>CM071861.1:10028229-10068201 GCA_036759665.1 Gynandropsis gynandra
GCAAATCCTACAACACTTGCTCCAAGGAAACTGAATTTCAAGAAAATTGCAAGGATAAGGGCTACAACAAATTGTTGGATATGTGGAAGAGGCAAGCATAAGGCAAGGGATTGCTACCACAGGAAGGCACGACCTCATGCTAACGTTGTTGAAAATCAGTTTTTCGCTGTCATTGTGGCAAATCTGGTTTCTAACACCACTGCTTGGTGGGTTGACACTAGAGCCATTATGCATGTGTGTTCGGCTAGAGAGTTGTTTTCTACATACCAAAAGGTTGAATATGAAGAAAATCTATACATGGGAAATGAAACGACCGCAAATGTTTTTGGAAAAGGAACAATAGTTCTTAAGTTAACCTCAGAAAAGGAACCAAGGTTATCAAATATGTTTCATGTTCCTTCGATAAGGAAGAATTCGGTTTCTGGTCCTATCCTTAGTAACAAAGGTTTCAAACTTGTGTTTGAATCTGACAAGTTTGTAATCTCTAAGGGTGGTCTGTTTGTTGGAAAATGTTACCTAAGTGAGGGAATCTTCAAACTCAATGTTGTTCCTTTTTTAATTGATCTCATTATGAATAAAAATGAAGCTTATATGTATATGATTGAGTGTTTTCATTATGGCATTGTAGATTGGGACATGTAATTTTCGTTCTTTACAAATAATGGTAAAATTAGGTCTCATACCCAAGTGTTCTTTGCAAACAAAAACGAAATGTGGGGTTTGTGTAGAATCAAAATATGCAAGATATCCACATAAATCTGTTGAAAAAACGGATGAAGTTCTTTGATTGATCCATTCAGATTTATGTGACTTTAGAGCAACTCTGAGTAGAGGAGGAAAAAATTATTATATAACATTCATTGATGACTATATTAAGTATTGCTATGTATATTTGATACGTACCAAAGATGAAACTTTGAGCATGTTGAAATCGTACAATGCCGAAGTTGAAAATTAACTTGAGAAAAGAATAAAAATCTTAAAGTCAGATAGAAGATGAGAATATCTATCCAATGACTTTGAAGAATTTTGTTCTTCATATGGAATAGTACATCAAATGACTGCACCATATACTCCACAACAAAATAGAGTCACCGATCGGATTTCCAGTGCTAGCTATGCTTTTTATTTTAGAAATGCCACATTCAAGACCATTGCGACATGTCTGGGTGAGGCAGTACTTACCGCTAATAATGTTCTAAACAGAATTGCACACAAGTCGAGTGATAAATCTCCTTATGAGTTGTGGAAAGGACGAATACCAACTTATAAGACTATGAAAGTGTGAGATTGTCTTGTGAAGGTTCAAATTCCTTTACCAAAAAGAACTAAACTCGGACCAAGGACTATATATTACATCTATATTAACCCTGTAAATAATAGTGTCGCTTATAGATTTTTGGTTTATGATTCCAAAGTTGAAGGATTAACCAAAAACTTTGTGATAGAATCTGCTGAAGCAGAAATCTTTGAGAATATTTTTCCATTCAAGGAAAAAATCATAGTAAAAAGAACTCTTGGAGATTCATATTTAATGAAAATATAACTTCTTCGGTTCAAAAAGAAAGAATAGAACCTAGAAGGAGTAAACGAGAAAGAATCGCAAAAGATTTTGGGCATGACTTTATGACATTTGTTCTTCAAGGAGAACCTCTTACATATAAGAATGCAATGGAATCGACGGAAGCGCCATATTGGAAAGAGGCTATCCAAGGAGAAATAGATTCCATTATGCAAAACAATACATAGAAATTGGTTTATTTACCTCTAGGCCATAAAACCATCAGTCATAAATGGATATTCAAAAGAAAGATGAGATCCAATGGAACTATAGAAAATTACAAAGCTCGATTGGTAGCCAAAGGTTACCGGAAAAAGGAAGGAATGGATTTCTTTGACACCTATTCACCCGTTTCAAGAATTACGTCCATACGAACGTTAATTGATATTTCAACAATCCACAATTTAGATATTTATCAAATGGACGTGAAAATTATGTTCTTGAATGGTGAATTGGTTGAAGAGATCTATATGGATCAACCCGAAGGATTTGTTGTTAAAGGTCAAGAAAAGAAAGTATGTAAATTTGATAAAATCTCTTTATGGAGTTAAACAAGCACTAAAACAATGGCATGAGAAGTTTGATAATACTTTATTATCAAATGGATTTAAGATAAATGATGTGACAAATGCGTCTATGTAAAAGAGTACAAAGATGCATACATTATTTTATGTATATATATCGATGATATGCTAATCATGAGAACGAACAAAGATGTAATCAATCAAACCAAGGAAATGTTACATTCTTGTTTTGATATGAAAGACATTGGAATTGCGAATATAGTTCTTGGAATTCGAATTCAAAAAAATTCATAAGGTTACATTTTGACACAATCTCATTATATAGAAAAAGTCCTTCAAAGATTTAGACATTTTGATTGCAAACCGGTTGTAACTTCGTATAATCCTAATATTCATCTTAAGAAGAATCAATGAGATAGTGTATCACAATTGGAGTACACACGTGTTACTGGAAATCTAATGTACATCATGAATTGTACAAGACCGGATTTGGCAAATTCGATTAGTCGACTCAGTAGATACTCACACAATCCAAGAAAAGAACATTGGGTTGTATTAATACGAGTATTGAGATACCTTAAGCATACAATTAGCTATGGTTTGCATTACACTAAATATTCTCCAATATTAGAAGGATATTGTGATGCAAATTGGGTTTCAAACAATATAGATACTAAATCCACAAGTGGATCTATATTTACACTTGGAGGAGCAATTGTATCTTGGAAATCATCAAAACAATCTGTAGTGACACGTTCGACTACGAAAGCAGAATTTGTAGCATTGGATAAAACTACCGAGGAAACAGAATGGCTCAAAAACTTCCTAGAAGGAATTCCACTATAGCAAAAACCCGTGACTGCCATTTGTGTTCATTGTGACAATATGGTTGCTCTTGCATGAGCGAAAAACCAAATTTATAATGGTAAATCGAGGCATATCAGGTGACGCCATAACACGATACGAGACTTGCTAAATAGTATAATTATATCCATTGACTACATAAAATCTAAGGAAACATCGTGGATCTGTTTACTAAAGGCCTTGGTATAGAGCAAGTTTTAAATACACCAATGGGAATGGGCTTAAAGCCAATAGAATGAGTCATCACTTGGCGGAAACCTAACCTAGCAACATTGGAGATCCCATGGTCTAGATTCAATAGGCTAACTAGTTAAGGAAGACTCAATTCTCATGACATACTATCAAGCCTTTCCTATGCTAAAATAAAGTATGTCTTCGTTGATTAGTAAAGGGATGAATCTTACGATTCTTAATAACGCTAATAGTGTTGAAAGTGGAATTGGTACGGACTTTTCCTAATTGGCATTACCGATATAAGATTGATATGGGGTTGCATCTATGAGAACCAAGATGGCTAAATTCTCTAGAAACCTCATGAAGAAAGGATATGTTCAGGACCATAATGAACACAACCATAAGAATTGAAATTTTTGGTTTGGTATGTCTGATACTTATTGTTTTGATTTACTACGAAATGTGAGTACTTCAAGACTGTAGGTCACTAACTCACAAAGTAAAACCAATAAGTACTCACAATAAACAGTTAAAGTCCAAAAGACACCTTTCAAATGCATACTTAACCAGAATTCTCAGAATGAAATCTTATTTTCTATTCAAAAGCGGGGTATTGCTAAATTTGAATAGAAACTGTAGGGTATTATAGGTAAATGAGTTGTGGGGCACATGGTTTGCACATGTGCATTGCACATGTCTTTAATAGAATCCCACCTTAGAACTTGAAATAATAAACGAACACTTTATAAATAATCATACAATCAATGATTTCAAATGGATAATAAAATGGATATTAGAATAGGCTATTTGGTGTGTGTGTGTGTGTATAATATCAAAAGATGGGCCTTGAGCCTAGAGGCTCTTGGTTGAAGCGGACCGAGCCTTGGCCCAATGGGTCGAAACTTCTTTTACCATTGGTATTTCATCGTTATTGACAAAGCAGTACGTTCGATGAAGCGTTGCGTCCGTCCGTTGAAGCGTTGTGTCCATTCGATGAAGTGGTTCGTTTGTTCGTCCTTCTGAACGCTCCACACGCTCCAAACCAAAACCTTGCGTCCGTAGGGGTTACGTCTCTTAGCTTGCATCTAAAGATATCTATATGAATGATCATCTGATCATTCAGAAATATACAGAACATTCGTTTTACCCCGTATACTTATGAGAAATTAACAGAGTAGATTCAACATGAGATCAATCTTGTGATCGTTAAATCCTCAAGACGGAATATAGAGAAAATTTATGTCTCAGGACACTACAAACGCAGGCCTCGATCATCCATTAAATCTGGTATCTTTAGTTGTTGTTTTTCAAATCACTATTGTTTAATATTCATTTATGAATTGTGCATTCAATAACATCCGAACTCACTGGTTCTAACAAGATAGGATCACAATTGGAGGATTTCATTCATATTTGACAACTCTCCATGTGTCTTCATCGATTCCATGAATGTTTTCCTTCGGTTTAACTATCCCAATACCCATTATTGGATGTGTTTAGCATTACGAGTTTTTAATAAGAGTAGATATCTCATGTTGTATCCATCTCTCCTTTTGGATCTCTCACAGACGTGTGAGGTTAATTTCTCTTATCCGTTGCGAGATCTGATACCTATTGAAAGTGTAAAGAGTAGACATATAAGGATTTTTCGTGGTGTTGTTACAACACCATATTCAAAATTATTTTTATTCAGACTTCAAACAATCACCAAATATAACTCGATTTTCTTTTTGTAAATATACATTACACGACTCATACATTCTGTTTGCATACGAATTCCATCTTGAACCTGAAATCCAAACAAAACGACACATGAAACAAAATTATAAAAATAATCACACTATTGATTTTAATTTTCTTTCGGTTTAAACACGAGTACTAATTAGGAGATGGGACAAAAGTTGGTCAAACAAATGTATATTTAGAGAGAGAGAGAGAGAGAGAGAGAGTGTGGAGGGTACATATATGTACATATAACAATGTCATGTGAACTCACTTATGAGACCACCTAACACATTGTCTACCATCATCACGTGAGGTCCACATTGCCATTTATTTTGTGGATTTTCTTCAACTTATCTTTGTTACATTTTATTTCATTTTTCAACTTCTCTTTGTTACATTTTATTTTATTTGTCAATGATTTCTTTTATACCAACCGATAACACTTTCACTACTTTTTGAATATGTATTGAGCAAATCGTACAATTCAAATAAATATATAACAAATTATATATATATTCGACGTAAAAATACATGTAGAGTGAATAACTTTAATAATAAAGTTTATTTATCTTACTAATTATGCTATTTCAAATGAGGTTTTTTTTTATCTTACTAAATGTAGATGACCTCTGATGAATTCAAACCCATTTTCTATATGTATATGTTATGTTGAGTTTATATACCGTTTATCGTAGATTACATGGTTTGCCTAGTTTGGAGGCTATCATATGGACATAAAGTATACCTAATGCAGGAAAAAAAAAAAGACCACACAAATAGCATACAAAATCTAAATTTTATTATTTTTATTTAAAGAGTAATTAAAAGATAATGATGCTATTGGAGATTCAAATATATTCAGAGTATGTGTTCAAATGTTCTATAATGTTTAAAAGATATAAGTGATATTTAGAAAATATATTACAGTTGCATTTTTTATAAGAAATTTTTTTTATCTCTGTATTGATAATTCAAACATAAAATGTTTTTTATATAAAAATCAAAATAATATTTAAAGAATATTTTAATAAATTATCTAAATATCATTTATATTTTTTAAATATATATGTAGAATCTTTGAACATATATTAAAAATGTCTAAAATATTTTAAATCCCTTATATATGTTGAGGAGGAAGAAATTATGAATAGAAAATTTAGAATATTTTCGCTCGAATAGTCGCGAAAGATCTTGCAACAACATCAATAAGGCATCTAAAGATATCAAGACAAGCACACATGATTTGTTTATAAGTAGAGAAGAGCGATAGAAGTTTGTAGTTGGCACGATTTTCTAGATTGATGTATATTTTATACCAAGATTTAAGAAAGCGTTAGACGTTAGGTGGGCGGACATCCAACACCTAACGTATAGAGCATCTAGGCAGAGCCTAGGCGATGTCTAGACAGACTAGACGAATATATATAATATAATTTAAATTTAAATTTTTAATTTAAAATATTTATATTTAATTGTTTAAAAATGCATATAAATAAATAAAATTGAAAGAAATAATAAAAATAAATAAATGAATTTTTTAATTATTTAATTTAACTTCTTTATATTCTTTATTGAAATGTTGTTCATCGGATTCAAACTATATGTTAATTTCTTCTTTTTCGGAATCAAAATATGATTTATCAAACTCTCTATCCATAATCAAATCATCCACTTGTTCGATGTTTTAAACATTCACACGTTAACACATTTTGGTTTGATCTTTCATATTCTTCAATTGATTCATCGCTCGTTTTTCCATTATCAACAATCCAATCTTGAAAATGATATTGATCATTAGATAGAAATACATTCAAAGTCTTGTTCAATTATTTTTATTTTAAATCATCAATCTTGCATTAAATTAAAAAATAAACAAGATTATTCAACCTTTTACTATCAAGTTAGTTTCTTTTTTTGTATATACCTATTTACACAAGAACATAAATGATAATTTATATAACTACAATGAAAAATAAATAATAAATTTTATAAATCATTTATTCATTCAAAAATGCTCTAATTTCGTTATCATCTTAATAAAATAGTTGTTAAATTTTTTTGTCTTAATTTTTTTCTACCTTAAAAAATAGAATACCACCTAGACAGCCGCCTAGCGATTAATCGTTTGTCTAGGCATCCGTCTAGTCTACTTAGGTGTCTGCCTAGACCGTCCAAGCGAATCTTTCGCCTAGAACCTCCGACTATAGATTAATCGGGGCGCTTGGCCACCGCCTAGTACCTAGGCGCCCCCTAGGACGATTTTTATAATATTGCTTTATACACATTGGTCGCTCGATCCAAGCGACAATGCACTTGAAGTGAATTATTTCTCGACAGCTAAGAGTGCTCAATGTAACACCCTCATCTCCGGAACCACCTCGGGACTAGGAGTATCCACCATCAGCTCCAAGAGGTGTGTCATCGCTCAAATACTATTACATAATAAAATAAATAATTTATTTCAAATTAAAAATGATTCGAACAATATAGTGTAAGAAAAAGTATAAAATTATAATCAAAATAAATATAGAATGTATAGTAAAGTTTATCTAGACCCCATACACGCCTCTCTCATCAGTCCACTGTAAACTCTGATACTATTGCTCAACCTCTTTGATCCTTTTCATTGTTGTAACTTGCCAATCCACGATAGCCTGCAAAGGGGTGAGTACGTAGACGTACTCAGTGAGATCAATACATGTATGCACTTCGTGCCACACATTCTCCCACTCTCGAATGCGTAACATAAAATAAATACTTGTCACACTATAGACACATAAATAATTCTACCCAACCCAATTGAGTATCACAAGTCTAAGACTAGTACCACATTGGATCATAACTCACAGAATTCACACGACTCTAGCTCGAACACATGCTAGCAAAGTCCACAAGATCCAACACACTAAAGATCTCTCAAGGTCACAACGTAACCAAGTCATTTAGTACAATACAACGCTCTGTCGCTCAAAAGGTTACCACAATCCCAATACGGTACGATGCTGGCAGATCCACTGATCTGACTTACTACAACGCTTCGTCGCTCGAAAGATTACCACAACCCCAAACGTCGATCCTGATCCAAGTGTCGCAATAAAAATGGCGTTGACCCGATACTCCTCACGTAAAAGCTCTCACCGACAAACTTGTACATACCTTCTTTAGAAGGTTCGAGTATGAAATCAATTGATCGAACACACTAGACAATATGTTCACTCGAATCTATCATCGAATCCAGAATATACACATTCTCTAATCTCGCCACCTAGTCGAGCGTCACTTTTCCAGATCATATCCAACCGCTTTAATTTCACCAAAACCAACTCCTATATATGCCATAAATCATTATTCGACGGCTTGGGTCCATTCTTCACTTATAACCTCTCAAATCTTCATTATGAATTTTCTAAAGTTTCTACTGTAATCATACTTGAATTTAAACGTAAGAATTTCTCCATAATCAACCACAAAACCAAATTTTGATTACCAACAACAACACGAATTAGAGTTTTTTCTATTAAATAATCATTCAATTAATTAATATCCACAATATAAATCTTCAATTTTAAGAAATAATCACAAGAAAATATTTAGAAATTTATCATAATCTCGATTAAAATTCATCCACGTAGAATACGGCGAAAAAATAGATAATCCTTCTTCGTTTTCTCTTTTTGCTTTTTCTTCTTCTTATCTCCTTTCCTTTATTCCGCCTCTTGATTCTTTTCTTTTTTTTCCTAATTACCCTAATCATATATATATATATATATATATACTATTTTGTTTTTAGGCTTGAGCCTCATGAGGAATCACACTCGGCAACATGGACCACTCGACCTAAGCAACACCCCGCTAGACTAAATATAGGAATTGTACAATCAAGTGTATTATTTTTAGGTCAAAAACTTCATGCAACGCTCGACCTAGTGGTCAACCCACTCAAACTGTTTTTCGCATTACTTGTTTTATCTAATTTTTCGTTATAGCTTGGTATTTATAAATAAGACATATATTGTATAATATTTGATTAAGTTTTGTTATTAAAAATAATTTTTTTCTTTGCTAGTTCTTAAAAAATTTATCTAAAGATCTCTAAAATAATTTTAAATGTTAAACCGCGGATTATATATATTAGATCACAAGTTTTATTGCATCGTTCATCGATTCTAAGATCAATTAGATAAATTATAACAGAATTCACAACATTCATCGAAAAACAAATTTCAAATTTTGATATCGATTATTAGTGAATTATATTCTTACTTTCAATCCAACAACAAAATGTCAGTGCAATATTAATATAAATAATTTAGTTATTTATTTGTATATTATTATATTTACATATTAAAAATCATAACATTAAATCTTTAAAAATTTATTATAAACTAAAAAATGTTTTTTTTTCTCTTGAAAAACGGCTGCAGAGAAAGGAATTATCCAGCCCGCATCACGTGGAGTACTTTTCAGTGAAAGAAAAAGTTGATATTTATGTTAATGGTCGGTTAAAAAAGTAAGGATCTGTCTGAGTAATTACAGCGACCGAGGATAGTTAAAAAGGTCAAAGAGATTATGTCTCCAAGGTCGCAAAATGATTTCCCCAAGTGACACCCCAATATAATTATTAGAAAACTAAACTCTTCAATCTTATTTTTTATTCTAAAAAAGAGATAATCCCCATTGCATATTGTTATTTATAAGGGTGGATAAATAGCGAATATTCGTAAATATTCGACTATTCGTATTCGTATTTGTATTCGTCGAATATTCGATTTTACTATTCGTATTCGTAAATACGGATATTCGTAAATTCGAATATCCGCAAATATTCGGATTTTCGTCGGATATCCGTATCCGTAACAAAATCAATTTTAAAAAAAATAATAATAAAAGAATTCTTATAAAAAATTAATAGTTATCAAAATATCATTTATAAAGAATCTTCAAATTGCACAAATACAAAAAAAAACATAACATAAATAAAGAAAATACCAATGCATCAATTCTCTCGATAATGTAGAGTTAACTTTGTCGATGACTTCAACAGCGTCACCAATTCATCTAAAAATTTTATAATTTACATTTTAGTTCTTAAATTTTAAATATAGTAATGATTTCTTTATATATTTTATATTTGATCTGAAAATCAATTATAATAATGTTTTTTATTTATAATTTGATCTTTAAAATTAAATTTATTATATATATCTATATATTAAATAAATTATCTATTTGGTACTTACGGATACGAATATTTACGAATAATTGACTATACTATTTGTATTTGTATTTGTATTTGTCGAATATCTAAACCCTGATATTTGTATTTGTATTTATTCTTACGGATATTTGCTTTTTCGGACCGTTGGTCCAGGTCATCGGATTCGTAGTCGAGCATGGTGCATCTACAAGGCCATGACGACGGCATGCATCAATCATGTCTTTGCACTCATACATTACGAATAATTGACTATACTATTTGTATTTGTATTTGTATTTGTCGAATATCTAAACCCTGATATTTGTATTTGTATTTATTCTTACGGATATTTGCTTTTTCGGATCGAATACGGTTCGAATACGAATCAGATACGAATACTTCAGATATTTTGCCCAGCTCTAATTATTTGTGTCCAAATAAATACTGATCTAATTGAACTAATTTAAAGATAGATAAGCGAGAATATAGAATAAAAATATCAAACTATTTTATTTTAGTCTATAAAACATGAATTATTATGTTTAATCTAAAAGAATCTAAATTTATTTCTTTTTATTTTAAAAACACTAACTTTAAAAATATAGTGTAGAAAATACCAAACTTTTTAATTTTTGTCTATAAAATACAAATTATTACTTTGAACGTAAAAATTTTGAGTTTTTATATTTTGTCTAAAAAAACACAAACTTATCAAATTAATCATATCCATATACAAACAAAAACACTAAATCATATTTTAACTCTTTGAATTTTTAAGTTTATCTAAAAAACACAAATTTATCAAATTAATCATATCCTAAAGTTAGTGTTTTAAGGCAAAAAAAAAAATATAACTTTGGGTTTTTTAGGTTAAAAATAATAATTCATATTTTATTAACTAAAATAAAATAGTTGGATATTTTTTATACTATATTCTCTAGATAAAATAACAGAATCAATAGATTGTAAAAGTCAACCAATTATCTCCAAATCTGTTTAGAGCTTTCTCAAAGTATTATATTAAGAGTTGGTGGAAAAGTTTATAAGTTTCGATTGTCTTTATTTCCCTCGAAATTTCACTTTTTTTAAATATTTTTTATCAATTGACAAAAAGTTTCAAAATTCTTTATCTTGCACCAAGATTGATATTTTGAATTTTGCCTTTTTAATTATATTGTTCTACCTCTAAAACAAATTAAAACATAATACATAATTTTAAACCTATAATCCAGTCTAAAATTATTCAAAATCATGTAAAACCGAAACCATTATAATGTTTAAAGATTTCTTTCATAGTTTTACTTTTTAATAAAGGCGGAATTGGTCGAAAGTTTTATAGATTCAGTTGTGTTTTTAGTTTTCATTTTTCTTTCATTCAACTCTTCAGAATTTTGATGAAAAATTTCTAAATTATTTATCTATAGTCGAAATTAATATAATGAAGTATATCTTTCTCATCATAACGAGTTATCTCGAAAACAAATAAAAACATACAAACCTAAAATTTAATCTAAAATTATTCAAAAGCATGTAAAATTATAGGAAATATAGTATAAAAATATCAAACTATTTTATTTTAGTCTATAAAATATGAATTATTATCTTTAATCTAAAAAATCTAAACTTATTTTTTGCCTTAAAAACACTAACTTTAGGAATATAGTATAGAAAATACCAAACTTTTTAATTTTTGCCTAAATTATTACTGTGAACTTAAAAATTTTGAATTTTTACATTTTATCTAAAAAGTACAAACTTATCAAATTAATAATATCCATACATAAACAAAAACACTAAATTATATTTTAATTTTTTGAATTTTTAAATTTGTCTAAAAACACAAATGTATAAAATTAATCATATTTTAAAGTTAATGTTTTTAAGATAAATATAAATTTGAGTTTTTAAGATTGAAAAAAAATAATTCATATTTTATAGACAAAAATAAAATAGGTGAATATTTTTATGCTATATTCCCAAAGTTATAACATGACGTAGCTGACCCCATTTTGAGCCTGAGATACACTCGGATTAGGCGGGCACCACTATTTATACCTTAACCTATGAATATGTCACTTATGGCAAGGGATTCACTTATGCATTATTGTGGTCGTTATTTATCACATTTAACTTTATATTTGTGTAGCTTGTTCTATACTTATTGGCGGAATGTGAACACCGTTGAAAAATAAAGGTTTAGAAATCATGGTTGTACCAAGAAAAAAAACAAGAGGTTGACAAATCAAGGTACTAAAAAATATTGTACCAAGAAAAAAGAGAAAAAGCTACAAAAGGGAAAATACATGCCTTGTTTGACTTACCAATGTATGCAATGTTAGCGACAACTCAATAAAAACATGCAAAGCATAATTTGCTTTCTCGAAATATTGACAAAAGGAAGTCAATATTGTATATATATATATATACACACATTACATACATAGATATGTATCCCCTTCAAGTTTTATTTGTTTGTACATTTTTAAGTTATTATATCTAGCAACAAAATACTATTAAACATGCGACATTCGATATATATATATATATATATATATTATAAAACACACATATATATATAATAAGTTAGATGAAGATAATATGATAAAACCCAACTATCATAATTTCACATTCGATCCAATCAATTTCACAACTACCGAAATTTTAATTTATGGTTCTTGTATTACATATTATATACTTATCTAACAAATATTGGCCCACCAAACCAGAGAGTATCCACGAAAAATATGTTATTTGTCCTACCATCAAGTTGACGAGCCAAGAAAATTAAATAATAATAGAATAACAGATAATATGAATTTATAATATGTATGATATATAATTCTTATATTTTTTTGTGAATACGTAAAGATAATATAGCTAAAAAGATAATATAGCTAAAAACAACAAGAAGTTTTTTGTTTTTACCCTAAAACGACAATAATATACTATATATTATTTCATTTAAATCTCTGAATTGATTTATTTTATCTTCTAAATTAATAGATGATATGGTGTTGATATCTAATATGAATTGGACGAATATATAAAATAAATGCTGGTTTGGATTTAGATATGATAATAATAAAATTCATTTTTTCCAAGTACAATAGAAAATTTGAAAATTTTAGATATCAAAAAGATTTGGAAATGTGTGGTATAAAAAATGAAAAAAATAAGAACTAGAGTCATATACATTTTCGAAAGCAGTGTGATAACTATTTGATTTAATTTTTATGGAAAACATATCTTAAAGTTAATAATTAATAATAATTATGTTTAATTAAAAAATTATTTTAATTATTTTAAAATTATCACACCTAAATTTCCTACCATTTGAAAAAAATTCTAATAATACCAAATTAGTAGCATTTATAAACGTTATAATTGAATAATAGGAAAATTTGAATGATTTCCCAATCATTTCTCTAAAATCTTTATTCAACAACACACAGCTATATTAGTCTTTTAATCAAATCAAAATTAAGTAATAACTCAAAATTCTTTTAGAATTCTTAATCAAATACCGGAATGAATATAGTCAATGAAAGACAAATAAAAAAAATTAGAAAGAAAAAAAAAGACATAGCGACTCTCTCTAGAAACATATAGTCAACACATTGAATTATATTAAACTCTTATTACATCTATATTTAAAAACATAAAGTTATGAATTTTATTATATGATTTATATTAAACAGGATTCATAAATCATGTTATGGTAATTGACACATTACTTAATTATGTTTATGAAATTTAATTGATTAAAACTTAATTAATTTATTCATATCAATAAATTTGGAAAAATCCAAACCCTATTAAGTGTATGACTGGCGTTATTAACTAAATACAAAAAAAAAAGTGGCCCAACAGTGAAGGAAGGACAAGGTATTTTTTAACAATATATTGCCCATATGAGTTAGACAACACACATCTCATACACACGACTGTTCCATTACCTTTGAAGCTTTCTCCTTCAAGATCTGATTCTTCTCCTCCCAGATTTTTGCCACCAGAGATTTCAAACTACAAATCCCATTTCATTTTCCTCTTTGTTTTTGTTTCCCCATGTTTGGATCGTGGGAAAATTGACTCCCTTTGCCACAGATCCGAGAAAAACGAAGAAACTTTTACTTTCCGCGTTTGGGTTTTGGTTTTTCTTCGATTTCCGTATTGGAACGCTCACTGTACAGTTACGTGTATAAGCATGCGTATATATGTGTGTTTTTGTGTCGTTGATTCATTTCTGAAATGATATTTTTCTCCTTGCAGATTTTTTCGATTTATTTGTTCTTCTAAGGGTTTGGATTGTTTACTCAGGAGGATTCAAGCTTGATTTATATAAACTGTGAGTTACTTATTCCATTTATTTCTGTAATCCTTATTCACGGGTTTATCATTTCCCCCTAATCTTTTGTTATTCCAAACCAAGATTGAGAAAAACAAAATCCAATCTTTGACTAGAAAGACTTGAACTTACTAAAAATGCAATACTTGGAATTCTTCAATTAAGGGGTGGGTCATGATTTATCTCTGGGGTTTGCTTTTGCAGAAAATAAAACAAAGTAGGAGATGGGTAAGAGCTGGTTCTCTGCTGTGAAGAAGGCCTTAAGTCCAGAAGTAAAAGAGAAGAAGCAAGAGGTTTGTCTGTATATATATGTATATGTGTATGTCTATGCGCAATGTTGAAACTTTTAGTGTATTTTGTTTGTTCTGATCATTGTCTCTTGGCCTATCCAACAATTTACAACATGTTATGCATTCGATGAATCAAAACACTGACAAAGACAAATGTTTCATGTTTAATGGTTCACTAGAAACCACGTAAAGCAAAGAAATGGTTTGGTAAGCGCAAGAAGTTGGATCCTATCACGTCTCATCAAGAAGATGTGCCTTCCTCTGCTACTCCTTCCTATGACAATGATCTTCATGCTGTTCCATCACCGCAACAACAGCCCGAGCTTGTTCCAATGGCTGTGGGAGATGTAAAACTTGCTAAGGTCAAGGACGAGCAGACTAGGCATGCTTACTCTGTGGCGCTGGCTACTGCTGTTGCAGCAGAGGCCGCTGTTGCCGCCGCCCAAGCTGCTGCTGAGGTTGTTCGTCTCACTGCTTCCTCACGTTTTCCTGGGAAGTCGAAAGAAGAGATTGCTGCTATCAAGATTCAGACAGCTTTTAGAGGCTACATGGTACATTTCGCTCCCTTTGTTTGCATTTTCTGTTACCCTTTTGATAGAATTTGCTCGTAAGTTTTAAGTTTGTGATGAAACGGTTCTTGTGTCTTGGGACTTTCAGGCAAGAAGAGCGTTGCGTGCCTTGAGGGGCCTGGTGAGGTTAAAAACCTTAATTCAGGGTCAATCTGTGAAACGCCAAGCAACTTCAACACTGCAATGCATGCAGACACTTGCTCGACTGCAATATCAGATTCGAGAGAGGAGGCTAAGGCTTTCGGAGGATAAGCAGGCTCATATAAAACAACTCCAACAGAAACAGGACAAAGATTTTGAAAAGGTGACAGATCTTCACAAGTTATATTTACTTTGTGTACTCCATAAGTACCACCTACAACTCATTCCAAAAGCTAGTTTAGAGGAGTCTATTTCAACCCATGTGGAATATAACCTTTGGCTTGTCAATCTGTCTTTTTTCGCATTGATTGGAGCCTTGGAATATAACCTAGATTAATCTTTGTTTGCTTACTCTGGAGTTGATAGAATGGAGACAATTGGGATGGCAGCACACTGTCCAAGGAGCAAATTGAAGCCAACATGTTAAACAAACATGTAGCTACCATGAGAAGAGAACGAGCACTTGCCTATGCATTTTCCCATCAGGTACTTCATTCATTGTCTCCCTATCAGATTTTATCATAGAAACAAGTCGGTTTTCACAGATAAGTAACATTTTCGGGTATCATAAGAGTCATGCAACTGAATGATGGACTGATACATGCAGCAAACGTGGAAGAATGCTTCCAAATTTGGGCACCAAACATTCATGGATCCCAACAACCCACACTGGGGTTGGAGTTGGTTAGAGCGATGGATGGCCGCACGACCATTTGAAATCCCCTCAGCCACAATGGACAGCGCTGATAAAAACTCGGTCAAAAGCTCTGCAAGTCATGCAATGTCTGAGATCATTCCCCGCACCAGAAATCCTTCACCGAAAGGCCGTACGCCGATCCAAAGAAAGAAAGCGGCGAGGGCATCAAGCCCGCATGTGAGCCACACAGCAGTAGGTGATGAAGACTCAAGAAGCATGTTGAGCATCCAATCCGAGCAACCATGCCGTCGTAGGCATAGCATGTGCGGATCAGCTTCGTCTACAAGAGACGATGAGAGCATTACGAGTTGCTCCCAATCTCAGTCAGTTCCTAGCTACATGGCGCCTACACAAGCTGCAAAGGCCCGTGCTCGGTTCTCAAGCCCTAGTCCTCTAAGCTCAGAGAAAATGAACGGATCAGTTAAGAAACGACTATCCTTCTCAGGCTCGCCTAGGACGGTAAGACGGTTTTCGGGTCCTCCAAAACTGGAGAGCAATGGCATCAAAGACATTGGTGGGAGTTGAAGAAGTAGAGAAAGAACTATAGAAGACAAGGCCATAGTTGTTATCTGACATCTTTATTTTTAGGACAAATTCTTGAACTGGAAGAAAAGTTTATGTTTGTCTTGTGTCTCTGGCTGTTCATATCGTGTCTTGATTGGTTTTGTTTTTGTTTTGTTTTTGCAATTACAATTCGTTTGTATTGTGTTTGTTCTTGATTGTTTGATTGATGATTTGTTAACATTTGTGTCTGTTCGTGAGCATTATAATCCATTCTTAACACAAAAAAATGGTGCATTCACTTTTTTTGGTATATGTTTAAGCTGGTTTGCTTTTTTCCCATCTATGGATCAATTTCATATCTGATAATACCCACCAAAACCCGAACAACCGCTTGAATATAAATGTAAGAGGAGAAAAAAGGGTAAAATTATTCCGTAATATACGGTCTAGTTCTGTTTTTACACTCGGTTAGATTCATATTCCGGTTTAGTTCGTTGGTTAAAGAAGAAAGTTGAAAGCAGAAAGCTCAGCGCAATCACCGGTTAATACCGGTTTACTTTGGTATGGGTATTTGACTGTCATTCTCGTCACATTTCCGAGCAACATTGCATAGCTTCTATATCTTGGGTGAGCTCTGAAGCGGACGGTGACGACCGGTTAAGCATCGATCGCTTGGGGAAGACAACTCTTCGAATCGCGCGAACGCAATCTGAGATTTGTTGATGAAACCTAGAATTCCAGATTTCTGAATGGTAATCCTAAGAAATTTGGGTTTGTTCCATGAGTTCGAATCCTTGTTCTCTGTTTGATTTTGAATCTCAGCCTGGAGCCCAGGGTTTATGTGTTCGGTCTCAATAGAATTAGCGCTCTTAGTTTTTCTCAAATTAAGTACCTCCTTTTAATCTGTTCCAATATCCACACAAGCAATGATAATATATGTACATAGGTATTCGTGTAGTTGGTGGGACTCTTGTTTACCACTTTGCTTTTGGGGTCGTAGAGTAGTCACTATTGTATCATGCCGCGGAATAATCTGTACTTTTGAATTCCATTCTAAACAGTTATGCAGTGTAGGGGTTTGTCTAGGATTGATTGGTCGTCAATGACATATCTTTTGTTGATTATGGAGTTTTAGGGTTTATGGTGTGTTGAAGTCTTGATTTTGTACCGGTTTCCACCTTTGGAATCTCTGCGCTCTTAACTTAGTCTAGGTTTTCAAATAACGTTCTCCATGGGATCTTCATCTCGAGGGTTACTTCGTCTCCTGTTTGAATCAACGGACATTCATTTAATTGTCTAAGATATTGTTGGACATTTGTATTTTTTTAGATGTTTCTATTAACTACTTTTGGGATTAGATAAAACACCAACCTTACTATTTTCTTTGAAAATTAGGAGACCAAGGCTTATAAATGTTGTGGTACCTGTTTTTAGTTTGAGTCAGACATTTGTATCCATCCCCGAAAAGGGTTCAAACTGATTGCAAAGTAGCTCTTGGTGTGCTGTTCCTGCTCAACTCATCCTAGTGTCCTTTTTCTTGACGAATACTTTGTTGCATTACTTAGCACTGAGTGAAAATTTCAATCATTGAGTGTTTGAACCTGATGGCTTCTCATTTGTGTGTCTTCTCTCCTACTTCAATGACTTTTAGAACGTGGAACCGACTGATAGGTTCCCAGTTTTAGGAAGCTCTTTTTTTCTCTAAATTGGTATATTTATTGTTGTAGCAATGCTACAGTAGCATTTTGCTGATTTCTCTTGGAAACTGCAAAAACAGCAAAGGAAAGTTTTATATTCCGTCTACGAGTTAGATTTATTCCGTTAACTGGATAGCGATATTCCCTTTAACTGCAGTCGTGCAACCTGAGCAACCATCCGGATGAATATTTTAAGTTTCCGTATGTCATGATCTTAAAATTTGTAAAACTTTGTACATCAGGCCACACCATTTCTCGCTGGGCTCGCAGTTGCTACTGCTGCTCTTGCTGGTAGATATGGGATCCAAGCTTGGCAAGCATTCAAGGCACGGCCACCGAGGCCCAAAATGAGGAAATTCTATGACGGTGGTTTCCAGCCTACAATGACAAGAAGGGAAGCCGCTCTTATTCTTGGCATCAGGTGCATGCTTCTTCCTTTTTTGTTTTTATGGGTTACTATTATTCCATCAACCTCATAAGAGGGAGAACCAAAGACCTTGTAGGGTCTTGATAAGTTCGTAGCTTCATATTTCTCTATGTTTAGCAATAGAGTAGTTGGGTCCAAAGAGGCCAAAGAAAATATTATCTTGACGTTTTAGCATATATTGGTTTTGATATGATTGGTTCTTCGACGGAGAAATAGTGTTGGTAACGTCTTCTGTAGCCTCATATTTGTTCTGGTGTCATTATCTCTTTGTTTTTTCCTCCTTCCACAAGATGTATACTTCTTGTCTAGAAGTAGTTTGTATTGCAGTTGTTCAATTTTGCTGTTAATCCCGTTTTCGCGATAACCGTCTGTGTGAGCTGATATAATTGTGGGCTCTATGTTTTATTACATTTGGCATCTCTGGTCTCATCTATGTCTACGTTTGACTGTGACAGGGAGAGTGCAACGGCAGATAAAGTGAAGGAAGCACACAGAAAAGTAATGGTTGCAAACCATCCGGATGCTGGTGGCAGCCATTTCCTTGCGTCTAAAATCAACGAGGCGAAAGACATGATGCTCGGTAAAACTAAAGGAAGTGGATCGGCTTTCTGATGCATAACTTGATCAAAGACAGAAATCTGCACTCTCCTGTGTTTCTTGCTGGTTATCTATTCCCTAAAAGAGTTGAAACAGTGAAACTAAAGTTGCTTAATGGGTGATGGGTTGGTGGGCATCTATAATCCAACCTGCACCAATAAAAACTCAGTTTGAGACTTTGAAAACTCAAGTGGTTTGTTTATAAATGGGCGACCACTTAGGTCATAAGGTAAGAAGATGGAGGAGGACCCCTTTGAGTTGGAGGACCCATAAATTACCCCAGAACACTGCAGAACTGGATAAAGATATGTGGAAATTTTGGTACTAATTTTAACATTTTTTTTTGTTTTTCCCCTCAGAATTTGGTGAACTTGAAAAGATATCCTTTGAGAAGGAACAAAAAACATAGGGAATCCGATTATTATCTCATCAACAATGTTATTTTAATATGATTTTCTCTCCGCTTTGGTTTCATAAGATTTCTCCCTCGATTTTTAGTTCTAATCTAATTTCCCTAAACTATCAAAAATCTATCTAAAATCTCTTTCGTCAACTAACCGTTAATAAAACCAGACCCAATTTTTTTTTCTCAAAATAAGTAAATTGATCTAATTAATTTGATTTTGACGCAATTATCCAAAACAATTAACACAAATTGTTTATATTTGTAACAAATGCATAGTTAATTATCTGAACATTAACATTTCAAAATATAATAGGATTAAAATCAAATTAAAATTGGGTCAAAACAGATTCAAACTATTTAAAAAATGCCTCAAAATCGGTTCAAAATCAAGTTAATGAGATTCGTTTAATTGATCCGATTTAGACACATCTAACTAACTCAACCCAATATTTTATTTAAAATGGATTAAATCCATCCAATTAACTCGATTTTTATGTGATTTTAAAACCAGATCCAATTTAACTTGAAATCAATTAATCCAATACATTAGTTTGATTTTAACGCAATTATCCAAAAAAAAATTAACACCGATTGTTATTTTATAGTAAATTCACATGTGATTGCCTAAATAACATTTTAAAATGTAATCGGATTAAAATTGGTTCAAAATCAGGTCAAAACCGAGTCAAAATTATCTCAAATTCAGGTTGGATTCGAGTAAAAATCCGATCGATTCGTGTTAAACCAGAATAGTGAATTTAATGGAACTTTGATCCAATTTTGATGTAATTAACAAAACCGAACCCAATTTTTTACTCAAAATAGGTAAATTGATCCAATTGACTTGATTTTGATGCAATTATCCAAAAGTTTAACACAAATTGTTTATATTTGTAAGAAACTCATATCTAATTATCTAAAAATTAATATTTCCAGATATAATAGGATTAAAAGCGAGTAAAAACCACGTAAAAACATATTAAAACCGAGTAAGAAATTGCCTCAAAATCGATTCAAAAATCGAGTTAACCGGATCAATTTAATTGTCCCGATTTTGACACAAATAACTAATTCAACACAATTTTTTAATTGAATCAATAAAACTTGTCCGATTAACTCAATTTTGATCCGATTTTGATATCAGATCCAATTTTTACTCGAAATCAATTAATCCAATACGATTAACTTGATTTTGGCGCTGTTAATCGAAAACTAACATTAATTATTTATGTGTATAGTAAATTCACATCTAATTGCCAAAAATAACATTTTAAAATACAATCGGGTGAAAATTGGTTCGAAATGGAGTCAAAATTGGGTTATAATCAAGTCACAATTGTCTCAAAATTGGGTCAAAATTAGGTCATTCGAATAAAAAAGAGGTCGATTCAGATCAAAATCGGGTGGGTTTTAAGGGTTTCAAACCAAAATAGTGAATTTAACGGAACTTTTATCAGTTAGTTGATAGAGATGGTGTTTTAGGCATTTTTTATAGTCAAAGGGTGACGAAGTTCTCGGCAGCGCTACCGCATCAAAAAAGAGTCACACCGACGATGCGCTAAACCAATGAACAAAATGGAGAAAACTTTCCCGAGACCTACTTGCACATGGCTTGATCAGAAGCTAGTGGAACAAATTGTCCAAGGATAGAAAAGGAAATGTGAGAGTCACGAGACAATAATGAGGAATTACTGAAAGGGCTCATACCACATGGGTTTTGAACGGATGAAATATAAAGATCTTACCTTATCTCGTCCAAGTGATAGGAAGAAGCCCAAGGAAATCAATATCCCTATTTTTCTCCACCAATGAGATCCAACGATTTTATCCCAACTCAAGGAAAACCCATGTCGATTTTTTACATTGAATTGAGCCACGATATCCACCCCTAAAACCGAAGGGTTCGGGTGACACAGATAAGGAAATACAAGAAATAAATATCTTATATTTGTCTAGAAAAATCTCCCAAAAATCTGATTTTATTCCAACACATCATCTACTTTCATATTCCGAAGATCTCGAACGGCTAGACAATCTTCCCAAACCGATCATATCGTACCGGATTATATACTTTCCTCCACTGTTGATTCCCAATGACTAGGAGGTCTTCCTAAACGGAAAGTAGATACATTCGTAATAATATATTTATGCATTTTCCTTACCTTGGTGTGGATCCTTTCCTATATAAAGGACTCAACCCTATTTGTAAGATAAGACAAGAATTTGGCTAGAGAATAAACTCTTTTGTTTTCTTGGTTGTTCATTAAGAATATGATGTTTTCAACTTGTTTTGGGAACAATTGAATTCATGGTGTCTTCAAATTGTTTCGGAGATAATTGAAGTCATATCCGACTATATCAGGAGGCTTCCGCATCTCTTGTGGTGTCCATCGCTCCACCATAAACACTTTAAAAACCACTATCAACTTTCATCCTCCACCATCATCGGAAGAATCTTGAAGAGAGCCCTTAGGCCAGTCAAGAGGTCCTCCACCATCATCCACCTCCATCCAGCGTTAACAGACGACTTTCTCGAAGAGTGTCCTTAGACTAGTCAAGAAATCCTCCTTGACACGACGAATCATACTCGAGCGATCGATGTTTAACAGATTCTTTATACACATTCTGAGTTCCGAACCCGAGACGTGTATTAAAGGGGGAATAGGATTAGAGCGAAAAGTCGAGAGAAAAATCGGATGAAAACAAAAATCGAGAGGAGAATCGGACTAAAACAATATTGGCCAAACAAAAATAATAAACAATTGATGAACCGCTTCTTGTCATATGCTAGGGTTTGAACTAGCCGTTAGAGATTGATATGATGTTTTGATGTGCCTGAACATGGTAAGGGTGGGCAATCCGGGTAACCCGGATCGACCCGAACAATCCGAATCATTTGGAAGATAGATTACCCTAAAAACCCATATGGATTCAAATTTCAGAACTCATTCAGAATCGTGTCGGTTTGGTTCGGGTTCGGATAAACCCGAGGAACCCGAACAACCCAATTTTTTAAAAAATAATTTTAAATTTTTAAAAATATATATAAATACTAAAAAATATCGGTATATTTTCTTAGGGGTGCAATATGGGCCGGGCCGGCCCGAGCTCAGCTCGAGCCCGAAAAAGCCCTAATTTTTGCAGGTCGGACCGGCCTAGCCTGAAAATGTTCGGGCTTAGAATATACGGCCCGGAACCCGGCCGAACGGGCTTTGGGTGGGCTCGGGCCGGACCTCGGTCCTAAAGAGATAAAAAACTAAAAAATTTAAACAAGTCTAAAACGCTAAATTAATCCATACGAATCCAAATTCACATCAACAAAGTCCGAAACGCTAAACAAATCAGTAGAAGTCTAATAGTCTAAAACAAACATCAACGAAGATTAAAAACTATTCCATACAAGTCCATAAATGAAGATACAAAAATACAAACAAATTTGACTTGAATCTCTTGCTCTTCCAGTTTCACCATTTGAACTTCTCTCGGGGATTTCTACAAAACAAGAAAACATGATCAATACTCTTAGCATTAAACTGCAATCTTATTCTTCATTGTTACATACGTTTCGATCTAAATGAGTAAACAATACACATGAGTTTTGACTTTTGAGGTTACCTTGTTTATGAAAGAGAGATAATAAGGCTTCACATTATGGGGTCTCGACGAGAAATCCATCGGGATCGCTAAATATAGAATCCACATTAGTCAATCAAAGAAACCAAATCAACAACATACGCAATCATATAATCTCGATAATTTGATTTGAAATGTATAAATTTAACCTTCTTCATCGTAACCAAGTAACCAAGAACACACAAATTAAGGCTTGAACATTTGACGGTAAGAGACGACTTCTGTATTTGTTGAGCACACGCGAGCCGACGCTGAAAGAAGACTCTGAAGCAACTGTGGTGATCAGAATACTTAGGATATCAGAAGCCATAGACGCTAACTCAATACCATATTTCTTAGTGTTAGACTTCTAGAACTGTAATGCATCCATATCGGTGTGATCTTGCATGCAGATCTTAGGATCACACATGTATCTCTCAAAACCCGATGCTGATCCATCATCTGAAGACTCATCACCATCACAAATGTATGCATCCTAAAGAAATCAATAAAGAAAAAGAATCAATCGAGATAGTCATAAAAATAAGATTCGGGAGGCTGTCGACCGAGAGGGAGAGAAAGAGCTCAAATAGATGGGTGAGCGATTAGGGTTTGCATTTCGGGCTCGGGCAGCCCGCGGGCCAAGCCCGACCCGACCCGAATTTTGCGGCCGAAATTTCTTCAAGCCCGAGCCCGGTCCAATTGTTAACGGACATATAATTTTCGGCCCAAACCTGCAATTTTCGGGTCGGGCTTCGGGCCAGGCTAAAAATATATATATTTATTATATTTGATATTTTAATCTTTTTTTGTTAAAAAACAAATTATCCAAAGAATTTTAACCTAAATAATCCAAATCTATATATTAAAAAGCCATGTTTTTGATGGGTTCTGAGAGCTTCTCTCTTCCACGATCTGCCACTCTCTCACCCACGATCTCTTTACCTCGCCATCTCCTCCGCAACAATTGCAAGATTTTCCCGTTGGCCGTCTTAATATATATCTTCTCTCTGCCATCATCTCCTCACCTCAACATCAACTTGCAGGTGTTATTTGCTATCCGGATTATCGTTCGCCTCTACCAACGCTCTCTTCGCCCCGCCTCTGGTTTATCCCGCATCTGTTCGTTGCCCATTCCGTCACGTTCCTGTGGATGCAAGTAAGTTTCGAATTAGATTGTATAGCCACACCATTATTTTTTCGCTTTTGGGCTTTGATTCTTCGTGCTCTGCTCTATCAGATACATATCCATTCCGTTTGTTAAGCTCATGAATTGCAGTTTGTAATTGCAGCCCTCCCCATTTTCTGCTTCTCAGCCTTCACCTACACGGTTAGCCGCATACTTTCCCATTTCCCGTTAGGCCTCGAGCACTGCTTCCGTCTGGGGTGTTTTGGGTTTTTTTCCCAGGATCGATCGTGTTGCCATGGATGTTATGTGGAGCAAGGTTCAGAAGTCTTCAATTCGATTGAAGAAATCTACAATGTTACAGGTACAACCCAACATTAATCTTGTGTGGTCGATATGTTGTGTCGTACAGATTCATGTTGCCTAATACACAGAATAAAAGATTTGGCATAGATGGTCATTACGGGAATTACAAGGACGGCTCGGAATAATCTTGGAGGGCACACAGTATTCTCCAACATATATTCTTCTTGAACACCGAGAAGGTTGGTCCTTTTTCTCTTTATCTCTGAGTTTCGTCCCTTTTCTCTTCTTGCTGAGATTTGCATCAGTTCGTGATGGTCTCCTCAATGGCAGCCCTGAAAATTACAGAAGTTAACGGTTTCATTATGGTCTCTGGTTGAGGATAGGCAACATTAGATTCTGATATGCATTTGGATGAACATGCTGGTTTCTATTGTGCTTTTGGAGGTTCGTTACATTTGGTGGTTGCATTGGCTGCTCCAACCATTCTGTTGTGTGTGGCCATTATAAACACCTTATATCAAAATATTTGGATTAATCTGCTTTCCTATTGCGCTTGTTGCTTTGGAAATGCCTAAAAAAGGGAAAGAATCACCATTATTTATAGTTTACTTAAAGTTATCTTCACACTAAAACAGAACACTCGGTGATCTCCAAAAGTGGTTTATGATTATATCTTGCTGTAACTATATGGTTTTAAAGTAAAGGTTTTCTGTAAGGGTAATATATAACCTGTAATTTCTTACAGATTATATCTATCGAGTGATTATGACCGATTTTTTAAAGTTTCTTCTAAATGTCATTCCAAAATATATTTTCGATATATACTTATAGGTAGCACATATCTTCTCATTTTGTGTCTATTATTGTCTATAATTACTCTACTATCCTACTGTCTTGGGTGCCCATAACACAATTGGTCAAACCGAAGCTTGGTATACTACAGACTATTTAACCAAGCGCCCTAAGATGGAAAGTACAAACCATTTGCCTATATATCCATAGAGGCTCGGGGAGAAGGATTGTACCCACTATATGCAAACAAGAACATGTAACTTTGGAGATACCTGCAAGTTTGATCATCCTATTTGGGTTCCTGAGGGTGGAATCCCAGATTGGAAAAAGGCGATCGTTTATTACTATCTAAGTATTTATCATATCTACTATGAAGTTGTTGTTATACTATAGCAATGTTTTGCTTTGACTCCTGTAATGTGATTAACGTGCTTAATGCCGTGAGGGTTTGTGAAAATGTCCTTTTAACCAATTAAAAGCATTTTTTGCTTTAAACATATCCTACATTTCAAATTACATTGACTTCATTGACAAGAACTTGTGTAGAAATCATTTTATATCTGAACTGTGATTTTGAATTTATGCTTCTTATCTGGCTTTCGTTTTGTAAATAACTTCATTGCTCCTTCACTTTGAGGAGGCATGTTACTCAATCTGTAGTCAGCCTATGATTAGGAAAATGACATAGTTCTTTCTTTTTGGGTTATCATGGTTCCCTGACATGCATTCTTGTAAGTGGATCTTGAATTTGGCTGTTTTTACTCCTTATGTGTTTCCGAGGATTTGACTTATTAATTTATAATTGTTGGACAGTATTATTTAAAAACACAACTCTGCAAGTATGGCTCCAGGTGCAAGTTTAATCATAAAAAATCAATGACTGCAGTATGTGATTTTCCATTTCATCTCTGATTTTATCTTCCCCTCCTTTTGCACATAAAATGCCTGATGCTCTCCGATATTTTAGGGCACTTCAGAAAACCCTGGTGGATTGCCTGATCGGCCCTCTGAGCCCACATGCGCTGTAAGATATCTATAGATCCGTGTGTATATCCATATTTATATATCTTCAGTTCTCTCTCCTAGAGCTAATAGGATTTCTTTACTAATTTGAGATTTAACTCTGCAAAAGTTCTACTTGAAGACTGGAAAATGTAAATTTGGTCCAACCTGCAAGTTCCACCACCCAAAGGATATCCAGGTATCATCTTATGGTGTAGAAAATGTTAGTGATCCCAATGCCGCCAACAACTCGCCCGTCACATTCACCCCGGCTTTGTATCACAACTCCAAAGGACTACCTGTTAGACCGGTAATGACTTCCATCTTCACATTGTCCAATAAAGATGCCATATTATCTTATGTGAACTATCTAAATATCCTACCGTTTGATAAAAGTTTGGTGTTTAAACTTCTAACCTTGTGTGCTGATCTGTCCTGACATCCATGGATAAAACTTCAATTAATTAGAGTGTCGCTTTTACTTCTTACAGGGTGAAGTCGATTGTCCATTCTACATCAAAATGGGAAGGTAAATATATACCATCTGGATCTTGTAGATTTCATATAAAATGGAAAAACTGGTGATGAAGGTTTCCTTTTTGTAGTCAGAAGAGTGAGAATAGTGTTCTAACATATTTCCTCTTTTCTTGATCAGGTGCAAGTATGGCCACACTTGCCGCTACAATCATCCTGACAGGACTGGTTTGTGAGCCTGTTTCATGTCAAGAATTTGGGTCTCTGTTTAGAATCTTTAATGTGTTGTTTGTGTTCTTTACTTGCGTGTCTTGTTTCATACAGCATTTATTCCACCAGCAGCTGGTTTAACTTATCCTCTAGTGGCATCAACAGCTGCAAACGTTAACCTCGGGGTTGTTACTCCTGCTGCCTCCCTTTATCAAACTCTTGCTCAGCCCAAGGTATAAGGTTCTTTTGAGAATAGTTACAAGCTCATTAATCCTTTGAGGTCTAACTAAGTAGAGATTGTTGCAGATTGGGGGCTACCCACAGAGGCCTGGACAAGCGGAATGTGATGTAAGCATCTCTGCAAACATTACTGATCTGTGTTTATTGCTTCTGATTTGCAACAATAGGGTTATTGTTTATCAAAGCTTGACTTGTACTGTGTGTTAAGATCCTATTTCTTTGATGTTGCAGTACTACATGAAGACGGGGGAGTGTAAGTTTGGAGAAAGATGCAAGTTCCATCACCCGATTGACAGATCTGCCCCAAACCGAATCGAACTGAAATCCGGATTGTGCACCCAACAACATAAGCGGCCAAACGAGCACATTAGTATGCAACTGAAGAGGCAGTAAAATTTGATCTATAAAATATTAATGCGTTTGCCGGGAGTCGAACCCGGGTCTATTGCTTGGAAGGCAATTATCCTAACCGTTGGACTACAAACGCTTGGTGACATAACTGAAATGCTAAAATAATTAATAGTATTAATGTATTTGGTTGGGCTCACTTGTGCTCTTTGTTCTAATTGTCCTTTCCAATTTACATAAATCATTATCCCGCACAATATGTGGCTGTTAAAAATTTGAAAAATATATAATAAAAGTTAATTTATTAAAAATAAATTGATATATTAGAATATTAAAAAATTTTGTTCATTGCATTGCGTATATATTATTTTATCGGGTAATAGGTAATAAATGCTAATAAAAAATATCATAATGTTATAACATAAAATTGATATAGTTTAATAATAAAATTAAATGGAAAAATATATTTTAAAACAATCTCTTAATAACACATGATATTTTAAAAAATATGAAGCTAATAGAATATCAATGGGGTGAAAATATATTGCATTGAACTATAAATGTGAATATTTTTGTATAAAATATAATTAATTGTTATAATATTTTTTCTTATCTTAAAATCATATAAAAAAAAACAAAATAATTGAATCAACTGACTCATAGTTAGAATTAAAAAATTAAAACATGTAACATATTAATATATTATTATATGGTGATACATAGTATTTAGTGTTTATTGGTTAGAATTTTTTAGATATAATATAATAGGTGATTATCAATTTTATCATTTGTTTCATTTCATTAGTCTCCAATACTTTTCATATTTTTATAACCAAACTTTCATCTAAGTACGTGAATTTGTTATATAACTACACATCAAATATAAATTTTGAAATATTAATATATTTCAAAGAATTCGTGTATAAGGAAAAGTATATGGATTTATACAACGTATGTATATGTTTATCTATCTTTATTTTATTTATTTGTTTCATTTCATCAATTTCCAATATTTTTTCAATTTTTATAACCAAATTTTCATATAAATATACTATTAGTTTTTATTCATATAAAGACGTATAAATTTGTTATATTTTATATATAAAATTTAAAATTTAAAATATTACAATATTTTGTAGTTTATATAGTTTTATATAACATATTTATATGATTATTTATCAATATTTTATTTATTTCTCTAATTTCATTAGTTTCTAATAGTTTTCAATTATTTTATAACCCAAATTTTATGTAAATATAGTATATTTTTATTCATATAAATATATAATTTTTTTATATAATTATATATAAAATTCAAAATTTGAAATATTAAAATATTTCATAAATTTCAAGAATAAAAAACTTTATATGGATTTACAAAACAAATTTATATGATTATGTCTATATTTTATATTTAATTTATTTCATTACTTTCTAATTTCTAATATTGTTTTTCAATTTTTTTTATAACCAAAATTTCATATAAATATACCCATATTTTTTTATCCATATAAATAAGTAAATTTCTTATATAATTACGTTAAATTTAAATTTCAAAATATTAAAATATTTTGTATAGTTTATGAATAAAAACTTTATATGGATTTATATAACAAATTGTATGATTATTTGTCCATAGTTTATTTATTTTTCTCATTTCATTACTTTCTAATATTCGTTACTTTTTATAACAAATTTTCATGTAAACATGCTTTATTTATTTATTCATATATAATTATGTATGAAATTAAAATTTTGAAATATTTTGTAGATCTCATAAATAAAAAAACTTATATAAATTTATATATCAAATTTATATGATTATTTATTTATGTTTTATTTATGTCCCTTTTCATTAGTTTCTTACATGTTTTTAATATTTTTATAACTAAACATTCATTTAATTATACTATATATTTTTATTTATATAAATACTTATATGTTTTATTTAATTGTAATTTAAATTTTAAAATATTTAATTGTATTTTAATTTGTATTTAAATTTTTTTAAACATTGAATCATTTAATTTTATTTATATTTGAATCATTTAATTTTATTTATATTTAAAATTGAACTTATAAATTAATTTATTAAAATATATTAAAGCCTTTTCAATTTTTAGAATATTGCACATTAATTGAAGAAAGAAGTTTAAAAATATCATTAAATATACAAAATAAATATTATTAATTTTTATAGAAAAATAAAATAAAATAACAAAACAATGATGAGGTGGTTGCTGAGGATTGAGAGATTTTACAATTTTTTTATATATAGACTAGGTAAAATAATCGTGCGATGCACGAGTTATTATTTATTTAACATTTTTAATTTATTTTAAATGTTTGTTTTTATAACTAACATAAAATAAGTATATTTATGTATAATATTATTTTATAATGAAATATGAATTAATTTATTTTTTATTTATTAAATAAAATATTATTAATTAAATATTAGTTGTTAGTACATTACATACGATCAATTGTATGTTATTTTGTATTAATAAATAAATAAATAAATAAATAAATATCGATTATAATATAAAATTTTAAGCATATAAACAATCTAATTTAAATGAAGATTTCTTTAAAAAACAATTCTTTTACATAATATCATTTTATATATATTTATTATTTTTAAGGACGTCATAATTCTTACATAAGCTTGTAAGGTATTTTTTGTAAAAGTAGAAACCTTGATGAGATAATTAATTCATATTTATTAATTCATTTATAAATGTAAAATTAATTTATAATTTTATTTATAAATTAATATAAATTAATGACATCATAAAAATAAATATTTTTATTATTTATATATTTTAGTAATGGCTTTTAAAAATAAACTAAATAGATTAAATTTTTAATCATATGTGATTTTACATATGTGTGATATTAATTATATATATGTTCATTAATTATAATAATAATTATAGTAATTATATTAAATGTTTAAAAAATACTTTATTTTATATTAAAAAATTGAAAGGATGATGTTTGGTGAGGTGTCACAAGGAGAATTCACCAAAATATCTTCTTTTATATATAGACTAGTTCTTAAGCCCGCGCGATACGCGGGTTTATGATTTTTTTTATCATGTCATTGCAAGTACTTCATTTATCCACCAATTGTATCTCATAATTCTTTTTTAAACTCTATACATTCATTTAGATAACTCGTTTATACATTATAATTGTTGGATGTAATTCTTAACCTTTATGTTGGAATTCTAAATATAAGTGTTTGAGCTATCTAGCATATCTTTTACACAACAACTCAACTGATGAGTTTGTTTCAAATCCTCCAATTTTTTGTTGTAAATATCAGTCGAACCATATTTTCTTTATCATTTTATGAAATCTAGCTAATCCACAATCTCAACAAAAAGCATTGCAAACACTCATTTCCATAACAAAAAACATTGTAATACAACAAAAAACTCGAACAATATAACTGAATTATTTTTTAATGATTCTTATCCTTATATGATCCTATTTTTAAATAATAAAGAAAGTTGAATAAATAATATTTAATTTCCTTATCATTATTTTGATATTTACTCCCATATATCGCTAATAATAGAAAGAAATAATAAATAAATAAATAATATATTTTCACCCATTTGATTATTAAAAAGTTTTAAATTAAAATACCAAATTAAAATCTAAAATCTCACCTCTAACGTCGACAGACACATTGATAGATGAAAGTCTCAATTCCAATCCATCAAAAGTGGTTGTGTAGGCTTTGAGACCATAACAATAGTTTCCAAACATCAATTTGTACACATAGATCAAATGAATAACTTTAAACTGAATTGCATATAATTCATCCGGAAAGGATTGAACGGGACTGAAGATCAAATTCGAAATTGAAATGTCACCCAAGCATCGACCACATCATACAAGCCCGAAATCGAAACAAAACGAATGGCATAGACATTAACCAAACCAGATTGAAATTTACAGTGATATCAAGGAAGCATGAACCTTTTCAGAGCAGAGGCGAGAAACACAAGGACCAGAAGGAGAACACTTGAAAGTAACATTGCTTTTCGAGGAGTTTCCTTGAAACCTAGAAGAAATCTACGCCCAACGCTCTTGATCTCGCCATCTCTGTCTCGGAAGAATAAAAACAACGTTTCAGGATATTATAGATCCAAATTACAATGAAATCAAGTCCTAAATGCTAAATTTGAAATTAAAATGAAATCGAATTAGATCAGCAAACAATGAACAAATAGAAAATTGAGAATACACAATGTTCGTGGACTAAGACACTAAAAGAGACTGATGCATAAATTGTAACGAGGAATATAATGAAGAAGAATCGTGGATGACCTAGAATCGCCATTTTTTCTCTCCCTTCGTCGTCGTCGAAAGTCGCAGTCGTCGTCTTTGTGTCAAGGAAAAGACACAAATGATGACAAAGACGAACTGAGAGAGGCGAACTCATATGATGTCTCAAGTGGTTGTATGAATGGAAATAGTATTATGATTTTTTTTTTGCAAACATATACACATTCACCACATCATATACACAAACATGAACACACATACACATAGATCGATCGTATACCGACCGCTCACCTCTCTGCTCATTGAGGTCCCTTGCCCTGATTATGGCGTTCTCTTGGACAAATTGTGACATATATCGTAACCAAAATCGGAATATATTTTTCATGTGATTATAATATCCTAAACAAATGTTGAAAAAACTCAACCAATTTTTTCATTTTTTCACAACGGTTTTCGACCCGCCATGGGACAATCTCATCTAAAGTTCCAAATACATCCAATGTGTTCCAAATTCAAAACAATGTGATATACAGAGGATGAAATAATCCTTTAACCAAATTGAAAAACCTGAAGTGAAGCACTGCAGAGAAAGAATTGTTGTTTCAACCGTAAAAGCTTCCTGTTCTCAATAGCATCCCCTGGATATAAAATAGTACAAATCTGCAGGAAAGTAGAACATTGGTATGAGCATATATAAATTTTGTAGGCCGTACAACAGAAAAGGTTGAGCCTTATGTGGAACAAAAAATTCTAACCTGTCGAGCTCTAGAATGCAATTGTGCAGCCAATTCGTATTGTCCTTCATGGAACTGAAAAAGGTCGAGATCCTCCGCTCGGGATTTTGCATCCCATAGGCGAAGACTTATAGTGTTCTTCGTTTTATATCCTGGGATCGACGCATCATAGGCCAAAGCTTGCAAAAGCTCTCCGCCAACCCACTTTCGCCTGTATTACGATCAGTTTAAGAATCAAAATTATAGATATCAGGCTCTCTGTTAACAGCATTGGACACTGTTTCATCCTCATCCATGAGTGCATACATGCAATGAAATGGTACAATCATATATGTTCCTTCATAAAAACTTACAATCCATCTGGATTTATTTGAACGTTGTCAGAAATCTGATAGGGAATATCACATCGTACCTCACAATTTCCCACGGGCTGAACTTCTACAGTTTCCGTATAAAAAAAGTATTACAATCATAGAAAGTAACCAGTTTTCTTCAAAACTTGAAATCCTCATACTAATAATTATTACCTCAAGCCAGTCCTCTGCAATTTCTTATTGACCATTCTTTGTAATTAATTGTTTGAATAGCCGTGTTTGTACCTTAATCCATAGCCCCAAGCTTCTTACTCCGCCCAAACAAAAAAATATGAAAGAAATTACCTTTAGATTTCAGAATCCATGGAAGAATGAAGTAGGCATTGCACGAAATAAATCAACCCTGATTCTTGAGCATCTACTCCAAACCCGATCCCTTCAAGATTTCAGATACAGATTTCTGAAGTAATTTTGACTAATTTTTTTATGTTAACCTTCTGACGTAATTGCTTCAAAGGATAGTGGGAACCACTCGACGTCTGAGTAGAGTAGTGTGATGAGGGTAGTAAGCGAAGAGTCATGGAAATTGGAAGAGTCACAAATCCATGAATATTATATCTTAATGAAGATAAAAGAAACGTGTCTATAAAATTTAACATAATTATCATTAAATTTTTTTATCATGTCGTTATGCCTCTTATTAATGAAAAGAAACGTTTCTATAAAATTTAAATCTTAAATTTTGAAATATTTAATTATAATTTTATTTTTATTTTAATTTGTATTCAAACTTTTGTAAACACTGATTTATTTAGTTTTATTTATATTTAAAATTGAATTTATAAATTAGTTTATTGAATTATATTAAAGTATTTTTTATTTTTAGATTACTCCATATTAATTGAAGAAAGAGGTTTTAAAAATGTCATTAAATATACAAAATAAATATATTAATTGTGGTAGAAAAATAAAATAAAATAAAAAATAATGCTTAGGTAGAAGTATGTGAAGCCAAGAATTTTGCTACTTTTTATATATAGATTATTTTTCTCATTTCAATAGTTTCTAATATTTGTCATTTTTTATAACAAATTTTCATGTAAACATATGCTATATTTATTTATTTATTCATATAAATACATAAATTTATTATATAATTATGTATAAAAATTTAAAATTTGAAAAATTTCGTAGAGCTCATGAATAAAAAAACTTATATAAATTTATATAACAAATTTATATGATTATTTGCTTATATTATATTTATGTCTCTTTTCATTAGTTTCTAACATGTTTTCAATATTTTTATAACTAAACATTAATTTAATTATACTATATATTTTTATTCATATAAATACGTCAATATTTTATTTAATTATAATTTAAGTGTTGAAATATTTAATTGTAATTTAATTTGTATTCAAACGTTTGTAAACATTAAACCATTTAATTTCATTTATATTTAAAATCCAATTTATAAATTAATTTATTAAATATATTAAAGTCTTTGTAATTTTTAGAATATTGCACATCAATTGAAGAAAGAGGTTTTAAAAATGTCATTAATATATAAAATAAATATTATTAATTTTTGTAGAAAAATAAAATATAATAACAAAACAATGATGAGGTGGCAGCATGAGAAGCCAAAGATTTTGTTCCTTTTTATATATAGACTAGGTAGAGATCCCGCGCGATGCGCGGATTGTTATATTTATAACAACGTTTATCGGTATAAAAATATAATTTGAATATCTTCTTGCGTAAAATCGAATAATAATAAATAATTATTAAAAATAAAATATAAAAATTTATTTGCTATCCATGAAATCTAATTAATATATTCAAATAAATTTATCAAGATATATATATTCTCCTAAACATAAATCAGATGTAATACGATTAAAAGAAAAAGAACATTTTCTACTATATACAAATATATATTCTTTATTTTCCAATTTGATTAAATGCTATTTTATCATGATTTATATGATACGTTAATTATTAAATAAAAAATACATATTTTTAATATATCTCTAATAGTAATAAGTATATTTTTAAAACAATTATAGCATTTTAATCACAATACAATATACAACCACCACGACTTTATGATTATAAAACAATGTATGACGAAAAAATAACATTATCAAATGATTATATATAGAAAAATTTCTATCTAAGTTTATTGTTGATTTATCGAAACATCATATACAACCCATTGAAAATGAGATAAGAAAAATAAAAAATAATGGAAAAAATGAATTGAAACCTCCAAGATCTAAATAAAAAAATCAAATTAATGAAGTACATTTCGAATTCTCACACATATAGTTGAAAAAGAGTTTGAGATTGAGATAATTTTATTTATAATAACTAATGTTAAATATGAACTCGTATAACTATAACATTAAAAATTTTAAAAATAAAAAATAAATAATGGCATGATTACATCCTTTGAAATGTCCATTCATATATTTCTTCTTCCGGTAACAATTCTTAATATTACAAAAAAATAGTACAAATAAATTTAATTTATTTAATACTAAATAATAATGAAAGTGTATATATATATATATTGTGACTTCTCCCATTTTTCCAAAATTTATACTTTTTTAGATGCACCATCTTATGTTACTTTGCTTGTTGTAGCAAGATTGAGAAGATAGTTTCTTTAATAATATCTAACATTTTATCTTTATTTTTTTTAATGTTTACAAAAGTTATTTACATTATATCTATTTGAGTTGACTGCCAGCACCAGAATAAACAAAATTTAATTTTTAATGTATAAGCTTTTAACTATATTAAGATAAATGAGGGAATTATTTATAATGGATTGATTAATAGATTATGCCTCAACCATAATTTTAACACATTGCAAAACTTGAGTTAATATGATCCAAGTTGTGCAAGTATAGAAAACAATCGTATAAAATGACTACGATGGTCTAAAGACGGGTATACATATCATGGATTGCATTGCAAACCAGCGTAGGCATATATCATGGATTGCATAGCAAACCATCCAAGTTCGAGGACTACCTAATAACACCCTACGAATTATGAGTATACTAAGTTGGAAGAAATGAGTGCTTGTCAAAGTATAGGTCTTCTCCATGCAAGCCCTTGTTACAGGAGGCGCATAAGCTCAAGAAGTTCACAGGTACAAGTGGTTCTGTAACAGGCATGAAAACAATAGTGAAATCCTTTTGTTCCTTGTAGCAAAAACCTTTGTCCAAATCATTGTCATCTTGAGACTCTAGAATGCAATCCCCGTAAAAATCAGTGGTTTTGGGGTTAGGACCATGAGAAATGACACAAGTATAATCCTCAGATAGTTCAATCTCACTTTCCATAATCGGGTTCATACCACCAAGTCTTTCCAAGCTTTGCTTCAGAGGAAAGCCGTTCAAATTTGGATGGTATGCAAGAATATGAGCTTTATGAGCAATGGCTTGGTCATGAGTATTTTAGTCCGCTTCTGTGTTTCCAAAGGAGCCCATAGCACCATGTGAACTCAGGAAGCAAAAGGGGTCATGCTTGATCAGATTGTCTCCAATCTCAAATATAGCAATGAGTGCATATACATTGGTAGAGTCTTGGGAGGACATTGAGGGAGCAAGAGTAATCCTTATGAGTAGTAGGGTTCAATTCATGAGCCTTCCAAACAACATTCGGATAAATGGGGTTCCCTAACCTTATTCCAGGACCAAAAGAATGTTCTTACTCTCACATGATTGCAGAACTTTCCCTGATGCACCAGTGCGATCCTCAAAAGATTTCACTATACTCAACCCTACTTTACCAGAGTCAAAACTCTTATGATGGCCATGTTTGACTGACTTTGAAGATCCAGCAAACGGATTCCCGAAACCTGAAATCCAAAGGAGATGTCGGGCTCTAAGATAAATCGTTGTCGGACGAACCCTTGTTGCTGAAACCCTCAAACAAACTGGGAATACTAAAAAACGAACCATTCTTATGGTTATTAAACCTAGAGAACTCGACTTGTCCTGGATATGAATCCAAACAACACACATTTGATGTTTCTGATTAGACCTGCTCCTCTTCCTAAGCATTATCTGCATCAAAACGAACCAAATGTGAGTGGATTATTGATCCAAGGACAGGAACAAAGTCAAAAATAGTGAAAAGATGTTGCTTATAATATTCTTCAATTTGATGAAGACACCATTGGATAGTGGAGCAAATAGTGGAGCGGTCGCAGACTCCTATTTAGCTTTGTCACCTCTTTTCATCATAGGCTACCGTTGTTTTCTCTCTCAGATAGAAATTTTTCTCGTTCGGCGAGAGAGACTGAAATAAAACTCGAAATAAAACTCATCAGGGAGTAAGAAATGCCTCACCAGAACCCTAGACAACCCGTCGATGTGCCTCATTGCTGAACCACTGTTGCATTGTTAACAAATTTTCATGTCTTCGGCACCGACCCGCCGCTCGCAAGCCACATGCCTCATTGTCAGTCGTCGTCAATTAACAAATGAATAACATAAACTGTTAAGGATTGTTAATCGGAGAATCAATCCTTAGATGGGCGTCAAACAATGCAAAATGGTAAAGTGAATTTTAAGGATTGTTAATCGGAGAATCAAAGAGCTTGAAGGTGAGAATGAGGGATTGGCGAGAGATAATGGTGAGAGGAATTAGAGAATCATAAGCTGATGACGGAGATCGGGAAACTTACACAATTCTATTAGACAAAGATATTATGGATCGAAGTCGAAGCTTTATAGGGGAGGATGGAGCGAGAGATAGAAAATGAGGATGAGGAGTGGAAGGCCATACCTGGGAGAAGAAGCTGTGTCGAAGGCGAAGAAGCTGCGTCGGAGGCGAAGAAGCTGCAACGGCGGAAAAGAAACTCGTGACTGAGACTTTGCAAAATTGGGTTCAGATCGATGGAGATGGAGATGGAGGTGGAGGTCTAGCGTTTGTAGAAAAGAAGAGAATGACAAAGGCTTAAAAAAACTTTTGAGCTCTTAATCAATAAAAAACTGATAATTTAATACATTTAACTTTTTAATTTTATTACATATAAATGAAAATATTAAAATTTTAATAACAACAAAAAATTAAATTTTAAAAAAGTTGTTGCTGAGGTGGCTTCACTAGAAGTCACCTTTTGCAACAACTTTTATATATATAATTTAATTTGTATTCAAATTTTTGTAAACAGTGAACCGTTTAATTTTATTTATATTTAAATCAAATTTATCAATTAATTTATTGAAATATATTAAAGTCTTTTTAATATTTAGATTACTATATATTAATTGAAGAAAAAGGTTTTAAAAATGTCTTTAAATATACAAAATAAATATTATTAATTTTTATAGAAAAATAAAATAAAATAACAAAACAATGATGAGGTGACAACATGAAAATTGAGAGATTATACAACTTTTTATATATAGACTACTTTTTAATTTTTAGAATATTACATATTAATTGAAGAAATAGATTTTAAAATGTCATTAAATATACAAAATAAATATTATTAATTTTTCTAAAGAAAATAAAATAAAATAACAAAACAATGATAATGTGATAACACGAGAGATTTTGCAGCTTTTTATATATATTATAACATTGTCTTTTAAATCTAGAAAATTGGTAAGATTATTTTGTTAGAAATTTTTTGTATTTAAAATATTTAAGTTCTTTTTAATTTAATAAATTTGTATTATCTATATAGAATCTTTACCTTCAACTTAAAAATTTAATAATTTTAAAAGATTTGCTTTCATACTTTTTTTATATTTATTATTATTATTATTATTGTTTTAGGCTGTCGGATGTAAGTGGGTCTACAAAATCAAATACAACAGCGATGGAACTATCGAGAGATATTATTATTGTTTTAAGAAAATAAATAAAATAATAATAGTTATAACATTATTATTATTATTATTATTATTATTATGATTAGAAATCCCAATCTTATGAGGTCTTGCAGCGTCTTACGTGTCTACGCCTACGTGTCCATTATGCAACCTAAATAAAATACTCACATCATAATATTCCGTTACTGCTTTACAAGGCGGAATATCAGAAATACCCTCAAATGGCTAAATCACTTCAAAAATACCATTTCAAAAAATAATTATTAAATCCGAAAAATAAAAACTGAAAAAAAGACAAATTTGCCCTTAACGTTCAAACGTGGAAAAATGGAAGTTCGGCAGTTTTTCGACGTGAAAAACTGCCGAAAACGAGAAAGCCGAACAGTTTTTCGCTGTGAAACCTGTTTAAAAGTTGATAGCAAGAAAGAAATAAGTGATTTCGAACTTAAGAGGGAACGATTTGAAGTTGGCGAACGATTTGAAGTTGGCGAGAAGGAAACTGGCGAAGAGAGCACGAAGAGAGCACGAGTCAATCTTCAATGGCGTCAATAAGTGTAAGTAGTTCGATTTCTAGGGTTTTGCAAGCTTTCGAGTCACAAAATAGTTTATTGATTTGAAATGGGTGAGTGTCAGTGTCAATGAGTCGGTTCGGTCGCAAGGGTCGCAGGAGTTGCATGAACATCTTCGACTCAGTGAGTCGGTTGAGTAGCAAGGGTCGCAGTAGCTTCATGACCATCTTCGACTCAGTTTATTGATTTGAAATGGGTGAGTGTCAGTGTCAGTGAGTCGGTTAGGTCGCAAGGGTCGCAGGAGTTGCATGAACATCTTCGACTCCGTGAGTCGGTTGAGTAGCAAGGGTCGCAGTAGTTTCATGACCATCTTAGACTCAGTTTATTGATTTGAAACGGGCGAGTGTCAGTGTCAGTGAGT
>CM071861.1:10069310-10113943 GCA_036759665.1 Gynandropsis gynandra
GAGTTCCACCAAGTAAGTAATATTTAGTGAAAAGGTCATTTGAGTGTCAATTTCCATCGAGACATATAAGTCGTAGGGTCGCATAAGCCGTAGGGTCGTTAGAGTCGTAGAGTCGCATAAGCCGCAGGGTCGTTAGATTCGCATGGGTTTCATATGTCGCATGTGTCACTGGGTCGCTAAAGTCGAATGGGTCGCATGGATCGCATAGGTCGCATTGGTCCCATTGGTCGCCATATGTTTAATGAGGTAAATTTTATGCAGGTGCTGGACCTTTATCGAAGGAGTCTGCGCCATATGTTGAACCTCCGCCGGCGAAAAGAGCCGAACTTCCATTTTTCCACGTTCGAACATTAAGGGTAAATTTGTCTTTTCTTCAGTTTTTATTTTTCGGATTTAATAATTATTTTGGGGAAGGGTATTTTTGAAGTGGTTTAGCCCTATGAGGGTATTTCTGATATTCCGCCTAAAAAATGTTATAGAATATATAAAAAGAAAGAATTTATTTTTTTAAACACATTTTACAAATCTTATTTTATCTAAATAATTTTATATTCATATATTGTGAAAATAATAGAAAGGCAACGTTGAATATCCAAAATAATACTAGTTTTATTTACGTATCAGTTTTTTTAAGGATATTTGTTTTTCATTATAATATACTCAAACTTCCGCGGATAACTTCCATTGAGTTAGATATAAATAATCAACTTATAAATAAGGCAATGATAAAATATCATTAATTATCGCACTTCCTCGATATCCAAACCTAAGTGTTACAACTCCTTTTTCAAAGTCTGTCACATCTAATCTTCACTCTAATTTAGGAATAGATTTCTCGTCTTCAGCTTCATATGCTTCCTATCTTCTCGTTCTTTTTCTAGTTTGACTCCCCCTCTCTGCTCGTTCTCTTTCACATTGAATTTTGAAAAATAATAGTTGTATTGCTTTCCTTTGAGCTTCTCAACAACTTGAAATTTCAAAAACAGATCTAACATATTCATCAAATATAACATTTACGATCCCCCTTGGAATTCTTATAACATAAACACAGATTATCAGGAGTTACTAATTCACCAAATATAACGAAACTTGATACACAAATAAATCCACATAGTTCACACCAGTTTCAAATTTCACAAATAAAACAGAAGTTCAAAAACATTTAAGTGTATTTAAAAATTTAAATTTCTTATTACGGTCTTTTTCCCGCTGCTTTACTTGCACTTGTTTTGACTCCTTGCATCTCCCCCTGTTTGTGTGATAAGAGATTCAAATAAACAAAAAAAAAACGTTAGTTCTAAAATCAAATAAACACATAATATGAACTTAATGTTACACTGATTTACTCTAAGTTAGTTTTGCTAACACCTTCAAATCCTTCTGAATAAGTTGGATCTCCGTCATCACACCAGCTAGCCGTTTCTCCAAATTCATGATGTTTATGTAACATCAGTTTCGTTATTTCCAGTATCTTCAGTAACTAGCATCTTCTTGACATAACGTTTTTCAAAGATTATCCAGGGATCAATTTTCTCTCTCCTTTCCTTTTTTTCCAATAACATTTGGAACTTGTTGAATCAGAATATTTTGGATCAGACATGAAAATGGCAAGAAGAGCTTCCTTGCATTCAACAACCCAAGGTCAATTATCTGATCAAGAATAACCTTTCCAAAATTGACAGGAATTCCATTTTTATATAGTACAACAAGATTATTGTATCATGTCGGATACCATTCCTTTCTTGTTTGGTATCCAGTTGGTTCTGCAAATCTTGTTTAAAAGAGCGTATTCCCAATTGAGCTTGGAATTAAAAAGTTGTTTGGGCCAACTCATTAGCTCTGTTCCAGTCAATTCTTGGGTGACCATGTCCATGTCAAGGTCAATTTCTAGCTTCTTCACTCTTGATGTTTCAACATTCGGTGTACCCAGAAGCTTATTGATCATCTCATCATTAAACTGGATAATACTCCCCCTAACATATATTTTTCCAAACACTTCTTTCCTAGACTTATCAATCTCTAAGTTCAAATTTACATAAAACTTATATATTAATTCTTTACATACAGAAACAATGTTTGTCACTGTATTTTTCAAACTTCTTTCAATAGTATATCCTATTATGGCAAGTGTTTAAACTGATTTACATTTAAGCCCTTTTCATTTAGGATTTCTCTCTTTCAATGTACAAAACCTAGAAACTCCTATTTCTGAATAAAATATCTTTGAAAAAGACTTCGAGGGGGTCATTTAGGGGTACCTTGTGTGTTTGGGCATTCTGAAGATGTTGGTTGTCTCTCATGTTCGAATCTCGTTTCACATGTGTTTTCTGTTTCATTTGGTTCATAATTTTTGTCTGAGGACGAGTTTGAACTTTCTTTTTGTGTTTTTGTTCTAGACGAAGACTCAATAGAAATTTTGGGTTGTTGATCGAGATTTGCTTATGCCTTCTTAGGACCTACTCTTTTCCTAGCCGCTTGTTTGAACTGTTTTCCATTGATCCTTGGGGGGTTTCCTGTAATCTGAAGATCATCTTTGTGGATTCTCTTTTTATTGTATATGAATGTCTCTTTAACACGTATTGTTCTTCTTCTTGATGCTTCTCTATTTGTTTTTTAATTTTTTTCTTTTGGTTTGCTGCAAAAACAAAATACATTTTCTTCTTCGGTAACAACAATTAGGGTTCGAGAAGATATATTGAGATGTAATGCAGTTTTAAAAAAAAATTACAAACGCTTTAAATGAGGGTAATTGCACTAGTCACGTCTGTCAAATCAGCAGTCTCCATATTTTCACATCACATAAATTATTTTATTATTTAAAAAAATAATTTTGTTTATTTCTCTTTTTATTTATTAAACATTATCCAATATAAAAAATGTTTAAGTAAAATAAAAATCTGTTGAGAATAAGCAAATAACATATAAGGTCGGTTTTAAGTACACTTTCTCAAATCTTTGATTCACCTCTTTTTTATTATATTGTTAGTCATCAACTTCTAGGACGTTGTTTAGATACTATTTTGTTCATATAACAAGCTCTTTGACTATCTTTTCTGGTATACTCTTATGTATCAATTTGAACATAGAAGAGTATTTATGCAAAAAATTTTCTTTGTATCATTAGGACATTATAACTGAAACTGAATATCTCACAACTTAGACCCCAACTTATACTCATAACAATCATTTTTTATCATCATTTTTTAATTCAATAATCACCAAGAATCTTTTCACACATTACTGTTAGAGGAGTAAGAAACTACAATTAAGTAGTACACTTAAATAACATTGAAGTGTGTTTAAAAATTTAGTGTTTACCAACATAACATCACACCTTATATTTTATTTTCTTTTTCTCATTAAGATTAAAATTTCAAGCTTACTATTTTTTTTTATAAATAGAACACATTAAAAAAATATCAGAGTTTAAAAACATATAGTGATTTTCTTAAAGAAACAAATCGATTTAAATCCAACAATTTTGTGAAAATATCTGCTAACCGATGTTCAGTTGGAACATATTCTATCATCATTTGCTTTTTTCAATATTTTCTCTAAAAAAATGATGTCTAATCTCAATATATTTCTTTCTTGAATATTGTACAAGACTTTTTGAAATACCAATTGCACTAGTATTATCATACAAAGCAACAGAAGTTTTCGAACTCATACCATAATCTATCAGGATCTAATTCATTTAGATTAGTTCAGTACAAAAGCTTTCCAAGGCAATATATTCAGCTTTGACTGTAGATAAAGATGTAGAATTATGTTTTTTTGCTATGCTAAAACACTAAATTGTTTCCAAGAAAGAAACAACCACCAGATGTGCTCTTCCTATCATCTGCATTGCCTCCCCAATTTACATCACTAAACTAGGGGTGGGAAATCTGGGTTTCGAGACGGGTTCCTCGGGTTCGGTCCGGGTTCGGGTTCCTCGGGTTTTAAAAAATTGAACCCAAAAAAACCATTTGGTTTTCGAAACGAGTTCCTTGGGTTTTGGGTTGTTCGGGTTTTGAAATATTGAACCCAAAAAAACCCGAATTGTATTTGGGTTATTTCGGGTTCTTCGGGTTTTTTTGGGTTATTTAAGTAAGGTTAATTCGGGTTTTAAACGGGTAATTCAGGTTTAAATGGGTAATTCGGGTTTAAATGGATAATTCGGGTTCCAAATTTAACATACAAAAAATTAGGTTAGAAGGGTTAGAATTTTTTGTTCGGGTTCCTTGGGTTCTCCCGAACCCAACCTGAACCGACCCGAACCCATTTAGGTTTTAGATTTTGAACCCATATGGGTTTTCTACAAAACCCGTTTATCTCACGGATTGGGTTTTTCGGGTTGGTCGGTCCGGGTCGGTCCGGATAACCCGAAACGCCCACCCCTACACTAAACCCAACAAATTCGCAGTTAGTATCATTGGTATAAACAATACCATAGTTTGTCGTACGTTTCACATATTTAGTTACCCTCTTCACAGTCATCAAATGTGATTTCTTAGGTTTTACTTGATATTTGGAACAAATTCTTACACTTAAGCACAAGTCAGGTCTGGTTGTAGTGAGGTAAATCAAACTTCCAATCATACTTCTGTAAAATTTTACTTCCATATCCTCTCCTTCCGAATCTCTGGTCAACTTTGTAGTGGTTGAAATATGAGTATTAGTCGACTTTCTTTGATCCATTTCAAATTTCTTGACCAAATTATTTGCATATTTGCTTTGAGATATAAACAATCCTTCATCCAGTTGTTTCACCTGTAAACCAAGAAAGTAGTTTAGTTCGCCAAACATACTCATTTTAAACTCCTCTTTCATGGTTTGTACAAACCAATTCACTTTAACATGTGTTTTCAAACAAAAAACAATGTCATCAACATAAATTTGTACTACCAGAAGAATGTCATCAGCATTATGTATAAATAAGGTTTTATCTACTCCCCCTCTTTTGTAGTCGTTCTTGACTAGGAAACTTATCAGTCTGTCATACCACGCACGTGGTGCTTGTTTAAGTCCATACAAAATTTTCTTCAACTTGTAAACATGATCCAAATGATAAAGGTATTCAAAACCTTTAGGTTGTTCAACATAAACCTCTTCTTGCAGAATTCCATTTAAAAAACACTTTTAACATCCATCTGGAACAACTTAAAACCAAGAGAACATGCAACTTCAAGTAATAATATTATGGACTCTGATCTAAAAACGGGTGCAAAAGTTTCATCAAAATCAATACCTTCAACTTATGTGTAACCTTGTGCCACCAATCTCGCTTTATTTCTAACAATTTCACCTAGTTCATTGGTTTTATTTTTTAAGATCCACTTAGTACCAATAACATTCACATCAACTGGACGATGTACTAACATTCAAACATCATTACTAACAAATTGTTCTAATTCCTCATGCATTGATTTTACCTAAAACTTATCACTTAATGCATCACTGACACATTTAGGTTCTGTCTGAGATGTAAAACAAGCAAACTTGACCATGTCATGATAATTCATTTTTGACTTACCTCGTATTCTTCTACCATCTCCAATATTACCAATAACATCATCAATTGAATGATTTCAATGTACTGTTGTTAACTCCATTTCATGTCTTTGACATTTATTTCCATCATGATCTTCTTCTATCATTCTTTCTTTTGATGTCTGTTCATTAGGTACACTTAAATTTTCACTTTTTGTCTCAATATTTCCTTGCAATGAATCTACAGAAAAAGGAAACATAATTTTCTCCGATAAATGATCTTCATCAGACACAATATTTATAGATTCAATAATTATTTTTGTTCGAAGATTGTGAATTCTGTATGCAGTTGTATTAGTTCCATATCCAAGAAAAATGCCTTCATCACTTTTCCATCAAATTTTCCAAGATACTTCCTGTCATTTAGTACATAGCAAGTACACCAAAAAAATATGAAAATAACTGAGATTTGGACTTTTACCTTTCCAAAGTTCATATGGTATTTTTGATATACCTGGACGAACATATACTCGATCTATAATGTAACAAGCATTGTTTATTACTTCTGCCTAAAAGCAAATTGAAATAGACTTTGCATAAAGCATAGCACGAGCCATCTCTTGAAGAGTTCTATTTTTCCTTTCAACTACACCATTCTGTTGTGGTGTTTTGGAGCAGAGAACTCATGTACAATACCATATTTCAGACAGAACTTATGAAAAACATATTTTTCAAACTCTCTTTCATGATCACTCTGAATTCGTTCTATATTTCCTTTTATGTTTTTCAATAGCAAGAACAAATAGTGAAACAGTTCAAAAGTATCAAATTTTTCTCTCAGAAATTTGATCCAATTGTACCTTGAAAAATCATCATCAACAACAAAGATATATCTTTTTCCACCAAAACTTTTTGTCTTTATTGGTCCCATTAAATCTATGTGAATCAGTTCTAGTATTTTTGCAGTCTTAATACCAGGCATCCTCTTGTGATGAGCTTTGACTTGTTTTCCCAATTGACATGGTTTACAAGTTTCAGATTTATCAAGATTTAATTTATGCATACATCTAACAATGTTTGAACTAGATAACTTTATTAGTGAACGATAATTAACATGTCCCAATCTTTGATGCCACAATGATAAGTTGTCTTCCATTGCTTTGAAACATATATTCTCTTCACTCTAGATGTAACAGTTATTTGATGACTTTGTACTTGTAAGAACTTCAAGATTATCATCAAAATTCATGACTAGCCATTCCTTTTGATTGAACTGACCCTTGTGATTACAATCACACAATTGACTAATACTAATTAAATTAGCAGTGAATCTAGCAACATTATTGCTCATTCTTCAGAAGAGGTTGTTCAGGTGTATCTACATCTCATTTTCCAAGAATTTTCGCTTTGTTTCCATCTCCAAAGAGAACAATACCAGCGTCTTGATTTCGGTAAAATCTGACAAAATTTCTCTTATACCTGTCATGTGCCTAGAACATCCATTATCAAAATACCAAGTATTTGATTTATTTTTTTATGAGCAGAGATGTAAACTACACTATAATACATATCACTTTTTCGTATCAAGATTTGTTTTATTTTCGATAGAACATACTTACTTGAATCATGCCTGAATTTCTTGTTGCAATTAAACTATTTGTGTCCTCTTATTCCTAAAAAATAACATATAACAAAATTGTTCTTGGAATATTGTATTGGAAATCTTCTTCCAGAGTTATACCCATGACTGTCATTATTTGATATTTGAACCGAAATTTCTTTTGTTTACAGTCTTCTTGAGGGAATTACTCTGTTTCAGATTTTCATACCTTGTTAAGGATAAATTTTTTCAATTTTCCTCCGGATACCAACTTGTTTTGATAATTTCCTTTATTCCCAGTATGCCCAATTCCATGATTGTTTCCTTTTTATTTTCCCAACGAAAGTTGACCAAGTTTTTTAGTACCATTTGAAAGCATTTTCAGTTGCTTATTGATTTCATCAAGCTGACTATTGACTAGTATGACTTCTTTTTCTTTTAGAATTACCTCCTTTTTCATCTCTAGAAGCTATTTTTCTAAATTTTCATTTGTTTTAACTAGCTGTATGTTCAACTTGCTCATATTTAGCCACTCATTATAGATAGTTTCCACATTCACTTCATCTTCTTCATTCTCAATCTCTTCAACCTTTTTGTCTTCATTTTCTTCAACTTCATCTTCTTCAATTATTCCAATGAAAGCACCAAACTAGTTAGGTCTTCTTCATTACTTTATTCAGAATCAGAACTTGATTCACTGTATGTGACTCGTGACTTTCCTTTGATCATACTAGAATTTGCACATTCATTTTTTGTATGACCAAATCCTTTGCACTTGTTACATTGTCTTTCTCGCAATCTCTTCAAGACACTTTATCTCTTTGAAATACTTGGACATTCAGATTTAAAGTGCCAAAATCCCTTGCATTCATGACATTGAAATCTAGACTTGCTTTCTTTCTTATTTCTTTGATCTTCATTATTTGACCGTCCTGTATGTTTTTTCATAAACTTTCCAAATTTTCTGGTTAGTAGGACAATATTTTCTTCAAGATTATCCAGTCTTGAGTTTTCAATAGTGATTTGAAGAACTACTCCTTTATTTCCCTATTTTGATGTATAATCTTGTTCAAGTTGAAATTCCAATTCATAAACAACAAGAATCCCAATAATTTCTTTAAAACTCATGATATCTGTATTCAATGACATATTCATGGCTGCTTTTTTAGCATAAAATGTTTTAGACAGACATCGAAGAAATTCATTGACCAACTTCTTATCATCAAAATCTCGTCGAAGTACACTTACTTCATTAGCGATTGCATTCATTCTACTACTGAATTCTTTGACACTTTCATACTCTCACATTTCCAGTTTTTCAAATTGATATTCCGAAATATCAAGACGAGTTCTCTTAACATTTGACGTTCTTTCATGTATAGTTTCAAAAGTATCCCACACATTTTTAGCAGATTCACATCCTTGTATTTGATTGAATTCATTTATGTCTACAGATGAGAAAAGTAAGAGCTTTTGCATTGAATGTTAAATTTCTTTTTTCACTCGGTGTCCATTGATCCGAAGATTTCTCCTTAACATTTCCATGTTCATCTATCACTGTTGGTGCATTCCACCCATTTTTTACACGCTCCATGCATCTTCGTCGGTGACTGTTATACTTGCCCTCATTTTCATTTTCCAGTATCCATAGTTATAAGCATCTAACATGATCGGTTTTCCAAAATAGTATAAATCTCTTTGTCCCTCCATGTTGTTTTCTAGGATCTCAAACCAATAATTAAAGTTTCTCTAAACTTTGATTACCCGCTCTGATACCAATTGAAAACAATAGAAAAAACAACGTTGATAGATAATAAAAACTAAGAGAAACATATATCCAAAATTATACCAGTTGTGTTTACGGATCAATCTTTTTAAGTACACTTGTTTTTTATTACAATATACTCAAGACTTTCGCAGATCTAACTCTCCCTGAGTTAGGCGTAAATAATCAACTTATTGTTTCGTTCTCTCTCTCTCTTGTATCATGTATCTCTCTAAGTATACTTACAATCCTCAATGATCAAATATCACTAATTATCGTACTTCCTCAATACCCAAACCTAGATATTACAACTTCCTTTTTATAGTCTTTTTTCACACCTAATCTTCACTTTAATATCCAGAAACAAATTTCCTCGTCTTCAGCCTCATATGCTTCTTATCTTTTCGTCCTTTTTTCCAATTTGACTCTCTCTCTCTCTTCTCGTTCTCTTTCACTTCGAATTTTAAAAAGATAACCAAACCGTATTACTTTTTCTTGAGCTTCTCAACAACTTGAAATTTCAAAAACAGAACTAATACATTCCTCAAATATTATACATATTGATTCGAAAAAAATATATCCTTTTGATAAATTGTAAAATACATATAACAATATACAAACTTTAATGCAAAAAATCTAGACTAAATCATAACAAAAAAGATAATCTATCATACCAAAATTATATAATATTAGTTATAAAATGGGGTTCAAAAGCTAATTGAATATTGTATTCTTTACTAGAATATTGTATTCTTTAAATTAAAATGGCTTCAAAATAAAAATTCACCGACTATTTATGGATTTTATAATTTTAATGTGTTTGTAAAAGAATAAATTTTATCTGTTTTATGACTTAGTCTTCCTTTCTATCTACATGAAATTTCTAAATTACTAATAATGATATTCTGAAAGGATAATGCTTTAATTTAGATTTTGGTTTAATAATTAAAGTATTTATATAATATTCCCTTTTCGTGTATATATTTATTTGTTTTATTTTTTGGGAAAAAGAAAAAAAGAAAAAGAAGCTAGAAGCTAAACCAATGCAAGCTCTTCATCCATTTCGTCTTCTGCCACCATATCTCTCTGTGTCTCAATCTCAAAAGCTTTTGTCTTTCAGCTTGTAGTTTAGCTAATTCGCTGCATTTGTTCTACTTCGTTTCGAATTTAGTGATAGGGTTGTTCCTCTTCGCTTCTTTTCAATTTAAATGTTTCACGATCGATGAACCATGACCCAGATGGTGAAATCTTAATCGGTTGCGTAGCCCTACACTTTCCAGCGAACACGTCGGAGAATCGATCTCTTCTTCTGATTTGTTGTCTTTTACGTGGTGAATCCCGCGTTCAATAACCCCTCTTTTAGGCTTCGTTTTCCCACCGGCGATTCAAGTCTTTTTTTTTTTTGGATTGCACCTTTGTGGGTTTGGTGCAGAACTTTATTTACCCATTTCGTTTTAGGTCTAATTTAGGGTAAAATTTCTAGAATTTGGGTTGATTTTGTTTTGCATCGACGCGCTATTGCATGGTGCGGTGATAGACTTGATAAAAATGGTGTCTAGGAATGATCCTATCGAAACAATATTGAATTCAATACAAGTTGTGAAAGATGCTCTTTTGCCGATTGAATTAGGGGTGAAAAAGGCTGCGACAGATCTCGAAAGCTGTTGGGCAATGAATACAAGCAAAGAAAATGACATTGGGTTGGTTTTGGAATCGTCCAACAGTGGTAGGAACAACAAGGTTAGGAGCTATGGTGTGAAGGGCTTTGAAGATAGTAATATTCCGTGTGTGGTTACTGAGGAGAGAAGAAAAGGGTTGCCCATTAAGATTCCCGTGAGGACATTTTTGGGGATGTTTTCGCCTAATATGGTGAACGGGGGTGGTAAGAATGAGATGGTGAAGAGAGGGATGAAAGAGAAGCGTGTGGAGAAAGATGATGGTGGTTCTTGTACTAATTGCTTCAAGTTTGCAATGACATGGTCTATGTTGGTCAGTGGTTTTGTCCAGGCTTTTCCGATCCCGTTCAAACTCAGTAAGATGAGGATTCAGAAAATGGGAGATGAAGAGAAGTCTCTTTTGCATTCGTGTAAAAATGGGTTTAAGCCTAAGGTTCCATTTGAAATCAAGAAGGAAGTAAGTGGCCAATCCGCTGCATCGACTAAGAGTGATAAAATGGGAAAGGATGAGAATCACCCATCTCTTGAAATCTTGTTAGGTTTTGTTTTCGATGTGTTGACTCAGAATCTTCAGAAGCTGGACCAATTTATGCAAAACAGTGCCCCGACTGATACTTGCTGTCCTGATAAAACTCAAGCATTCTCGCAAGTTGATCATCCACAAATCTTCAACCTTTGGGAGGCTAGAAAACTTGATGTTAATGGATTTATCGGAAACTTGATGTTTGCAAGAGTTGGAGATGTGGCATCGGGTATAGTTGGACTGACTTCTCCCGTAAATGAAGATGGGGATGACAGTAATGTCAGTAGTGGTGGTAAGGAAGAAAGTGTAGTTAATTCTTCACAGAAGCTGGCCGGTGGCATACTGAGTATACCTTTGTCAAACGTGGAACGCTTGAAATCTACGTTGTCCACTGTTTCATTGACTGAACTAATTGAGCTTTTGCCGCAATTGGGACGACCTTCAGCAGATCATCCCGACAAGAAGAAACTAATTTCTGTCCAGGATTTCTTCAGATACACAGAAGCTGAAGGTATGATTACTCAAATGGTTCAATATGATTCATATCTATTCTTAGAAACCGTATCATAGAGAAAGCGATAAGCTTTGACCATTGTTCAACTATTTCTCGTATTTGCATAATCTTAAAGTTGACCGTTTAAAGATTTTTGCTTGTTGAAATCATTTAAGAACAGGCGTGCTTGTGTTTCCATGTTCCTGCTGGCATAATATATCATGTCTCAGTTTTTATTACCTACATATTATAGAATGTTCTCCAAAAGCATAGGAGATGAGGAATTGATCCATTCAACAACAAAAGCAACTTTTTTTTTTTGCTTTTTATGTTTGGGTGAATGTTGGTTCTAAAAGCCGACACCGTAGAATGGTTTAGATCTTCTTTGCTTGACTCTTTAAGGGTTCTAGGCAGGAGGTTCTTTGAAGAGTTAGATAGAGATGGAGATGGTCAGGTAAGTCTGGAAGATCTGGAAATTGCTATGAGAAGAAGAAAATTGCCGAGGAGATACGCCAAGGAATTTATGCGTCGAGCAAGGAGTCATCTATTCTCGAAATCATTTGGTTGGAAGCAATTTTTGTCACTGATGGAGCAAAAGGAGCCAACCATCCTTCGTGCATATACATCTCTCTGTTTGAGCAAGTCTGGGACTCTTCAGAAGAGTGAGATATTGGCCTCACTGGAGAATGCAGGCCTTCCTGCTAATGAGGAAAACGCTATAGCTATGATGAGATTTTTTAATGCTGATACCGAGGGGTCTATATCTTATGGACATTTCCGTAATTTCATGGTTTTGCTGCCATACGAGCGGCTACAAGATGATCCTAGGTAAGAGTTTTTTTCCTATTCTAGAGAAAAAAGGTCTTTCGAATTGAAGGGAACTTCATATTGCTAATGTACCTATGTTTTAATGGATTACGGTTAAACTTGACCACTTCCCTCTCAGCTACCCTTGTTTCTTTTGTTTATCTGATCAATATTTTGATAATGGTTGGCACTTCTCTAACACAAACAGGGACATCTGGTTTGAAGCTGCAACCGTTGTTGCTGTTGCTCCTCCTGTGGAGATACCTGCTGGAAATGTTTTAAAATCTGCTTTGGCAGGAGGTCTTGCCTCTGCTCTCTCCACTTCCTTAATGCATCCGATCGACACAATCAAGGCAAGTTCTTCTATTACTATTGATATTGTTTTCTTACGTACTGATGTATCGATCGATCGTTTCTTTGATTGCCAGACACGTGTGCAAGCTTCGACCTTGTCATTTCCGGAAGTGATCTCTCAGCTTCCGCAGATTGGTGTTCAAGGAGTGTACAGGGGTTCAATTCCAGCAATTCTTGGACAATTTTCAAGGTCTTTAAACCGATTCAAATCAAGTTACATTCTTTTTACTTGTCAAACTTCATTTAGTCTTTTTGGGTAAATTTTGTTAAAATTGCAGCCATGGCCTGCGGACTGGAATATTCGAAGCAAGTAAACTTGTGTTGATAAATTTTGCCCCTACTCTAACTGAAATTCAGGTGACGACTCTTTTATGGTTTGGTTGTCGTTGAAGTTTTCTACTGTTATGCACAGATGTTTCTAGAAGTTTCTGTGTCATTCATAATATACTGTGTACCGCCTCTCAATGACAAAGGAGTTGTGACCTCTCCGTTCTAATATGAAACACTATGTGAACCCGTATAAAGATCTCACAATTGTTCATTTTTGCTGGTAAAAATGTAGTAATAAAACTTTCAATAGTTTAGAAATTAAGCTCTTCTAATTCCTTGATTTGATTGACGTTTATCTATTGGAAGGAAAAGCCTGCTACTTACAGGTTTTAAAGCGTGATCGGGTCTCTCTCTCTCTTCATGGCAGTGTCTTTTGAGCTCTTTTATGTCTTGCTCCATTTGCTATTGAACATTGTGCAGGTTCAATCTATAGCGTCATTCTGCAGCACATTTTTGGGCACGGCTGTGCGGATTCCGTGTGAGGTACTTAAGCAACGGTTGCAGGCTGGTATCTTCGATAATGTCGGGGAAGCTATTGTAGGCACGTGGCGTCAAGATGGTCCAAAGGGTTTTTTCCGTGGGACTGGCGCCACTCTTTGCCGTGAAGTTCCACTCTACGTTGTCGGCATGGGGCTCTATGCTGAGTCCAAGAAGGTAATAAATCTCGACAAAAAAATGTCTTACCATGTATGTCATGCCGCATTCTGTGCGATCAATCTGATACATTTTTCTGGGGTTATGCTTTTAGATGGCGGCCCAGTTCTTGGGAAGAGAACTTGAGCCATGGGAAACAATAGCAGTTGGGGCATTGTCGGGAGGTGTAGCTGCTGTTGTGACCACACCATTCGATGTGATGAAAACGAGAATGATGACAGCTGCACCAGGGCGGCCCGTGTCCATGTCAATGGTTGCATTCTCGATCCTGCGTCATGAGGGACCGCTCGGTTTGTTCAAAGGAGCACTCCCCAGGTTCTTCTGGGTGGCTCCACTCGGCGCCATGAACTTTGCGGGTTATGAACTCGCGAAGAAAGCCATGGACAAGAACAAGGATCTTGCGGCGGCCAATCATTAAATGCAGCAGCAGAAAAAGCTTTGCTGATTTATGCAAAGATCCTTAAAAAAAAATAGTTGCGCAAATACATTTTGGCTGCTGGAAGTTTTTGGTTGGAGCAGCTTCACAGCTTGTCTTTTGATATCTTTGGGACTTGTGAAATTTTGAAAAAGTTTTTTCTTCTTGTCTGTTTGTTGGTCGTACATATCTCACTTCACTTAGGTCAGTCACTTCTTTATGCCTTTTTCTTTGTCAGTGAAATCTAAATAGATATCTTCCGAGACCGTAATGGACCAAACGTCAGGAAAAATTGCATTCATCGACTAACCAAACCCGAGGACTGAAACTGCATTTGCAAACTTGAGAGAAATAATTGTGCTTTTAGACCCATTTAGAAAGAGAGGCGTTTCGGCTTTTAGGCCGCCTATTGTGTTTAATGACTACTGAAGCCCATTATTGAAGATCCGTCTTATTTATGTCTTCTCTATTTATTTTCTTTTCCATGTTTTATATTTAAAAATTTATAAAAATCTTAAACATTAAAAATTAACTTTATAGTCGTCTGATACTGTCACTTGAGCAACTATGGGGCAACCGAATCAATCTAAAGAACTCTAACTAATGTTAACTTTGTTTTATCTTACTGTACCGTTATAAACTAATTAATATTAGCTCTCTACCTCTCAATCTCTAAATAATAAACTAATCAATGTAGAATTTGGGAGAATGATATTAGAATTTGAGAGAATGATAAGAATTGTGAAAAACAAGAGAATAATTTTTATTCTATATTTGATAGATAGTTTGTATAGGTTTATATAGGCGTTGCAATGTGTACAGAAAAAGGAAATGCAATATACATTTACACAAAAGGGAATTGTGGAAAAAATAATGACTTAGAGATGGTCGTGGTAGAATGATCTTATTGCCAAAACTCGAGATATGTTTCGTTGTAAAATGATCTTTTTGCCAAAACATAAGATATGTTTCCTTGTAGAATGATCATGTTGCCAAAACACAAGATATGTTTCCTTTTGCCAATTATGGCAACATTCCCCCTCAAGTTCGTAATGATCTAGACTAAGTAGTGTCCCCTCGTTAAAACTTTACCGAGAAAACCCGATGGGACAAAACTCGGTGAAGGAAAAAAGTACAAACACTAGGTAGTCCTTATGATGGTATCATTCAAACTTGAACTCTTACGAGGTTTGGGAATTCTCTCCACTAGATGCCAGTGTTGTTTTCTTGGGGCATGCATATGCTGACTGACTTGACCTACAACAAAATAGATGTCGGGACGAGTGATTGTGAGGTAGATTAATTTTCCCACGAGTTGTTGATACTGGGCGACATTGGATATAAGTTCCCCCTCGCGATGAGTCTTGTGCTTCTCCTCAATAAGTGTCTTAACCGGCTTGGCACCTAGTTTTCCTGTCTCATTCAGTAGATCAAGAGTATACTTTTTTTGGGACAAAAACAGACCATTAGTAGAACGCGTAACTTCAATTCCAAGGAAGTATTTTAATTCTTCTAAGTCTTTAATATCAAATGTTTGTTTTAGATACTCTTTTGTGTTTTCAATTCCTATGCGATCATTCATCAACATACACTAAAAGAAAAATTGTACCTGATTCCCCCTGAATTGAAAAAAGGAGTGATTCGTTTCGCTTTTGGTAAAGCCATGTTTGGTGAGGGCATCATGGAGCTTATGGTACCAAGATCTTGGGGATTGTTTGAGCCCCTATATAGCCTTTTTTAGTTTACATACTTGTCCTGCACCCTTGGTATATCCCGGAGGATATTGCATGTATATTTCTTCGTCAAGATCACCTTAGAGGAACACATTCTTGACGTCCATCTGCCATAGATCCCAGTTAAGATTAACCGCAATGGATAACATGATTCGTACCGTATGAAGTTTTGCTACGGGAGCAAAGGTCTCGGTGTAGTCTTCTCTGTAAGTTTGAGTGTAGCCTTTTGCCACAAGTCGGGCTTTGTGTCGTTCGATTGACCCATCACTCTTGTACTTGATCTTAAATATCCATCGACAGTCAACATGTTTCTTATCTCGGGGGAGATCGACTAGGCCCCATGTTTGGTTTTTCTCCAGTGCGCAGATTTCCTCCTTCATTGCAGACATCCATTCGGATTGATTCACGGTCTCTGAGTACGACTGACCAGTATAATATTCTCCCTTGTATAGCCATTTGGCGACCGGTTTTCGAATACGGGTGTTGCGATGAGGGACAACAACACTGTAATGTTCCTGAATGATGGCATCTTTGAGTGTTTCTTCGTCTTTGTGACTGTCCCCGTCAATGGTCCGATCAGTGTCGTCAACGACCAGAACTAAAGCTCGAGCAGAACGCTCAGTATCTGTCCCAGAACCCGTGTTCGCCCCGCGCGGGTCTCTGCTCTCCCCTGGTCATGTGGTTCCCTCTGTGAGACCAACACACTCGGGTTGGGTAGAGAGCACGAGCAGGCTGTCCTGGTCTGTGCTTGCCCCGCGCGGGTCTCCTGGCTCCCCGACCCGGGTTGTTCCTTCTGTGAGATTTCTATCATCACCAACACGAGCGGGTTGCGCTGTCTCATAAACGACCCGATTCCTCCTATCATTTTGGCTATCTTCTTGACCTGTAACACATTTACTCTGTAATTGTGTTACGAAATATTGTAGGGAAGAGTTGAGATCATAGGGTACCGAGAGATTTTCAAGGTCTTTCCAATCTTGATTTCAAGCTTAAGTGGTCAAGATTTGATACAAGAATAAAATTGCGGAAGAATTTGAGTCTCTGGATCAGAGATGTTCTGATACCATGTAGAATTTAAGAGAATGATAGTAGAATTTAAGAGAATGATAAGAATTGTGAAGAACAAGAGAATAATTTTTGTTCTATATTTGATAGATAGTTTGTACATGTTTATATAGGCGTTACAACATGTATAGAAAAAGGAAATGCAATATACATTTACACAAAAGGAAATTGTGGAAAAAGGAATGACTTGGAGATGATCGTGGTAGAATGATCTTGTTTCCAAAACTCAAGATATTTTTCTTTGTAGAATGATCTTGTTGTCAAAACACAAGATATGTTTCCTTTTGCCAGTTATGGCAAAAATCAATATCTACTTTTCATAATTAACTAATTTTATACCTGCATTAAGCGCGCGAGAGTTGTCACTTTATATGTTGTTAGTAAAAAATATTCATATAAGAGGTATATATACGAAGTTATAATAATTAAAAACATAGTTATATGTTTAGTATAATATTAAAGTGCAATATAATATTTAGTGTTTACATGGATATATGATCGATCATTATTTGACAAAGAAAACGAAAAAAAAGTTTATAAGTATATATTTAATATGATATCAGAACATAACATAATATTTAGTCTTTACGTAGGTAATTGATTAATATTTTATTTTTAAAAAATTATAAATTATGGAATCATTTTTTAAATACAATGTTAATAGTTTTTGTACATATAGTTTGGTATTCTTCAAAAATTGATATTTTTAATCCATCTCAGATTTTTATTCTACGAATAAAGTCATATAATTTCATGAGTAAACGGGTTGAGATAGGTATATACCAACTTTGTTTAAGTTATTGTCTTTGGCTCTTATTGATTGTCATTTCGAAACAGGATGTGATTGAAAATTGGTAGGGAAAAGAGAATAAATACTTTATCTCATTTGTCAGTACCGTTTATAATTTTGCCTTCAATTATGTTTTCTCAATTGCGTAATTTACACAATCCAAGCGTTTGGTCAATATTTTGTAAAAGCATAACATGGATTCCAATTTTTTATTGCAGACTTTGATTTAGAATTTCAGGGCATTTATTTGTATTTAAAAATTCTGTATTATATAATTTATTATTGTTATTGTTGTTTTCCGAAGGACATAACGTGTCTGAACTCAAATATTCTTTACAATCGATATATGTCATATTTAATAGTATATTGTTTATTTTTTCGACTATTCAATTTGTTGGATACAATACTGCTCTCTTTTGGAAAAGTGATTGATCTTTATATTGTTTTGTTAAACCTCCATATACATGGTGTATGATGGATTAAATTGGATTATCACTCTACGTTATAAGTAAATTAGGAGGAATATCTATATAACATTCGCTATCGTTAGATTCCGATGATAAACCATCACATAATTTTAACACCTAATCCGAAAATACCTGTGTAGTTTCAGTGTTTGTGTTTGCATTTGTATGTAGCCGTATATTTTTTATTAACGCGACAATAATTCAATAAATATGAAGAATTTATTTATGTTCTAACAATATCATGTCTATTACCTTTTGCGATGAGATGTAATATTTTCCGAAAATCACCACCAAATATGATTGTTTACCACCAAATGATTTGGTTTGAAAGATAATGTTAACAGAATTCATAATATATTTAAAACAATGTTTATGTATCATTGGTGCTTTATCCCAGATTATAAATTTAGTCTTTTTTATTACTTTAGCTAGCTTTGTCCCTAGTTTGATGGAGCATATCAAGTCTTTAGTAATATCTATTGGTATAGCAAACCTTGAGTGGGCAGTTTGTCCACCTTGTAATGACAGTGAGACCATTCCGCTTGATGCAACGTTTAGAACTATGTCTTCTTTTGAACGAATATATGTGCATAATATTTTCCAAAGAAAAGTTTTACCAGTTCTTCCATAACCATATAAAAAAAAACTTGTCCAATAAACAGAGTCCATTATTATAATGAAAAGTTTTGTGTTTTTTATCGGTCAATTGGTTTTTTAGTTTGATAAATCCTGATTGTTTTGTTGGAAAATCATATGATGTTTCTTCATATATTAGGTTATTCAGTGTGAGATCGACGTTAATATTCTTAGAAAATGATATTAGAAGAAAATGTTTTAATAACTTACATTATTTTTTTGCAATAGATATTCTATTTGAATAAGTTTACTTTGTTCCAACTCTTGTGAAGACATGTTCAAATTTGTAAGGTAACATAGAGATGTTATGAATAGTTGAGATATTTGGAAACATAAATTGTTAATATAGGAAATAATGTTAACCCTGGAAGATGAAGAGTTTTCCATTATTTGCATAGAATATCGTCTGCAAGGTATAACCAAATGTTAGACCAAACATGTTTTGGGTCCATCATACACTCCGATGTTAATAGTATAAAGAATAATGATCGGAAATATGATGGAGGTGTCCAATTGTTTGCTTCTTCTATAGCATCTATATACTCTTTATCATTGTTCAAAAGACCTAATGCGTGACACATTTCCTCAAAAGTTGTGTAAATAATGACGTTAACGGTACATAAAATATTGAACGAAGTTGGGCCTTTGAATTTGCTAAGAAGCATTCTTAAATAATAAGCTTCACCTGTTGTAAGAGATATATGGTGTAATCGACCAATTGCATAGCTTTTTTTTCTTGGAGTTCACAGTTTCTTAATTTTGTTCCATACGAATTTAGTTCGAAAGTTAGTATATGTTAAATCTTTAGTCTTGTTGTGTATATCTTTGCACTTAACCATTCTGTAAACATAATGCAATTAGAATTTTGTTTTGAGAAAACATTTGTTAACGTATCGTCTTCTGAGAAAATAATATTGTGTTCTTCAAGTAAATGCAATCGTAACCGTTCAACATGTATACTTCAAAAAATGAATATCAAACTTATAAATTTTCCAACAAATGTCACAACTTGAAATATATTGATAATTGAAATAATTCTTAATTCATAAACTATTATTTGTTTTTTTTAGAATTTGATGAAGATATACTTGTTGTTATTTTGTTAGATCTTTTGGTTTAAAAGATATTTGATTGATTTTTTTGTTACATCATAAAAAATTATATGATCTCTATACTTCAGCAATAGATAAGCATTATATGGTCTAATGTAGTGATTATTTAATTTGATATCATATTTTTTTCACAAATATGTTGTTATCAGGTCTTTTATATATCGGATAACTTTCGTGATCGATATAAGTGCTTTGGTATAAATTTTTAGGAAATCATTTTGTGCATTTACCTTTTTCCATACATGGTATTTTTTTGCAATACCACTACCATATGGTCCGTGAACCAATATATCTTTAACTGTGTTATACAAATCTAAGTCGGAGAATTCATTTATAATTTCAACAGATATAATTGAATCAATATTAGTGGTTGTGTATAATTTCGATTCATGTTCTTAAATAGTAAAATATGAGCATGCATAAGTTTTCGTTTTTGGAATTCAATAGTGTAGATGACTGCAAATTCAATAACATATAAAGTTAAAACACAAGCAAGAAAAGAGTACATGCAAATGTATAATGTAGAAATATTTTCTTATTTACCTTCTAATACACAACCTAATACTTCATGTTTTTTCAAGTCGTTAAACATATTTTCAAGTTTTATTTTGAATATATGAATCGATCTTATGAAGATAGATTTTGTTTAGAGAGAAATATTTGTATTTTATGGCATTTAGAGTTACAAGTAAAGGTTATAAATAGATCTAGGTATCTTAAGTGTCGACATGTAGTTCTATCTCATGTATCGAGGACGTACTGTAAAAGAAGAAGGTAAACTTACACGATATGCAACAATACAAGCATTAATGTTTCCGATATTAATAGCCGAACATATAGTAGCATAATTTTCATAATGAAGTTTTCTTTGGTTGTTTCTAATATAAGCGATGCATTCAGATTCAACCATGTAAAAGCCGTCAATAATAAATTATTGAAAAAGTCTTCCACAATAGTGAAAAATAGAAATTTTAGAAGGTCGTTCTTGCAATTGATAAACGATGTACTCTCTAAACTAATTCGAGAACGTGATTTTTTGAGTAGGACGTTGAGGGGCGTAACTCCAAATCAATATGATAGCCATATTTTCCGTAATGAAACAATAATGGATACTGAAAAGGAAAATACACAAGATGGAATTCAGTAATACATATTAGTTCATAAGTATATTTTTGTAATAAAATATCACGGGGTTCTAGTGATTCATCAAAATCACCTACTAAGAACGTGACAATTTTATATACGTGAGGCATAGAATTTGTTGTGTCGCTATTATTCCATGAAGCTATTAAACAAAGCTTCATATTAATTTCTTGATTTGCATTGAATCTATCTTTTTCTTGATGAAATATTTTTACATAAGGGTCATAGTTATCAAGCATTTGCTATAAACCTTTTACGACACTGAGCCTAATTGTATTTTCAACATGTGTTATCTACATTGCCACCGCTACAATATAACCAAATCAAAATAAAAATTAAAGAATAGGTGGAACAACATTAATAAATTAATGAACATTTCAAAATAAATACTACCCTACGGAAATAACCCTAGTTTAAAGTTCATGTTCGGTGTCATGTATATAAAGCTGTGCACATTTTGGTATATCCCCTGGTAAAGGTAACATAGCACCTATTCTGTGATAATTTTGTCCATTTATTTTGAATATGTATCGTCCAAGTTTTTTATTAATTGAAGCATCAATTTTTCCACCTATTGATGTAAATGCAATTATTTTGTTATACGCTTTATGTATCGATGAAAATGGTTTGCATTTTTCCTTTTTTTGAATATAAGATTTTGAAGATATTTAGAGGATTCAGACATATTTGGTAACGGTATTCTATCTTGCGGACAACACGATGAAAAATTTAACGATAATTTATTTTTCTGTTTGTGAATTCTTTTGTCATACCACGTATTTTCGAATAATGATAATTGGGCTCACCATTATCATAATTCTTTTCAAACCAAACTATAAACTTCCAAAATCATTTTTAGATTAAAAAAGCTCGAATAAAACATACACCAATAAATGACGTATTGCATGTTGCAACGTTCGCATCATTCAGAATAGCTGATACAGATGAACTTCGTGTTTGTAGTTGCAGAAACTCAAAACATGGACGGTTATGCAAATCTTGATATCGTTGTCTCTAGATTGAGGAATATGTAAATTAGTTAGTTATTAAAGCTAACTACAATTAAAATATATCCATAATTTAACAAAACACAATGAATTAGAATACTATCATAGAAAAATTATGATGAAAGGAAAAAATATATTTTCTAAGCAAACTATAATCTAACTTGTATAATACAAATAAAATGTTAGAAATTTTAAATTTGGTAAAAGACAGTTTTGTGAAACAAAACGTTGTTTGCAAATATCATATCGGTTAATAATATACATCACATAAAATATTATATTGATTTGATATATACATACATATATAAAACTTTGTAGGCGCTATCCCATTCCAAAAAATAGTCACCGTTAGCCAAAAAAATGTTATTGCCACCGTCAGAGTGTGATGATAGTACTAATTAGCCAAGCGAGCATCCATTAAAAAATTGTACCAATGGAATTTGGGTTTTCGTTGGCGACATACTACCGTACTATACATGTAACCAAAATGTAAACGGATCAAGCATAAGAGTTATTGGTTGGTTTGGCTGCATTTGCTCCAGCAATGTTTGGCTTTACCTTCGAAGATGAGGATTGACAGGAGAAGTAACTGTCAACGTTTTCAAAGTATCGCTTCCCGGATGAATGTAGTGACGATGAACTATCATGTGTTGATACAATTGTTTCTTGATCGACTCAAAACACAATCATATGTAAACAAAATACACGTAACATTGTTATAAGCACACACATTAAACGAACATATGTGTAACAAACTTCGAAACTGAAGTAGCATAAGCATTTGAATCACCGATGATGAGCCACATGAAGAAACTACTCGAGAAGGGCTGAAAACTGATTCCTGCAACAAAACAAAAAATGTATCAATGGTATAATTTGTCTAAATACGAAAGAAAAGATTATATAAAAACAAATCGATATTGTAGTAATAGTAGTGATGATATCTTGGTTCACTATTATTTACTGATGCTAAATATGGTTGGGGTTCCTTTATGATATCCACGAGATAATGAAACCCGTGCTATAAGTGAGTGCAGTGGTTCAGAAAGTTTGAATCAACACTTCCGATTATGCATCGTCAAAAGTTCTTTGGGATTAACGGAAGACGTCACCTAAACGAACACATTTAGTTAGGATCTTCATAAGCATATCATCTAGCAAAAATATAAACAACATATGCTTAAAAAATACATTCAATTCAAATGTATTTAATATGGTAATATGAGAAACATAGCAATGAACATCGCTTTCAGTTTTGTTTATCAGTTGGATAACTTCTTTATAAAAAAGAAGCAATGTTGCATTATCAGTATGATCGGGAATTTTGATATAGACTTTAAAACTGCAACCAACAACTACCAACTAATAGTAAGGTACTTGATTAAAATCAGAGAAATCTCTATCGAGAGAAAATATAATTGAAATTTATTTGTCGTCATACGGTTGCAAATAACGCATAAAAATTCCGTCATCGCAAGCAAATTTGAGTCCTCATCAATAATATGGTTAGCCTTTTTACTGTATTGTCTACAACCAAGGTAGCACCTACCATCTTTTGCAATTACTTTAGTGATCACCACGTCAATTACATATGTTGTTGGCTGCAACAATAAACAAAACAATATTATTCACGTCTAGTAAAATATAGCCACCGTAAGAAATCCAATCATCGCAACAATTACGATATTTAAAAGAGAAAGAAGTTTCCCTCTGAGATTTGATACACATCGCATAAACTCTTAAGAGAGAAGGCAATCCAGTAATCCAATGATTCTGTTGCAGGAGGCCGAGGACCGAGGTAAGAAATCAATGCCAGAATATCAAGGACGATTTCGAAAAACTATTACAATCACACAACAAAAAAATTCAATAAGAGATATGTTATAGATCATAACAACTATGTATAGTAACAAAAGAAATACAACAATTTGTGAATCAAGGAACAAAATATAAATTACCGTTGGTTGAATGCTATAATCGATGACACGTTTCGGTTTGTCAAAAGTTCACTCGAGAATTAGACGTTTATTATAATCTGTGACTCTAGAAAGACAATAACAGAAACTGAACAAAAAAAAAACCATTAGTGAAGTATTAACTATAAGTTAACGTTAAAAAACTTTCACATAGAAATAGCAATATCGCTTACCAATCCAACTACGTATTTTAAATAGTCTGCATATAATGACCATCATACTCCGCTGATTATTGTACACGCATCATAGTGTACACTCTAACAATTGGCCACTGTTACAAAAACATAAAACAATAATCAGCACACCATAGCTATAACACTGATCAAAAGTTCGTAAAACATGTACATGTTGTGAAATACTCATTTACTCATCGTCTCGTAAGAGTATAGATAAACATTTTGACATCCAACCACCATAGGTTGCATCATCTAAACTCCCAACAGATTTAGCTTCTCCAGTACAATCAACAAAAGAACAAATGAAGTTAGTAAACAATAACAACATATGAGTTTTTAACTGTAAAACAACTACAAAACTAACCTATTAACACTTTTTCATCAAGCAGTCCTGTAGTGATATCATAAAAGTTGGCAAAATTTAAATACTTATCATGATTAGGTAGCTCTTCGCAAGATCGTACGATGGTTATTAAATTGAACATAATTTTAATGTCAGCTGCAACAATCTTATAATCACCATAGCTGCGCAAAAGCCAAAATTGACGATTGTACAACAACCACCCTCATGATATCACTGATGTTTAGTCCAGTAAATGACCTCATAACTACATTCTATTACCTTGTAGATGAAATAACACACTAAAATCAATGTATAAACCAGTAATATATTTCAAACAAAGACAAAAAACAATTAATACAAACAAATAGCATGCATCACAACATAGCAATACTTAAATGATACCCATTCATCACATGCCACCATCTCATGATTGGTAGCTGAATCACATACTGACATAGATGTAAATGTCCACAAATAGAAAATCATCACCCTAATTTTGTAGAATAATTCTAAATATCATACAAAGGAGTATACATGATAAGATAACAAAGTAGGTTAACACAAAGCATATACATTAACTCGGGGGCAAGCTAACTGTCGTAGTTTACAACAGTAAACTAATGCCAACCATGTATATATATATATATATATATTTGTCAAGTAAATAAACTAAACAAAGATGATAACTTGCACCCAGGATGTAGAAGCAATCCAGGTGGCTAATCAAGAAAACAACACCATGCCACAACTGCAAAACAAAGAAAGGATATATGGATAAGAAGGCACAAAACATTTACAGCTAATGCTCTCGACACACTCTTGAAACATGAAAACTCTAACTGCAAAAGCAAAAAACATAGAATTAAACAACACTACACTAAAGCACAACTTAAAAACAAATCAATTAGATCCAAAAACACAGAAAAACATATATATACACTTCAACATAAATAATAACAAATACAGTTAAACGTATGCTTATACAAAGAGACAAAAACACAAAGATATGCATATTGACATAAATATATACATTTTTGTACATACAAAACAAACAATTGAGAAAACAATTTTAAATTCAAATTATGCATTGAGTTTAACAACAAAAGCAAGCCATTCAAGATAATTAAGAACAAGTGCAACCGCAAAACAAATAAAAAAGATGCAAACACCACAACCAAACATATATACACACTCATACATATATAAACTCCAATATAGACAAATAGACACAGACATATAGATACATATATATAAATATGAATACTTATATAAACAAATATATACATATTGTTCAAGTTTTTATCTTATTAGAGCAAAGATTTGTATTTGCTCTATCATTGTTCTCTCTTGTCTTTGGTCATTGTGCAAACATAATGTAAAATGAGTTTTGGTGAAGAAGAGGTAATAACAAACTGTAGAGATTTTAGGGTTCTGAAAAGTGTTTCTTAGATATCTGATTCTTAGGTCTTTGGTTTTACATATATATGCCCATATCAATGCAACAACAAATATGTAAAACTACCCAAAATGACCCTCAATCTGTCCTTGCAGTACTGGTAACGGATTCTGAATTTTTTGTCCAGAATCAGTAAACATAGTACTGGTCTTCTGCAGTGTTTTCAGTCCAGCCTGCAGTACGTCACCCGGTTGGGTGTTTCTCCTTAGCCCGGTCGGGCTACCTTCTCTACCCGCTCGGGTGCCTCCTCCTACCCGCTCGGGTGCCTCCTCCTACCCGCTCGGGTTCCTCCTTTTGCCCGCTCGGGTTCCTCCTCCTGTGCCCGCTCGGGTTCCTCCTTCTGCCCGCTCAGGTTCCTCCTTCTGCCCGCTCGGGCTCATCTTCAGCAATCCACAAGTATGTCCCGTTTTCTCTTCAGTTTCAGCTCCCAAATGAAACCGTAACTCTTCCTTCTCTCTAGGGTCTTTGCTGCCACCATCGTCCAGCTTGCCGCCGCTGCTACGCCGGAGGGGAAGACCAACACCTTCAGTCTCCCTTTTGGTCTTCTCCTTCGGCTCGTCGATCGTGCGCCTCTCCAGAGCCACGCCGTTCTCCTCCTCTGTCAGTTCGTCTCCGCAGGTTGTTTTCTTCTCAGGTGCGGCTCTGCTTGGCCATCTCCCTCTCGATTGCTTGCCATTGTCGCCGGCAAGGTTCCTCATCCTCTCCTCTTTGTCAAATTTGAACCCTAACCGTTTTCCCTTTTTGTTTGCAGGTTCTTCGACGTCGCCAGTCGGCTTCGGCGGTTCTTCAGACGCTTCCCCGGTGACCACGCCGTTACTTGACAATCTCTCGTCCTCAGGTGGTTCGGCTTCTCCGATAGCTTGCTTCACGGTAGACTGCTTTCTTTGAATTTCTTCTTTGATTTCACCGGTTAACTCATTTCCAGCTTCTTCTTTGACAATGCAGAGCACTGACTGGTGTGTGTTTCCAGGTTCTTTGGTGATGGTACCGGTTAGCTCCCTCGTCACCACGAGCTTTTCGGTGCCGTAGGATTCTGCCCCGCCATTCGCCAGTTTCAACTCCATGGTAAGCTTCTCGAGCTCTCCTTCATTTTTCATTTTGCAAACTGATGTGGTTCCTTCTTTTTGTTCAGGATTTCTGTTGCTACTGCCCTTGCTGAATCGACAATTCATTTTCGATTCTTTCCATCCAATGCAAGGTAAGTTTTTGATTTCCAGTAGATGGTTGCCTTGAAAAATGTTCGGAAACCTACGGTTTCCGTTTAGCTTCTGCACCACCACACCATTGGTGGTTGCGGATAGGTTCATTTGTGACTCAACCGTAGACTGTGCTGTAGACCGTTGTTTTTGTGCAATTGAGTCAGCTTTAAACTGACTCATAATACCCTTAACGTTGGCATTGCCGTTGATGTACTCACAACCCAAATAATCCACCAACTTAGGGTTCTTAACCCTTTCAATTTCAAAACTATAATCAACCTTTTTATCATACCTTAGGACTGTCTTAACCTCACTGCAAACTGAGGTTGTGTCTACTGCTGTGAAATAACAACTTCCTTCATTTTCTCCTCCTCGTGCTCTTTTACCGTTTTCCATTTCAACGAGTAGTTCTTGTTAATCATAGGCACCTCCGCAATTTTAGCTCCCTTCTTATCTCGAATTTCACATTTTCCTTCGGTGAATAGCACCGCACATCATTTCGTACCATCTGTGGTACGCTTAACAAATTTTTGCTTAACCCCAGAATTAAGAACACATCATTTTGTACATACAAAACAAACAATTGAGAATTTTAGTCATATCTCGATAGACCCTTTTCCGCATGTGACCAACGTTTCACCATTACCTACTCTAATATGAATTTTAAAATTCCTATCTAGAGTGGTAAAGTACCTTTCTTCTCGAGTCATGTGGTTTGTTGCGCCGCTGTCTATTAGCCCAACGCCTTCGTCGTCCGTTTGAGTCAATATGTGTGCTGCTGTGAACAATGCGTCATCTTCATCTTGTTCACTCATTACTTGCGCGTGATTGTTCGGAAACTTTTTGAACTTGCACTCCCTTGAGAAATGTCCGATTTTGCCACAGTTGTTGCACTCCCTCGTCGTTTTAAACCCTTTAGAACCTTTGGATTTTTCACCTTTGTTACGGAAATAACATTATGCTTCGACGTGGTTGTCTTTCTTGCAAATAGTGCAGAATTTCTTGTTTTTCGATGTGCTGTCCACTGCTTCCTTATTCGTATTGTAACCTTTTCCATCTCTTGCAATTTTATAGTTTTTCTCCTTCGAATAGAAGGCTCCCTCTAGGCCTGAAGCGTCTCGATCTTCCAGCCTAAATTCTTGCGATTCCAATGCAATCACAAGTTCCCCAACTGTCAAAGTCTCCAAATCCTTAGTTTGTTCCAAAATACCCACATATGGGTCGAATCTCTCTTGTAGAGAGCATAGAATCTTCGAAACTAGTTCATCCTCTTCTATTCTCGCCCCATAGGTTCTAATCTCATTTTCTAGTTCCGTAATCTTGCTCGCGAAGTCCTTAATCTTCTCTTTTTCAGATTGCCTCATGTTGTAAAATGAGGCTCTTAATCGTTGCAGTTTGATTCGAGCTGCCTTAGGATCCCCTTGGAACCTCACTACAAGAAATACACAGATTAGGGACTGAAGAATCAGTCCCTAATCCGTCCGGAAAGGCATTTAGGGACTGATTCGGGACTGGCACGCGCCGTCCGCAAACGAACGTCGACAATCAGTTCCAGTCCGCAAACCGTCCGCAATTTCGGACTGAAAACGTAGTTCGAAAACTGTCGGGAAATTTCGGACGGATATCGCCGTCGGGAAATTTCCCGACGGGTGTAGGCGTCGAAAAGGAAATTTTTTTTTACAAACTTTCCGGACGGCAGAGCTCCGTCGGGAAATTTTTTTAAAAAAACATTTATCGTCGTTTACAAAACATTTACAAATTAGTAAGTACATTTACATCGGGAAAATTTTTTAAAAAACCATTTATCGTCGTTTACAAAACATTTAAATTATCCGTTTACAAAACATTTACAAATTAGTAGGTACATTTACAAATTAGTAGTGGTAATTGGGAATCATTATCGTCGTTAGCATCGTTGTCTCCGGCCGTATCTCAATTGATAAAAGGCATGTGTGTCTTCATCATCCTCAGCCACTGCTCACGTTCTCTTCTATTTTGCTCTACTTCTCTTTGTAGAGCGCTGAAATTTGAATTTTGTTGTTCTAGTTGGGCTTTCATCTCCGAGATTGTATTTTGTAATTCATGGGTCGCGACCTTTTCTTTGCCTCTAGAGGAACTCGCATGTTTTGATGCCATTCCTCCAAGACCAAATAGGCGCCCTTTGTACGGCGTTACGTGCTACAAAAAAATATTGACAATTAATTTAAATTATTAATAAAAAATTATTGTAAAAATGTATTAAGTTTACCTCGAAATACATCTCGTTGTATTCTTATTGAGTTCTAGTAGGTTGTGTCCCATCTTCTCTTGGCGGGATTTGGGACACTCGTTGCGATGCCATGTTATCAACATCGTCGTGAATTGGTTTTGCCCTGGCATCTACCCAGGAACCGTCGGATTTTTTCTTGTGTGTACGTTCTAACAATTCCACGTACGACGGTTCACATCCTTTCTCTTTCCTCTAAAACAAATTTGATGTTTTACGTATTAAACAAATGTCATTTCTAGTAAAATTTAAAAAACTTTTAAATCTTACCATATCTTCGAAAACTTCCGTGAAAGAGCGGGAACAAGCAGTATGTGCACTAGGACCATATCCCGATCTATCAGAACGACGAGATCGACTAGCGCGTTCACTTCGTTGCTTAAACTGAGGAGAGTCCCAATGGGCAAGCAACTGTCCCCAGACGTCATCAGGGATCCAAGTGGGTTTGACATTGCTCTTCTCCCATTCTTTTCTCGTTTCGTATATAAGATTTTTCAATCGTTCTCCCGTATGCTTTTGAAATTCGGACTTTACATATCCGGTTATTGCAGGATCCCAATAATATTTTTGCTGAAAATTATAAAATAATTATGTATTTAAAATTATTTTAAGTTTAAAATTTATAATGAAAATGAATCTTTAAAAAATATACCACAAAAGCTTTCCACCATCGTTCCTTTACTTCGGGATCGGTTCGCGTCCAATTGTAACTTAGACGATCATAATCAGCTTTCATTATCCTTGTGAGATGTCGATTAAGCTGGTAACGACCAAACCTAAAAATTAAAATATATTAAGACTTGATGCTTTATTAATTACTAAATTAAATTCAATTTAATTTATACCAAAAGCTCTTCCACTGTTGGTTCTTGATGCATCGGAGGCTCGTGATGCATCATCGGCTCGACCGGCGGTGGCATCTGCTGATATAATGGATATGGTGGCATATATTGCGCAGATCCAGTGTTAAATAAATTCAGATTCATAAAATCCGAATATACTGGATCCGATGATTGTCTCTGATGTTGTGGTCCATTAGCGCTTTCTTCGGATGTTGAGCGGTTTCTATTATTACCGCCTCTTCCAGCACGACGCGACATACTAAATTTTTTTTTAAAAGTAATTATTAACACCACACATATAATTTAATATATGTGTTTTTAATTTTTTAAAAAACATATAATATTACAATTATATATTATAGGTTCACTTAAGCAGCGTTCTGATTCAATTCTAATGTCTGTGGAAATGCATATTTGCATTTCTTTGTGAAATCTTCTCTTTATGTTTTTGTTCATTCTTGAAGGTGTGTGATATCTTCTACTCATTCTTCTTTTTTTATTATTTTTTTCTCGATAATTATAATATCCGTAATCATTACCTTTTAAAATTTGTATCATAACCAATAAAACTATTCAAATCGAACCGAATAATTAAATAAATTATTTGAATATGTAATGCATCTTTACTAAACATGTAATCACTTCTTATATCTTTGAGTAAATCATTACGCTTTTGAATTAAAAAATCTATGTAATAATAATAAATCATTGATATATTTCTAATAAACTTTCGATATGTTTATATAAAAGATAATTGTAGATCGATTTTTTGAATCTATAACTTTCAAAGAGATTATCAATCTCTTATCATCTCGTATAAATTTATATATTACGATTTATATTTTCTTACAAACTTACACAACGACATGTATTTATGGACTAACATATATACAATTACCAAAATATGAGCACCTTTTAACCACTAATATTACGAATTGTTTTATCATAATCTTTCAAAATTATATGCGATGAATATTTACACACGCTGGCTGGACCGTCCTTTACACGTTCAATATATTTTTTAATTAAATCATTTATTTGTTTATGTATACAAATTTAATCACGAACGAACGAACGAGAACAAAACGAACGAACGAACGGGAACAAACAAGAAAAAGTTAACCTGAGACACGCGGCGGACGATCGGAGCTAACGGAGACACGCGGCGGACGAACGGCGGACGGTCGGCGGACGAACACGGCGGAATCGGCTGAAAACGGCAACAAATCAGACGAGGATGAGTGATTGCGGAAATGAAGTCGGCTGAATAAATAGCCATTTCCGGACGGGAGTCGAAACCCGTCCGAAAATAGGGACTGATTCCCGACGGCAAAAGTACCCCGTCGGGAAATTCGAGACTATTTGCGGACGAAACGAGAACCCCGTCGGGAAATGCCCGACTATTTGCGGACTGCACGAGGAGCCCGTCGGGAAATGCCCGACTATTTGCGGACTGCACGAGGAGCCCGTCGGGAAATGCCCGACTATTTGCGGACTGCACGAGGAGCCCGTCGGGAAATTCCTGACAATTTGCGGACGAAACGAGACTCGTCGGGAAGTTCCCGACAATTTGCAGACGAAACGAGACTCGTCGGGAAGTTCCCGACAATTTGCGGACGAAACGAGACTCGTCGGGAAGTTCCAGTCCCTAAACCGTCCAGAAATTAAACTGAATGACGGGATGACACATTTCTCCGCCAGGACTTGAATGCTCGGCATGCCATCTCATTTCGCTTGCAGTCTTCTCCGATTGATACAATCTTTTTATCCTGTCTGTAATTGGCAAATACCACATACGACGAAACGGAACCGATTTTCCATTTCTTGTCAAATAAAATCGATCTTTTCCACAAAATCGACAATTGATCAAGTCCGAAGTTTCTTTCCAGAAAATCATACAGTTGTCTTGGCAAACATCAATCTTTTGATACGGCAATAAACCCAATGATCTCATCATCTTCTTTGTTTCATAATATGACTCGACTGCATTATTATCTTCAGGCAAATAATCTCTAACTAATTGCGATATAGAATCCATGCAGTTCTGAGAAAGATTATTTTCTGTCTTCAAATTCATTAACCGTGCAGATAAAGACAACCGTGATAAACCACTTCTACAACCATCGTACAGTGGATGCCTAGCATTTTCTAACATTTCAAAAAATGTTTTTGCTTCTTCATTCAGATCTTCTTCAATATTTTCATATTCGTTTCTTCCAACGAACGCATTTTTCACCATTTTTACATAAGGGTTTTCTACATCTTGAAAAGTCTGAGACACTTCATGATTTACGATACCCCGACTAAAATTTTCCACAACATCCCTTGGTCGTGGTGCAAAATTCTCTCCATGAGATAACCAAATAAAATAATTTGGAGTAAACCCTCTTAAATAGAGATGATTCCAAACGGTTTTCTCATTAACGAATTTTTCATTTTTGCATTTTATACAGGGACAAACCAACTTACCGTTTTCTCTATAAACTTGTTGATTTGTCGCCAACGTCATAAACTGTGTAAGGCCTTCTACAAACTCCTTCGATACACTTTGAGTTTCCGGATCAATTATTCTATATATCCACTGTCTCGAAACGAAAATATTCGATCTCGACGACGATGCCATTACAATTAGAAACGATAACAAGATATAAAGAGAAATATATGAGATTTGTGTGTGAGAAACGGGTAGAAGAGAAGGGATTAAATAGAAAATTTTAAGACCGATTCGGGACGAATTGCGGACAGGAATGAATATTTCCCGGCGAACCGTCCCTAAGTCGTCTGTAATTAGGGACGGAATCGGGACTAATATATTTTCCGTTGGGAAATTGCGGACTGCTAACTCTGAAGTCCGCAATTTCCCGACGGAAATGATTTGGGTCCCTATTCCGTCCCGAATTCCGGACGACTAAGGGACTGACAGACAGTCCCCAAATTTAAGGACGGATTTGGGGCTGTTTTCTTAATTCGTCGTTAATTAGTCCCTAATCCGTCCCTAAATTTAGGGACGGATACTTCAGTCCGCAAATGCAGTCCCGAAATCCGAATTTTCTTGTAGTGCCTAGTTTTCAACAAATCCCATGCGTCCTTTGCTATCTCGCACGTAGATAAGTGCGCACTGAAGATTTATTCAGTGACATCATGGTAAATCAGCTCTAACGCTCGCTGATCCCTCGCTTCCAGCTCCTCCGAATCTGCCACAGCCTGTTTTTTCTGCTCCTCGGTGAGCATACCACCCATTTTAGGTTTTTCCGGTAGTCCTTCCGTGACTATCTTCCACAATCCCTTAGACCTTAGGGTCGGTTTTATCTTAATCACCCATAATGGGTAGTTTTTCCCTTTAAATACAGGGATAGGCATACTGGATTGTAATCTGTCCATTTTCCTCAAAAAATGCAGATCTGTTTTTTTTAGGTTTTTAGTTTACCTTGCTGCTTCTTAGATTTTTCTGGGTATATTGCCGGTTTTTAGCTGCTGTCGTTGTGCCGTTGTTGCTGTCTGGTTTTGTTTTGTGCTCGTTTTGTTGCTGGTTTTTAGCTGCTCTTCTTGCTGGTTTTTAGGCTTTTAGGTCTGATTTTATGGTCCTCTCGTGCTGATGTTCTTGTGCTGTTTTTGCTGGATACTGTGCCGTCGTTGTTGCTGTTCTTAGGTCTTTGGGTTCTTATCTTCGATCTCATGTTGCTGTCTTGCTGTTTTTAGTTTTAGTGCTGGCTGTATCTTCTCATTTGTGCTGGTTTTTAGTTTTTATGTTGCTGCTTGTGTTGCTATTCGTTGCTGTTTTGCTGTTCTACTGCTGCTTGTGCTGCTTGTGCCATTTGTGTTCCCGAATCTTAACCACTCTAATACCATGTTCAAGTTTTTATCTTATTAGAGCAATGATTTGTATTTGCTCTATCATTGTTCTCTCTTTTCTTTCGTCATTGTGCAAACAGAATGTAAAATGAGTTTTGGTGAAGAAGAGGAAATAACAAACTGTAGAGATTTTAGGGTTTTGAAAAGTGTTTCTTAGATATCTGATTCTTAGGTCTTTGGTTTTACATATATATGCCCATATCAATGCAACAACGAATATGTAAAACTACCCAAAATGACCCTCAATCTGTCCTTGCAGTACTGGTAACGGATTCTGAATTTTTTGTCCAGAATTAGTAAACATAGTACTGGTCTTCTGCAGTGTTTTCAGTCCAACCTGCAGTACGTCACCCGATCGGGTGCTTCTCCTTAGCCCGGTCGGGCTACCTTCTCTACTCGCTCGGGTGCCTCCTCCTGCCCGCTCGGGTTCCTCCTTTCGCCCGCTCGGGTTCCTCCTTCTGCCCGCTCGGGCTCATCTTCAGCAATCCGCAAGTAAGTCTCATTTTCTCTTCAGTTTCAGCTCCCAACTGAAACCCTAACTCTTCCTTCTCTACAGGGTCTTTGCTTGCACCATCGTCCAGCTTGCCACGCCGTCGCTGCTACGCCGGAGGGGGAGACCAACACCTTCACATATGTGTATATATAAGAAACCATCAAGAAAACAGAATCAACATTCAATCAATGTATTAATACTATCTAAACTAATGATTTTTTAATCAAAGTAACAACACACAAAAAATACAAAGAAAGGATTACAAAACAGTTGTAAGAATGAAATACTAACATATATTGATCAAACACCCAAATAATCATAACCAAGTAAACGGATCCCACATATCTATAGCATATGAAATGGATAAAGTTTGAAATACTAATCCAGAAGCCTAAATTATAAGTCAAATGCACAAACATATTGATATAACCAGTCATAAACACATAAATACCCAATAACCAAATCCAACTTAAGAAATTTTACTTGTACAAAATTTGTGAACCATACCAACACTTAAAAGCAGAATCCAAACCTTTTTCATTAGTCTTTCGAGCTTTGTCTCATCACTGGGATGAAAGCATCTGTAACTGTAAGGCTAATATCAGGACGATATACCCGTCTTAGACCTTTTTCAGTACTAAAACCGATGTACAAGAGAATTCAATCTGTCCAGAATATCCTTAGCTTAGTAATGGTTCTGTGTAGTAAGGTTTATTATTGGAACAACTAAGAGGTACTTTCTACTGGTTTTCTCATAGGACTGCTCACAGGCTATATTGATAGTTGTGTCTTTCCTTTACTGTTTGGAACTTGTAATTTAGTTAGTATTACTTACCTTATTTATACTATACATTTTATATTTTATTTTGTATAAGGGCCGGATCGAGAGAACTTTCCCGGGAACTGCCAGTGATACACGTAGTTTTGATGCTTTAAAGAAAGCCTCTGGGAACAATATAGTTTACCTGTTTGCCTACTACGGTTAAGTTAAGGGACCTTTTTCTTAGCAACAGGTTTTCATTATTTTCATGTGATTATCCGCTTAAAAGTGAAAAGCCATCAGGATCAAGAAGAGCGGCTTGACTACATTCTTCAATCAGCAAAAGAGAGACCCTTGAGCATATTCTTCTAGATTCATTACAAACAATTAAAATACAACACCAACACCTAACCAATGTATTAATTCTATTCCTATCTACACTAATAATACTATATATCAACGACGATAACATATAAATAAATGATGAATTTTTTTTGTAAAAAAGAACACTAACATGCCTTGAACAACTACCAAATGATCATAACCAATCCAACATATTCTACATACCTACAAATTATGAATTCCAGAAACTAATTCTTGAAGGTGGTGATCAATGATTGTGCGACACATTGAAGGAGGAAGTTAAGGACGAATGTTCGAGAGTTCTGAAGAAGTCATCGTAATCCCTCAAACTCAAACTCAAGAGAAGGAAGTTGGGCCGCATATTGCTTCAAGCCCAAACAGTAGCAACCCATGCAAAGGAAGCGAAGCCCGTCTAAGAAACATCACAAACTAAAGATCACACTACACTTACATTGGATGAACTTGTAATTTCACTGCAATCACAAGCATCCTAACTTGACGATAGGAATGGATGAAGCTTAGAAGGAACTTTCCATTCTATGTTCAAAGGAAAGAAAGTTGGTAACAAACCAGAATTAAGTAAAAAGACATATGGAAGAACATATTACAAGTTTAAAGGCAAGAAAGGTTGCAGTATTCACAAGAAAGAAAACTATGTGAACAACCAATGTTTTTTCAAAAAACAAGCAGTCGCAAGCTAGAAGAGACACATGGAAGCAGTTCAAAAGGAAGAAGGAGTGTTTCACTTGTGGAAAGTTTGGTTATTTTTTTCCGAGAATGTAGAGTCAAGAGACCTAATTCAAATCAATCACAAGTCAATCAAGAGGAGGAAGATAATTCATTATTCATAGCAACTCAATTAAATCATCAAGATTTTGAAGATGATGTATGGTTGGTAGGCAGCGGAGAAACCAATCATATAACTAAAGAAGCAAGTTATTTCACAACCCTAGATAGGAACTTTAAAGTACTATAAAGATTGGAAATGGAACAGTATTCAATGCCACTTGAAAAGGAAGCATTCAAGTGTAAACTAAGAAAGGAACACGGGTGATTAAGGGTGTTTTCTGGTTCTAGGGTTAGATAAAATCTGTTAAGTGTACATGAAATGGTGGAGAATCTAACTAAAAACAAGATTAAGAAGCTAAGGTCAAGTAGATGCAATGAATCTAATTCAAAGGATTTCTCTGATTATTTAGCATATAAAGGAATGTTGAGAGAGTTAAGTGTTGCATACACACCTCAATAGAATGGGGTAACGAAAAGGAGAAACATAACTTTAATGGAGAAGACAAGGTGTATGTTGAAGGATAAAGGACTTTCTAATCGATTTTGGCAGGTAGAGTGTTTATGATAGCATATATTCAAAATAGACTGCCTACAAAGTCACTTCAAGGGAAGACTCCATTGGAAGCATGGAGTGGTTATTAACCCTCCATTGGACACTTGAGAATATTTAGGTGTTTATGGCATATCCTGATCTCAATACAAAAAAGAAGGAAATCTGATGACAAATCAAAAACTCATGTTTTTATGGGATATAGGAGCCAAAGCAAGGTTTACAGAGTTTATGTGATTGATACTTAAGAAAAGGTATCTAAAGATGTGGTGTTTGATGAAGACATGAACTAGAATTGGGAGACTAAGTTGGAGATCAAAGAACATAATGTGGTTCAGAAATTTTTTGCAATCTTAGAGGATATCTGACTTAGAAGAGAATCCGAGAACTATCTATGAAATTGGTAGTACCTCAACTCAACAAAGATTAAGGGAAGCTCCACATTTGAGATGAGTGATCTTGGGTTGCTTAAGTATTTTTTGGATTTTGAGGTTAATTACCTCAAGAATTGAATTTTTTTAAGTCAAGAGAAATATGAAACCCAATTTCTCATGAAGTTTGGATGCTGGACTCAAAGGGAGTAAACACACCACTTACTCCTTATTCCAAAACAAAAGAAGAAGGGGGAATACTTACAGATCCAACTAGATACATGAGCATTGTTGGTGGAATCCTTTATCTGGCAACCACATACAAAGACCTCGGCTTTGTTGCCTCCTACCCGTCAAGAAGCAATACAAATCCGACAGAAAACATCATGCTAAATGCAAAAGAGTATTTAATATATATATATATATATATATATATGAAACGAAAGACTATGGATTGAGGTTTATGCAAGTAAAAGATTCAGAATTGGTTGGGTAGTCTAGTTGGAAGTGCAATAGACATGAAGAGTACATGTGGATTTTGTTCAAGATATGAAGTGCTATATTCAATTGGGACTAAAAAAAATCGATCATAGTGCAATCTATAACCGAAGCAGAGCAACAAACCATTCAATTTGGCTATCACGATTATTTTAAGAATTAGGGTTTGGAATGGAAATGGGGGTTCTAATTTATAGCGACAATACATCATCCATTGCTATTGAGAAGAACCCAATAGACACAATAGAATAGAGCATACACTATGATGTTGTGAGGGAGATAGAGGCAGAAGGGAGAATTCACTTACGTACGACCGGATTGCTGACATCTTCATTAAGGAAGAACAAAGGATGAGGGGTAACAAAACCCTAAAACCTCCAGTTGTTAGATCTTATGAAATGGATCTAACGACTTGAAATCCATCTTAGAATGAGCAGTGACTCTCCTGAATCTAACAAAAGAAAATTGGCCAACAGAAAAAAATCCAATGATGATGGTGATGACACTTGCGCAAGAGCATTATTAACTTGGGCTCTTGCTTTAGTAAGAAGAAGATATTAATTCATTGGATAAACCGATACTTTCTAGTTGGGTGAAGATAGATATAACGTTAGCAGAGTTTTATTATTCACCCTCTTTTTGTGATAACCATCCCCCTACATGCCTGTCTTCACCTTCTGATTTGATGTTGCCACGCTCTCCATCGCGAGGATGTCATTGCGTGCGGGAACCATCGTCCAAATTCGATAATGTCATCCACGAATCTCTAGCACCGCTTTGTATCGCTGATGCTCTAAGGCTTCATAAATCCACTGATTGCATTAGTGATTAACCCCTCCATCGTCGAGTTATCAGCAGTGTGTAAGATCTTCTTTAGGTCAATGATCTTCAAAGTCGAGGAAAATTTTAGAGAATATGCTGATGAATCATAGTCCCTTCTTTGGGCATCACTTCTTGATGGTTATAGTAGATGGTGAAGGATTGACCAGATCTTACATTGGAATCGTGGGAATCAATATTAAAGGTTTGAGATTGGATGATGCCGCTGGAAGACACGATGAATCGGCTTTTCAGGTTGTTGATGCTAGACTGGTACTATCTTGTTCTAGGAGATGGAGATGTAGGGTTTATTTGGCATGAAAGAGGATTGGTGAGAAAGAGGGGTTTGGTTTCTAGCGATGTTGAAGATTAATCTATATTTGATAACCGATTGAACAAATCTCGCAAAAAGGCTTGTAATGATACAAGGGTTCCCAACAATGGAACTTGTCGACTTGGATCTCTCCCTCAAGTCATCTGGTTTGTATCAAAATCGTATTTTAATTTCAAATTTCCAATAAGATTCATAACCGAATTTGCATATCGTTTCAATCATTTTTTATATGAGAAACTATACATTGGCCAGGGTCCATCTCAAATAAGGTTATTATATTATCCACCTCTCATTTGGCTTCACCCAAATGTGGATTTCAATTTTGTCTATCTTGAGCTAAATAAGGTATATTGTAGATTTAAGATTAAGATTGTGAACCAGATATACGTGTTTGTCCAGATTATTTTTTCGAGTTACAATTCCACTAAAGGTTAGTTTTGCACACCTTGCATAAGCGTTTTAGGTTTAAGGTCAGCATGTCATTTGAATCTTTTTTTGTGTCTACTAGTTATGTAAATCTTCCCGAATCTTGTGTTAGATGGATTGCAAGAGACTCAGAAAATTCATATTAAAAAGGTGTATTTCTCTAGATGGGAAAAGATTTTGGTTCCTGAAGGGTTAAAATTTGGATCTTCGATTCCATCACTGTCGATACGCATCCATCTACCTTGTGTATTATAATTTTATTTAGAAATATTATAGATAAAACATAATAAATTTGAAACAACATATATCAATAAAGAAAAAACAAATTTCAAATCATATATATAATAAGCTTTGCAAATGGAGACTTCTGAGCCATCCACGTCAGATTCACTTCATTAGTTTTTTATAAAAAAAAAACAAACGTTGTTCTTCCGTTATAAGGAGGTTACTTTTCCCCATCGTTCTCAAGTAATACAATCTCTCATCTCCCTCATAAATATCTTAATGTCTATTGCATGTTCCTTAAAATTTTACAGCAAATGGATGATGTAGGACCCGTCGATGTTAGTGAGGGAGACGACAACAAAGCAACTAGAGGAGAGGCAGAGAGACTGGGCATATTCAATGTTTGTGGTGGTGCTTGAAACTTGTGGAATCTATACTTCGTCACTATCGCGCCGACAGTTCTTATGTGATAAATATTTAAATCACTTTTGATTATTTTTATCTTCAAGATGAATGAGGAAGTGTGTAGCATATAAGTGAATTATTTCATCAAGACCGTTGGTGAAGTCATTAGAACCACTAACGATAAATTTGTTTTAATTTTTCCCTTTATTTTTCAATGAATCTTGATAAAGACTCATAAAATGTTTAGAAGTACGACATGTATGTTACCAATGGTCTTGCATTCCACATCGGTGGAATGTCCTTTCTTTTATTTTTTATATATTCCATTATCTTTTTTGCCTCATAGTTATTCTTTCGTATCGTAGTTATTCGATCATAATAGAAATAATTTTTTCTCTTCCTCATCCGTATCCATGTCTATGACCTTGACCACGATCTCGATTGTGTTTATTATTAGATGTTGTTGTATTCACTTTAAGGAATACTTTATAATCGGTAGGACGAGATTCATGAATTTTCATCAATAATCAATTTATTTATCCAACAACTAAAAAGATAAAATATTAAATCTTCATATTTTGCAAAATCCCTTCCATGGTATTGTTGTTACAAAAACACGTTAGATGCATCAAATTTAGATATTTTTTCTCCATCATTTATGAATTAGTAACAAATTTATCATATACTTTTATTGGTGAAAGGATTCGAAATATAGTCCAATTGTACTCGCTAATAGATTTTCAATATTGAAAAATGAGGTGCGTCCAATGGTAATGTGCTTAATGAAACATCACATTTGTAATAATTATATCTCTTTTGTATCGACTTTCATAATCTGCATAATCTTTGAATACGCGAAACTCAACTTTTAAATCATCATAGAGGAGTTGACGAATAAATATAATAAATTTTGTTTTATATTGATTTGATGATTTACTTAACTTATCGATGGTCTCTTTAACACTTTATCTCTATATGGATATCTGCATCCAATGGGCACAACAAATAAGTATTGTTAGTAATAAAACAAAATTTCAAATTTAAGATTGACGGAATTCAACATAGTAAATAGAAATACAAAAATATTTTGATCAATTATAACTTTAGTGATACACATGATCCATATAAAATTGTAAACGTAAAGATAATTAGTTATATTATTCTTGATAATACATTATACATATAGAATATAAAACTCACATAAATATGAATACCAAATCACCTCAATTGATTGAAGAATACAATAATGTGGATAACATGTTACTATAATATCATTATAAATCGAAGAAAAGATAAAAACTATACTAAAACAAAGTAAAGATATGAGAGTACGCTTTTTTATTTTAATTTTTTCATTTTAAATTTGTGTGTTTTACAATATGTAAATATTTATGTTATTAGACATATATATTAAGATATTTATTTTCAATGTTTTTTTAATATTTTTCAATTCTTTTTATTATATTATATCATATTTATTTTTTTATCATTCTTTCGATTTATTTTTACATAATTACTTATCACTATCTTCACAATTACGCAAATCTAATTATTATAGTTGCCTTTTCATATATTTTGTAAAGATTATAAATAGACATATCATGTATCACTTGTAAACAAGCGAACATTATTACGAATAAAAATAAAACTTCTTTCCTCCATCTATGTTTTCTTTTCCTTATACATTGTCTTTTTTATTTGTATTATATGTATTTTACAACACATTATTAATATATGAATTTTTTGTACGAGAATCTTCTTTAAATATTTAAGGTATTTTCTTACCCAATATCTAAATTATATAATTTATTATTTATGATTATCCTATAATATTGAAATAATTATAACGCAGTGCTCTTTATAGTCTTTTTCATATATTTTGCATATAAAAAATATATCATATTTTATGTAAATATATAATTTTACTTTCCTTAGATATCATTTTAAAAATTTCATATATATATATATTGGATGAAATCTTGTAGATACATTTGTCATATATAAAGAATAGATCCTTAAGATCCCTTTATTATGTATATATGTTAGGATCTTAATATCCATATGCTATTAAAGTTGATAGGATACATTATTTTAAGAAAAAAAAAATTCTATTATACAATATGTATAAGGTACCAAACATGAGTCTGAAATCTCTTTTCAATATTAAATATACAAAAAATTGTAGATAAAAAAAATATTTCGTTTAAAAAGATATTATGATTATTTATTTACCAATATCTCTCTAATAAATATAAATGAAATACAAAAAATAAATTATTTATTAATATAAAATTATTAAATTTATAATATGATAAATTTTACTAAATAACATCCATGAAAATCTCAAAGATCTAACCATATATTTTATGGCTAAAATATAAGAAATTATGATAATTATATTTTTCATGAAATGTTTTGGTCTTAAGTATTCATTGAAAAGAATATACTATACATAACATTTCATATGATTTCGATATGTGTATATTAATTTGTATAGATATAGATATGAAACTTAATAATGATAAAAAAATTTACGATGGAATCATTTATCTTAATGAAATATATATTCCCTTATAAATGATATATTTATTATTTTGATAATAAAATATTCACTAGTAGTGGTGAATATAGAAATTTTTTGGATGAGTTGCATAAAAATAATAAAATATAAAATACATTAAAAATAACATTGAAAAAATAAAATCATTTATAAATGTACTTTACGATTTCGAAATTTAAAATCTATCTATTATAACGTCATTTGTGATTGTCTGGTATAAATATTTAACAAATAAAAAATTACCCATAAATTAGTCACCAATTTGATTGCATAAGATTGTATTCACAATTTTCATTGTTATAAAACATCTTTGAATAATGTTAGTAACAACGGGTAAGATCAAAGTCAATTTCAAAATCTGATAGACTGGTAAACAGTGTTGGATGATGCCGTTGGAAGACACGATAAATCGGCTTTTCAGGTTGTTGATGCTAGACTGGTAGTATCTTGTTCTAGAAGATAGAGATTTAGGGTTAGGGTTAGAGTTCGTTTGGCATGAAAGAGGATAGGTGAGAAAGAGGGTTTTGGTTTCTAGCAATGTTGAAGATTAATCTATATTTGATAATCGATTGAACAAATCTCGTAAAAAGGCTTGTAATGATCAAGGGTTCCCGACAATGAAACTTGTCGACTTGAATCTCTTCCTCAAGACATTGGTCAGGGTCCGTCTCAAACAAGAATATTATATTATCAACCTCTCATTTGGCTTCACCAAATGTGGATTTCGATTTTGTCTCTCTTGAGCTAAATAAGGTATATTGTGGCTTTAAGATTAAGATTTTGAACCATATATACGTGTTTGTCCAGACTTATTTTTCGAGTTACAATTGCACTCAAGGTTAATTTTGCACACCTTGCATAAGCGTTTTAGGTTTAAGGTCAATATGTCACTTGAATTTTTTTGTGTCTACTAGTTATGTAACTCTTCCCAAATCTTGGCATATCAACCTGTTGTGTTAGATGGATTGCAAGAGACTTAGAAATATATTGCAGATTCACATTAAAAAGGTGTATTTCTCTAAATTGAAAAAGATGTTGGTTCCTGAAGGTTTAAATTTGGATCTTCGATTCCATCACTGTCGATACTCATCAATCTCCCTTGTGTATCTTAATTCTCAATGATGGTCAATGGTTCGTCGGATTTCAAAGGAGCTGAGGTTGCTCAATGATGACAAATGGTTGATCAAGCAAACAAAAAAATTCAATAAATTGAAAAAACTCGTGGTTTTTGAATGAATGACCATATGAATTCTTTATAATTTTATGTATCATCATTGAATTGGGATGATCCAACCTTATATTTATTTGTAAACTTCAGATTTACAATTCCAATAAACTATGGGTGTATTTTATTATATGATTCCATTGTTTTAGAAACTAAATGATACAACGCATATGAGAAAACAATAATTTTTCTACGACGGAATATCAGAAATACCTTCATAGGGCTAAACCACTTCAAAAATACCCTTCCTCAAAATAATTATTAAATCCGAAAAATAAAAACTGAAGAAAAGACAAATTTGCCCTTAATGTTCGAACGTGGAAAAATGGAAGTTCGGCAGTTTTTCGACGTGAAAAACTGCCGAAAACGAGAAAGCCGAACAGTTTTTCACCGTGAAACCTGTTTAAAAGTTGATAGCAAGAAAGAAATAAGTGATGTCGAACTTGAGAGGGAACGATTTGAAGTTGACGAGAAGGAAAATGGCTAGAATCAGCAGCATCACTGGCGAAGAGAGCACGAGTCAATCTTCAATGGCATCAATAAGTGTAAGTAGTTCGATTTCTAGGGTTTTGCAAGCTTTCGAGTCACAAAATAGTTTATTGATTTGAAATGGGTGAGTGTCAGTGTCAGTGAGTCAGTTAGGTCGCAAGGGTCGCAGGA
>CM071861.1:10138233-10168141 GCA_036759665.1 Gynandropsis gynandra
TTGGGTTTTTTTCCCATTTACCATCATACAAAAAATAAATCAGTGTGATTTTCTCATCCACCGCATTCATTACACCTGTAACAAAAACATAAAAAGAGGGGTAAATTTCGTGACCCACAGCGACCGTGCGCCGTTGCGACCCCTTGCGACCCTTGCGACCCTTGGACCCCTGCGACCCTTTCAACCCTTTGCGACCCTTGTACCCCTGCGACCCTTTCAACCCTTTGTGACCCTTTTAACCCTTTTCGACCCCTTTCCCCTGCGACCCCTTTACCTCTGCGACCCTTGGACCCCTGCGACCGTTGCGACCCTTGCGACCCCTTGCGACCCTTGCGACCCTTCCTGCGACCCTTTGACCCTTTTCGACCCATTTACCCTTGGACCCCTGCGACGACCTTTGATCCCTTTGACCCCTCGATGAGACTCTGTGACCCAGTGCGACCGTACGACTCTGTGACCCACTCTGTCACCTTTGACATTGCAATAAACACAAGAGAAACACGAAAAACTCACTATACATACCTGGTTTTTCTGCGGAACGTGCTTAATTACAAGCTTCTTTGTTGACAACAAAGGATTTCAACCTATTGGCAGCGAATCTGATGTCGATCGCAAACTACTCTCGCCGAATCTGTTGTGGTGTGGGGGAACAGTAATTTTCGCGCGAGAATTAGAGGTGCTCTAGAGGAGAGAGAAAAATTTTCGTCAAGGGTAATATGGGATTATCAATATTTTAAGGGTAGATTTGAAGTTGAAACTTTTTTTTTCAGCCAAGGGTATTTTTGAAGCACTTTAGCCCTACAGGGGCATTTTTGATAATCCCCCTATCAAAGTTGATAGGATATATTATTTAAAAAAAATCTATTATACAATATGTATAAGGTACCAAACATGAGTCTGGAAATATCTTTTAATATTAAATATACAAAAAATTGTAGATTAAAAAAGGATTTATTTAAAAAGATATTATGATTATTCATTTATCCATATCTCTCTCATAAAAATAAATGAAATAGAAAAAATAAATTATAAATTAATATAAATTTATTAAATTTATAACATGATAAATTTTAATAAATAATATCCATGAAAATCTCAAAGATCTAACCATATATTTTATGGCTAAAGTAAAAGAAATTTTGATAATTATATTTTTCATGAAATATTTTGGTCTTAAGTATTCATTGAAAACAATATACTATACATAACATTTCATATGATTTAGATATATGTATATTAATTTGTATAGATATAGATTTGAAACTCAATAAAGATAAAAAATATTACGATGGAATCATTTATCTTAGTGAAATATATAATAAATAAGAAAATATTTGTTAGGACTAAATCATTTATGAATAATCGTAAACATTTTACAATTTATAATATCTTCCACTCATCCCAGAATCAAAATAATATTACCTTATAAATGATATATTTATTATTTTGATATTAAATATTCACTAGTAGTGGTGAATATAGAAATTTTTGGATGAGTTGCAATACAATATATAATTAAATAAAAATAATAAAATATAAAATATACTAAAAATAACATTGAAAAATAAAATCATTTATAAATGTACTTTACTATTTTCCATATTTAAAATCTATCTATTATAAAGTCATTTGTGATTGTCTCATACAAATATTTAAAAAATAAAAAATATCAATAAATTAGTCACCAATTTGATTGCGTAAGACTGTATTCACAATTTTCATTGTTATAAAACATCTATGGACAGTGTTAGTACACACGGGTAAGATAAAAGTCAATTTCAAATCTGATAGATGGGGAGATAGTATTGGGTGCTGCCGCTGGAAGACACGATGAATCGACTTTTCAAGTTGTTGATGCTGAACTGGTAGTATCTTGTTTTAGGAGATAGAGATTTAGGTTAGGGTTAGAATTCGTTTGGCATGAAAGAGGATAGGTGAGAAAGAGGGATTTGGTTTCTAGCAATGTTGAAGATTAATCTATGTTTGATAACCGATTGAACAAATCTCGTAAAAAGGTTTGCAGTGATACAAGGGTTCCCGATAATGGAACTTGTCGACTTGAATCTCTTCCTCAAGACATTGGTCAGGGTCCGTCTCAAACAAGAATATTATATTATCAACCTCTCATTTCGTTTCTACCAAATGTGGATTTCAATTTTGTCTGTCTTGATCAAAATAAGGTTTATTGTGGCTTTAAGATTAAGATTGTGAACCATATATACGTGTTTGTCCAGATTATTTTTTCGAGTTACAATTGCACTCAAGGTTAATATATTTATATATTGGATGAAATCTTGTAGATACATTTGTCATATATAAAGAATGAATCTTGAAGATCCCTTTATTATGTATATATCTTAGGATCCCAATATCCATATGCTATCAAAGTTGATAGGATACATTATTTTAAGAAAAAAATTTTATTATACAATATGTATAAGATACCAAACATGAGTCGGAAATCTCTTTTGAATATTAAATATACAAAAAATTGTAGCTTAAAAAACGATTTGTTTAAAAAGAGATTATGATTATTTTTTTACCAATATCTCCCCAATAAATATAAATGGAATACAAAAAATAAATAATTTATTAAATTTATAATATGATAAATTTTAGAAAATAATATCCATGAAAATCTCAAAGATCTAACCATATATTTTATGGCTAAAACAAAAGAAATTATGATAATTATATTTTTCATTAAATATTTTGGTCTTAAGTATTCATTGAAAAGCATATACTATACATAACATAAAATTTCATATGATTTAGATATGTGTAAATTAATTTTTATAGGTAAGATATGAAACTCAATAATGATAAAAAAAATATTACGATGGAATCGTTTATCTTAATGAAATATATAATAAAGAAAAAAAAATATTTGTTAGGACTAAATCATTTATGAATAATTGTAAACATTTTACATTTCATAATATTTCCCATTCATCCCAAAATCAAAATAATATTCCCTTATAAATGATATATTTATTATTTTGATAATAAAATATTCACTATTAGTGGTGGATATAGAAATTTTTGGATGAGTTGCATAAAAATAATAAAATATAAAATATATTAAAAATAACATTTAATAATAAAATCATTTATAAATATACTATACGATTTTCCATACTTAAAATATATCTACGTCATTTGTGATTGTCTGATATAAATATTTAATAAATAAAAAATTATCAATAAATTAGTCACCAATTTAATTGCGTAAGACTGTATTCACAATTTTCATTGTTATAAAACATCTCTAGATAGTGTTAGTAACAACGGGTAAGATTAAAGTCAATTTCAAATCTGATAGACTGGTAGACAGTGTTGGATGATGCCGTTGGAAGACACGATGAATCGGCTTTTCAGGTTGTTGATGCTAAACTGCTAGTATCTTGTTCTAGGAGTAGATATTAAGGGTTAGGGTTAGAGTTCGTTTGGCATGAAAGAGGATCAGTGAGAAAGAGGGTTTTGGTTTCTAGCAATGTTGAAGATTAATCTATGTTTGATAATCGATTGAACAAATCTCGTAAAAATGCTTGAAATGATCAAGGGTTCTCGACAATGGAACTTGTCGACTTGAATCTCTTCCTCAAGACATTGGTCAGAGTTCATCTCAAACAAGAATATTATATTATCAATATCTCATTTGGCTTCACCCAAATGTGGATTTCAATTTTGTCTGTCTTGAGCTATATAAGGTATATTGTGGCTTTAAGATTAAAATTGTGAACCATATATACGTGTTTGTCGAGATTATTTTTTCGAGTTACAATTGCACTCAAGGTTAATTTTGCACACCTTGCATAAGCGTTTTAGGTTTAAGGTCAGCATGTCACTTGAATCTTTTTCGTGTCTAGTTGTAATGTAACTCTTCCCAAATCTTGGCATATCAACCTGTTGTGTTAGATAAATTGCAAGAGACTCAGAAATATATTGAAGGTTCACATTAAAAGGTTTATTTCTCTAAATGGGAAAAGATTTGGTCCCTAATGGGTTAAAATTTGGATCTTCGGTTCCATCACTGTCGATGCGCATCAATCTCCCTTGTGTATCTTAATTCTCAATGATGGTCAATGGTTCATCGGATTTCAAAGGAGTTGATGTTGCTCAATGATGAAAAATGGTTGATCAAGCAAACAAAAAAATTTCATTAAATTGAAAAATCTCGTAGTTTTTGAATGAATGATCATATGAATTTTTATAATTTTACGGATCATCATTGAATTCGGATGATCTAGCCTTAAATTTATTTGTAAACTTCAGATTTACAATCCAATAAACTATGGGTGTATTTTATTATACGATTCCATTGTTACTAACTAAATGATACAACCAATATAAGAAAACGATAAGTTTTCTACTGCACGGTTTTCGTCCATAAAAATTGAGGTAATACATAAATATTCAATTCAAACTTCGATGATAAGTTTGATATGGTATTCTTTCATACAAATATCTTTAAAACTCGACTAATTTCTTGAAGAATTTGAGTATAAGGTATTTTCATTGAATTATCTTGTGTTTTTTGGCATTTGACAACTTACTCTTTGGAAGCTTTATGATAATATTAATACACTTATTTGTGGGTGGGTGGTATTAACACGAGCTTCCTTATTTTTCCAATTTAAATTTTTATAATTAAAAAATAATGTGTATGATAACAATGTTTGAGATATATATTTTAATAACATATATTATAATTTTATTTGGAAATATTATAGACAAAACATAATAAATTTGAAACAACATATATCAATAAAGAAAAAACAAATTTCAAATCATATATAATAAGATTTACAAATGGAGGCTTCTGAGCCATCCACGTCAGATTCACTTCTTTAGTTTTTTTATAAAAAAAATAAACCAAACATTGTTCTTCTGTTGTAATTGTAAAATATTAAACGATACCCATACATCATATTCTTCAGTTGTAATTTTGAAATATTAAACGACACTCATCCATCACTATATACATTCTCTTCGAATCTACTAGTTTTTTTGGTATTATAACTACATCCAAAATATCTCATCATTAGCTTCTTTCTCCCTATCGTTCTCTCGCACTATAACCGTCGATTTTGAGACTAATACTCCCCGCAGTCTGCGGGTAATCTAACATCCTCTCCGAATCTCTTGAAAGGAGGTTACTTTTCCCATCCTTCTCAAGTAATATAATCTCCCATCTCCCTCATAAATCTCTTGATTTCTATTGCGTGTTCCTTAAAATTTTGCAGCAAATCAATGGAGAGAATATTATTTTCATAAGTTGGTACACGATTTATATTTACATACGGAATAATTTAAGGAGAGAATTAGACCAAATCAATAGAGAGAAAGTTATGGAGAGAATTAGATCAAATCAATGGAGAGAATATTATGGAGGGAATATTTTATTTTCTTTCTATTATGCTCCTGCAAGATGTGTGTCGGTCGAGACACCAATCTTGACACGTAAGAGACCGAACTGTGTACGTGGCAATGGATTTGTGAGTGCATCCGCGAGTTGATCTGTCAATGACACGTGAGAAATTCAGATTTGGTTTGTTTCAACAAGTCCCCGAATGTAGTGATAATCAATGGCCAGATGCTTCATCCGAGAGTGAAACACGTGGTTGGCACATAGGTAGCTAGCACCCACGTTATCACAGTAGATAATGGGAACGGACGACATGGAAATGCCTAGTTACGAGAGCAAAGACATGAGCCACTGTAACTTTTATGCGGTGGACGAAATTGATTTATACTCGGCCTTGGTTGAAGATTTGGCTGCAAACTGTTGTTTCTTTTAGGACCACAAGATATGGTACCTTCCAAGGTACACAATGTGCGCTCCAGTCGAACTATAGTCATCACGATCACTCACCAATCAACATCGGAGAAAGCATGAAGAGATAAAGTGATGTCCTTGTGATAGAACACCCTGTAGGATTTTGTCCCGCCGGGGTAACGAAGGATTCGTTTTACCGCTTGCAAGTGCTCGAATGTAGGACAATGCATGTATTGAGCAAGTTTATTCATGAAATAAGCAATGTCCAGACGCGTGAAGAGAAGGTATTGAAGGCTTCCAAGGACTTGACGGTACTCCGTCAAACCATCTAAAGGAATGCCTGTGGTGGAAGAGAGAGCTGATGTAGAGACCATCGAATTGGATACAGGTTTAGCGTTAGGCATCTTGTGACGAACGAGGATGTCATTGATATACTTCTATTGAGTGAAATGCAAGCCATTGACATTCCGAGTAACTTTTACACCAAGGAAGTAAGAGAGTTGTCCAAGGTCCTTGAGTGAGAATCTTGCGGCGATAAGATCAATCACCCGCTGAATTTCACATGCTTGGTTGCTCGTGATAACAATGTCATCCACATAAACAAGAACAAACGTCTTGATATCCTTGGCACGATATATGAAAAGTGACGAGTTGGAGAGGGCATTTTTGAAACCGGGCCTATAGGAGAAAGGTTCGAAGTTCATGATACCATGTTCGTGGTGCTTTTTTGAGACCATATAGCGCCTTTCAACGTTTGCACATGTGGAAGGGGCGGTCACGATCAATGAATCTCGGTGGTTGTACCTATACACTTCCTCGTTGAGTGTACCTTGGAGAAATGCGTATTTGACATCGAGTTGTCGAAGGACCATCCCGAGGTAATAACGAGACTTAGGATGAGCCGAATGGTGGCCTGTTTGATTACCGGACTGAAGATATCATGATAGTCAACTCCCAGACATTGATGAAATCCCTTTTTGATATGGTGTGCTTTGTACCTATCAATAGAGCCATTAGAAAGATGTTTAGTACGAAATACCCATTTACATCGAACAATATTGTAGCTCGGATGGGAGGCACTAGCTTGTCTCTAATGCGGAATTTTGAAAGCTTGAAAGCGCTCAAGAACTAGACTCAAGCGATTTTGCCACCACCTTTAAGCCGACGTAACCTACACAATGATAAATATTGTTATAAGTAATGTTGTACTTTTAACGGTGAAATGTTCAATAATTTTCTAACAAAGGTGAACCTGGATAGTCCAATTGCAAGGTTTCCTTCAAGATCTCGTAAAAGTCAGGCTACTTTTGCCTTAAAGTCAGGCTACTTTTGCCTTTTAGACATACGCCATATTTCATTGTTGATTTCAATTTTCTAAGATCATAGGTGTGAAAGTTGTAGCCATTTAAGGGATGACACATTTCTTCTTCACAACTCGAGTGCTCAACATGTCATCCATCTCATTTGATGTCTTCTCAGATTGAATTTTTTTTATTATGTTTGTAATTGATAAAGAACACATATGAAGATGTAGAACTAATTTTTTTATTTCTTGTCAAATAATATTGTTATTCTCCGAAAAATTGACAATACTCAAATATGATATCTCTTTCCAAACAAATTCATGAAATGTCTTGACAAATATCAATCTTTTGATATGGCAATAAACCGAAGATCTCATCATCTTCTTCGTCTTATAATAGGATTGCACTACATTGTTATCTTTATATAAATAATATTTGATTAATTATGACATAAAATCTATGCAACTCTTAAAAATATTTAATATTTTCAATTTTATTTTACGTGCAGACAAATAAAACTGTAAAAGATTCATTCTACAACCATCATAAAACATGTGTCTAGCACATTCTAACATATCAAACAATCTTTTCGCATCATCACAGATCTTCTTCAATACTTTCTTCATTTCTTTCACCGAATACGTTTTGCACCATCTCCACATGAGAGTTCATTTCTAAATCTTGACACATATTAATTATCTCATCACATGCAATACTTCTATTAAATTCTCAACAACATTACTTCTCTATGGTGCAAAGTTCTTCCAGTGAGATAACCACATGAAGTAATTTAAAGTGAAACCTCTTAAATAAAGGTGATTCTACACGGTTCTATATTTTACAAATTTTTATTTTTGCATTTAGTGTATGAAAAACCCAACTTACTCGTTTCTTTTTAAACTTGTTAATGTAACACCATCATCATGACCTCCCAGAGTTTCTGGATTATCCATTATCTTGAAATGAAAATATTTGATCCATTTGATGATGACATTATCATATGAAATAAGAAGATTATACAAAGTAGAATATATAATAATTGTGTTGAAAACGAAGGAAGATGCAATGTAGTTTATATAAATAATTTTAGAAAATTTTCAGACATATGGGATCAAATTAGGACTAAACTCGAGGCATCAGTAAATTTTCAACATTTTTCGACGAATCTTCCCCAATTTCAAATAGTTTCTAGACCAAAATTGATCCGTCTGGATTCCGAAATTTACGGATGAACACTTGTTTCGTCAAGAATTTCTGGACGGAAGTTCACGTCGTTCGTAAATCCCAGAAAAAGATGAAATTCGTCCATATTTTACGAATAACCATTTTTCCCATCCAAAATTTTGGACGAACGCATATGTAGTCCAGAAACTGTCTGTAATTACAGACGTTTTTCGGATGAGCTATCCGTCCGTAAATTTGTAAATAGATTATCGACATCCGGATGTTGTCATATGTAATCCGTATGAAATCCGTCCACGAATTTATAGAAAAAAATTTCTTTAGAAAACTCCTTTAGAAATATTCATCAACTATTGGAATTGGACATCCGTGCTCCCAAAATATTATTGTTGTTCATACATGAGATATCACATCAACTTTCTTGATGGTTAAACATATTTTGAGAATATACTATCTCCGTGAAGTACATATGATTTGTTAAAGATTTTATTTTTTTATGCAAAGAAGTAAGTCAACTTATTTATTAAGAATTAATGTTGAACATATAATTTGATTATATATGTCAATTTTGTAAGGAATTTTGGGCCCATATATGTATAATTTAAATGTATGGTGCCATTATATTATTAGTCAAAACTAAAGTGATATTATATAGTAAATTATGACTAAAGAGTGTAATTGTTATGAATTAAAAGTGTAGAAACCAATTCGTAATTTCTAATTTGTCGAGGGACTAAATTAGAAATACATAAAGTTGTATTTCTATAAATACATGGGTTGTATCCCCAATGAACATATCGGAAAAGATAAAATATTTTTGTTTCATAAGAGAGAAGAAACAAAAAGTCTCTCATTGTCGGATAATTGTCCGTTGGAAGATTCAATCCGAAGTTCTTCAATATCCTCGATGGATCAAGGTACGCTTCCACAAATTTCGTAAACTTTCTGTCTTTTGTTGTTTCAACCTCTCTTCCTCTTATACACAAAAAGAGATGAGCTCATTAAAAGACCATGACTCCTTTTGACGTTATTTCTTATTTTGAATTGGTTAAACTGTAGAGGGAGAGAGTTCAATACAAAATGCACAAGAACATCTTTCGAGAAGATGATCTTAAGATTCTTGATCTTAGCAACAATATTTGCCATTTCCAAAATGTATTCTCTTATGTTTCCTTTACCATGATATCTCATGGTGCTAAAGCGGTACAATAACGTACTAATTTCAGCCTTATCGCTTTGTACAAAACACTTTTCAAGCTTAGTAAGGAAATCTTTGAGATTGACCTCTTCATTGCCTCTAAAGGTTTCTGGAATGGTTCTTATATGTTTCATACCTCTAAAGGAAAGGGAAAAAGAAAGAACTTTGAAAGTTCTAAGAATAAAGCTGCAAAGGGTCCAGAGAAAAAGAAGCAAAAAATGGTTGAAAACATTTGTTTCTTCTGTAAGAAATCTGAACATGTCAAGAAGGATTGTACAGCTTATCACGATTGGCATGTGAAAAAAGGTTTGTTCCTTACTTTAGTCTGTTTTGAAGTTAATTTAGCTTTAGTGTCAAGAAACACTTGGTGATTAGATTATGGTGCTGCTATTAACATCAGTGTTTCTATGGAGGGTTACCTGAGCTTCTGAAAGCCGATTGATGCTGAAAGATGCATTTACGTAGGAAATGGAAAATCAGTGGGAGTTGAGGCAGTTCCACATTTTAGATTATTAATGCATATTGGATACTATTTGGATTTAAAAGACACTTTTGATGTACCGTCTTTTAGACAAATTTGATTTCTATTTCTTATTTGGAAAAATTTGGTTATTCTTGTTCTTTTGTAAACAATCAATTTACTTTGTCATTAAATTTAAATATTGTTGGAACCGGTTTGCTTTCGGGTTATGATAATCTTTATATGTTTGACAATGTTGAAACATACCATACAAGTTTAAATTCCGAATCACATGATATAAAGCGTAAACTTAATGACGCCACTTCAGGGATGCTGTGGCACAAATGTCTTGGTCACATCTCTAGAAATAGAGTTAAACATTTAGTTTAAGATGGAATCCTAGATTCCATTGATCTCATTGATTATAATGTTTGTGTTGAATGCATTAAAGGTAAATAGTCCAAGCAAAAGAGAACAGGTGCATATAGAGCTACGAAAGTCCTAGAATTGATACATACATATATTTGTTGGTCATTTCCAACTCCATCATGGAATGGTCAGGAATATTTTATATCATTCATAGACGATTACTCTAGATATGCATACTTATATCTCATTCATGAAAAGTATAAGTCGTTGGATATGTTCAAAGCTTTTAAATTTGAAGTTGAGAAAATCAACTCAACAAAAGAAAATCTGTCAGATTTGATCGTGGTGGTGAATACTATGGTCAATATGATGGTTCGGGTGAACAACGTCCAGGGCCTTTTGCTAAGTTCCTAGAAGAGTGTGGAATTGTCCCACAGTACACCATGTCGGGGTCACCTAGCATGAATGGTGTAGCTGAAAGACAGAATTGAACACTTAAGGATATGGTAAAAAGTATGATTAGTCATTCAACCTTACCAGAAACCCGTTGGGGCGAGGCACTAAAGACTGCAGCTTATATTCTTCATCGAGTGCCAACGAAGGCAACTGCGAAAACACCTTTTGAGCTTTGGCATGGTAGAATATCAAGTTTGAAGCATCTTAATGTATGGGGATGTCCAGCTGAGGCAAGGCCTTACAAGCCACATGAAAAGAAACTAGAATCTCGAAAAATTAGCAGTTACTTTATTGGTTACTCTGAGAGATCGAGAGGTTACAAGTTTTATGATCCCAAATTAAGGTCAATTTTTGAGACGGAATCTACTACGATCTTTAAGGATATTGAGCTTGGTGGGAGAATAAAATTAGGAATATTTTCTTTGAGGAAGAGTTGGTTTCAGTTCCAGAACCTATTCGTATAGATGTTTTAGATGAAACAAGTTTAGGTCCTCTATCTGACATTGTTCAAGAAGAGCAAACTCAACAACCTTACAAACATGAGCAACAAGATCAATTGCCTTTAAGGCGATCTACTAGAGAGAGAAGGAGCGATATTTCGAATGATTATATAGTGTTTCTTCAAGAACATGAAAAAAAATAATAGTATGGTAGATGATGATCCAATCAATGTCCATCAAGCTATTAGTAGTTCTAACTCAAAAAATTGGATTGAGGCAATGAATGAAGAGTATAAATTTATACAAGACAATAAAGTTTGGGAACTAGTCCCTTTACCAGAAGGTAAGAAATCCACTGGTTGAAAATGGATATTTAAAACCAAACGGGATTCTAAAGGTAATGTGGATAAGTAGAAAGATCGTCTTGTAGCTAAAGGATATACTCAAAAGGAAGGGATTGACTATAAAGAGACTTTTTCTCCAGTTTCATCAAAAGACTCTTTTAGAACAATCATGGCTCTTGTTGCACATTATGATTTAGAGTTTCATCAAATGGATGTCAAAACAGTGTTTCTCAATGGGGACATGGAAGAAAAGAGTTACATGAAACAACTAGAAAACTTCGTATTAGGATATCTGAACAAAATGGTTTATAAATTGACAAAATCTATATATGGGCTCAAACAAGCATCTCGTTAGTGGTACCACAAATTTCATCAAGTGATTATCTATTTTGGATTTGAGGTGAATCTTGTTGATGATTGTGTGTATCACAAGTTCAGTGGGAGCAAATTCATTTTCCTGGTTTTGTATGTTGATGACATATTACTTGTTACTAATGATATAGGCATATTGCACAAAACCAATAGATTTCTTTCAGAAAATTTTGAAATGAAAGATCTTGGCGACGCCTCCTTTTCCTTAGGAATTCAAATCCATCGAGATCATACCCGTGGTACTCTCGGTTTATCACAAAGGAGCTATATCGATAAAGTACTTAAAAGATTTGGCATGCAATATACTAAACTAGGAAACACTCTAGTCGCTAAAGGGGATAAATTTAGTATCAATCAGTGCCTTAAAAATAATCTTGAAATTCTGGAGATGCAGAAGGTTCCTTATGCATCAGCAGTTGGGAGCCTAATGTATGCTCAAATATGTACACGTCCGGATATTGCATACATTGTTGGTGTATTAGGTATGTAACATTGGAAAGCAACCAAAAGATTCAAGCAGTATTTGATGAGAACAAAAGATTACATGCTCACTTATCAGAGATCAAATCATTTCAAGATCACTGGGTCTTTTGGCTCTAATTTTGGTGGATGTGAAGAAAGTATGAGATCTATTCCGGGCTACATCTATTTATTGGCTGGTGGAGCTATTTCTTGGCAAAGTGCCAAACAGAAACGTATAGCATGATCAACCATAGTTGTAGAATTCGTAGCTTGTTTTGAGGCATCAAACCAAGGAATTTGACTAAGAAACTTTGTCACAGGACTGCGAATTGTAAATGGCATATAACGACTATTAAAGATACATTATGACAATAAATCGGTTGTCTTGTACTCTAACAACAACAAGAGGTCAACAAAATCGAAACATATCGATATTAAGTTCCTAGTTGTAAAAGAAAGGGTTCAGAGTGGACATATTTCCATAGAGCACATTGGGATGAATTCCATGATAGCGGATCCTCTTACAAAGGGTATTCCATCCAAGGTCTTTCATGAGCATATTGCTCGAATGGGTGTTTCAAGGGTTGAGGATTCTATCGTTTAGTGGGCGTTTGATATATATTTTGTATTTGTGTTCTATGTCCTATATTGAAATATATATATGCATTTTCTGATCAGAAATAAAGTAATCTTGAGTTTATTTCATTCTGTATAATAAATTTATTCAATGATATCGCTTAAGTAGGACCAGTTGAAAATCGATATGTGTAGATCACATTCATGTGATTTTCATGCTATACGTTCATAACAAGATTTATGTCATTTAGTCATATCGGATTTAGTGACCATGGAAGGTTTAATTACGAAAATTATAGTGAAAGCCGCCACGTTCTATATTAGTTGTGGTTAATGGACGAAATTGTTTATACTTTAAGGTTATGATGGTAACATTTGATCTCATATAGTACATATATTTCTTCGGATACACATATGGCCAAGTAGGAGATTGCAAGGAATTTTGGGGCCATATTTGTATAATTTAAATGTATGGTGCCATTATAATATTAGCCAAAACTAAAATGATCTTATATAGTGATTTATGGCTAAAGAGTGTAATTGTTATGAATTAAAAGTGTAGAAACCAATTTGTAATTTCTAATTTATTGAGGGGCTAAATTAAAAATAATTAAAGTTGTATTTCTATAATACATGGGTTATGGTCCCCAATGAACATATAGACAATGATAAAATATTTTTGTTTCACATGAGAGAAGAAACAAAAATTCTCTCATTTTCGGATAGTTATTTGTTGGAAGATTCAATCCGAAATTTCTTTGATATCCTCGATGGATCAAGGTACGCTTCTGCAAATTTTGTAAACTTTCTATATTCTACAAATTTATCCTCTATCATCCATCAATATATAAATCTTCATAGTTATTGATCATTTATTATTTATATATTTTACACTATTTTTTCTTCATTGAACATTGTCATTAAATTTGATATGCATACGGGGCAATACAAACACACAAAATAAAATTTTCAATGTATAAATTTGAACAATAAATTTATAAGTTGTAATGTAAACTAATAGTCCAATTTTTTTATAATATATTTAAAATTGTTGAATATAAATTGTCTGAAAAAGCGATTTCACGATTTGAGTCGTAGTCTTTTCATGATTATTTTCTTATTTATACCTATATTTCAGGATTAAATTTAATCAATAACATGATTAAAAACAATTATTAATATATGAACATGATTTGGAAATTTTGAAAACTTACCCATGTTTGAATTTCTTGATTGGATTTGCCTGTAGATCTGTGTAGATGTGTGTGAAGCAGGACGAGTGAAGTGTTAACAAACTTGTTTGATATATTTAGAAAGAATAAATACGAACAACATTGAAAAAAATACAAAATAATGCATGGTCTCTAGTTTTTTAATATCGTTGATCATGCATGTTTCTTTGACAATCATTTGAGCAACAATTGAACGAAAACGCATAACAAGTTCGTCCAACATGAATATTTTAAAGAAATATTTTCTGTATTTGAAATGTTGAAGTAAGGGCAGTAAATGTTTTTATAGTAGAAATAACAAAATAGGTTAATGGAGTAATAATATAATACTTACCTATTAAATAACAATCGGTTTCTATTTTTTGATCGGAGATTGGCAATCGCAAATTTGATCCCTGCATAGATGAGTTTAGTAGTAAAGAAATAGTATATTTGATTTGTTGCAAACATATTTGCCCGATACAACTTCTTTGTGGTCAACCAATCCAACCAATTGTTGGTATGAACGCATCCTGAATTTGTATTTCGGAATTGTATGAATTTGGTATGTCACTTTCTCAACAAACGTATCGTCTTTAAAAGATATGTGCTTACTATTTTCGGTTAACTTGTAATTACCAACATTTGGTAGTATTGTCAAATTTTTTATAGGATAGATATATATATATATATATACTTCCCTTATATATTGGTTGTATTTATTAACATCGCCAAGAGATAGACGTCCTTCAATAGTAGTTCCTTGCAATATATCATATACATGATGATAAAAGTCAACATATGTTAAGAGGCTGGCTTCTTCACATATTTTGTTCGTTCTCATCCATTCTGTAAACATCGTGGCCTCTGCACATGGTTTATTCACAACACGTTCCAAATCAGTTCAATCTTCAAAATATAAATGTTAATTTATTTTTGTCAAACCATTGATCATTATTGGAATAACGCATGTTATGACTATGACTATTTTATTGACAATCATTAGAGCAATATTTGAACAAAATGCATAGCAAATCCATCCCATATTAAATTCTATTTCATTTTATATTTTTTCTCAAACTTTTTGAACTGCACATGATATTTTTACTTATTTAGTTCTATTTTTCTAATATGAAATAAATTATATGCATATTAAGTAAAGCTATATATATATATATATATGATGGAAAAAAGATTTAAACTATTTTAATTTTATTTTTTAAAATATTTTGGAAATTTCAAAACATTTGTAGGATAAATGATATAAGAAAATATTCGTAACTTTTGAAATTTTTTATTTTTTCTTTACAAACAAATTCAAATCTAATTGGATCAAAAAAATTAATTGAAACTTTCTATTTATACAAACCATATCTAAATATAAAATAAATTGTAATAAATACTTTTTATAGAGAATATTCAACGGACTATCGAATATGTCGAAAAAATATAAAACAAATATTGAATTCTTATTCATATTCAAACCATTCTAATACGAATCAAAGTTTTATTTGAATATTTCACAACTTCTTAGAGTAAACATGTTTATTTTATCATGCATATCATTTAATTTATATAATGAAATAAAAATATAATTTATATAATAAAATGAAAATCCCACATGAAAATGTCTGGCTTCAAAGCTGGTTCTAGAAAATGTAAGAAGGAGAACAAATGGAAAAGATAGGCGAGAGCCAAACATGTATCGTTGTCTAAAAATGAATAATGGAAGATAATCGAAAACGCGTACAAAAAATCATGCAAGACACCACTAACAAAGACGGATGAAAAGCGAAAAGATGATGACGATGAGATAATATAGAAAAATTATTATAGCTATACCAAAAATTTTATTAGATCTAAACGAAAGCGAAAATGGGTTTTCAATTATTTGAGCTATACCAAAACTTTTATTAATAAAGAGGTATGATGCAAAAAAAACTACTCCAAAAATACTCGCAATATTCAACAATGACCTATCATTGTGTAGTTGAGAAGAGTAGAAATTTATGATACCAATTAATTAAGAATAAAACAATTTTCTATCTAATGTTAAAATCTAAACCAATAAAAATAAATTACCATTCTTAGGTTTTGGAACAAGTTTTATACCATAGAAACTATGAAACACTCTCAAGATATTTGTTGATCCAACCTGCCAAAGCCTAAACACAAAGAGAAATTATTAACAACATACATGTTGTATCAATCCGAGTAAGCTAAATCTCAAATATGTTGGTAGATAGAAGCAAATAGACTTGTCAGAGTTGTTGTACCAAACACATAAAAAGTCAAAGAAACAAACGTATAGAACAACCTTCGATGAAAGTGGAGGATTGACTGAGAAATGATTTGATATTGTATTTATAAACAAATCAAATGCAGACCAAACAAAGGACTAAATAGACCAATAAAAAAGTAAACCAATTTTTAGAGACACCATAGCAGACAAAGAAATTAAAATTGTGGAACATACTTTCGTTTAACGCACCATGAATTACCTTGACAAAGAGAAATCATCATTTCTTTGTTGGAAGCAACCTCATCTTCAACCATATTCCCAAAAACTTCAATATAAACCTGTAAGAGACGGAATAGAGGATTAACTTAATTTCAAACAAAAAATGAAACGTTCATATTAAAGAGGTATGATGCAAACATGTCAATGAAAACACACATTAAGAAGAAGGTAAACTCCTAAAAGACAAAATGATCTATAACCAGAAATATAATGTGGAAAACCCATAAAAAGTTTATTTCCAAGATGGGTTACATTATTTTTTGGTTCAGGGCATTACCAACTATGTATCGATGAATCTAGCTACGAATGTCAAGACTTGCGAATAAACGGCTAGATTCTCTTAGCCATCCCTTGATCTCTCTTCTAATGTATCTATATCTCAAGACCTGTGAATAGAAGGACAAAATGACCAATAAGCGGAAATATAATAAGAAAAAACTAAAAGAAGTTTATTTTTAAATTGGGTTACATTACCTGTTAGTTCAGGGCATTGCCAACAATGTATCCTTGAATCTAGCTACGAATGTCAAGACTTGTGAATAAACAGCTATATTCGCTTAGCCATCCTTTGATTTCTCTTCAATGTATATATATCTCAAGACCTGCGAATAAAAGGAAAAAAATAGAGACTTAACTTTTCTCAATTAAAAGTAGAGGTTGACGTAGAGGATTCTTGTACTGTTTAACAGAGTTGTCAACCTTTGACAGTGTGTAATAAGGGAATAAGGCGTTAATCTTTCAAGCGCTCGAGCTCTCTTTCCCACTTTAATCTAAATATTTGTCTACCAAAGGGGACAATAAGGTTGTAATGGTTTACCTGCACAGAGAAATAAGTGAACCAAGTGGTGAAATGTAGTGGTTAACTCTGTTGAAAGATTACCTTAATCGTGCGGGTACAAACCTCATTGCGAAAACATCTTCTTTCTGCATTCTGAATTCTCCCATCCACTTCCTTAGGCTATCCTCAGGGCATTTAGTGAGACAGATTGGATATTGCACTGGTCAGATGATTATCCTACAAATTGTGAACATTTCTGGAAAGAAATTTGTGTATGTTAGATTTAGCCTGACCAAGATGAAGAATCCTTCTTCACATATTAAAATTCATTATAGCCTGAACAGAATCGAACCATTACGTCTTTATATGAATAGATGACATGAGGCTAAGCTACATTATTACCAAGTTGGTGTTGCTCTAATATGCTAGCTACCAAACGATACAACTTCACCTGCTTTAGGATTGCAGCACCCTAGAAACACATTGACAAAGCCTTAAAATTCGAGGGTACCCAACTCCAAGATCATTGATTGTAGATTTATCTCAGTTAGGCAAGAATTGGACTTTAAACTTTCAGCCCTAGTGGGAGAAGATTCCTGTAACTTGCTAGGAATGATGTCTGCGGGATAGTTTCCACTGTACAGAAAAAAGAAATCCAATGAAGCTATAACGTTTTGAAAGTGGTGAGGAAGTAAGAATTTAGTCCTTTTTGGAATATAAACTTGATAGTTCCAGAATGCAAAGCGATATAAGGGCCAACTTTATAGAATGTTAACAAAAGATAATAAAATTTGTCTACACTTACACAGTCAGACACGCCATATCGAGAATCATAGTCACACGCTCTGGGAACTCTCCCGCATCTCCTCTAGCAGCTCCCATGACCTGAAATCACCGCATATGTTGCAGCAAACAACGCCAAAGACATCAAATGCAAGCTTCAAATCCTTTTAAATCCCATGATTTTAGGCCACAAAATCCAATAAGTTGACATGCACATTATTCGTATATCAAATTCCAAAAATGATGGCTCTGCTTACCGCAGTCTTTTCCCGTGAAAGCAATCCATGCTAATGCGTGAGACTATCAGCAGCGGCCTTCAAAGTGATTGAAGAAATCAGACCGCTTACCTTCTGTCATGGCATTAGCTTTCATTATAACCTCATTCAACAACTTAAGAAACTCTGCCAACTCAGCAATATCAAGCTTTTGTTCAATCAGAGAAAAATACACGAAAAAATATAATCACAATCCAATCTGCAACACAACAGTGATATTAACAACCATCTTCCAGGATCCAAATCCAATTGGATTCAGTAAGACCAGGACAATAACGAACATAATTGAGTTTGCTTGATGCGGACAAGAATCACCTTCTGAGCAACAAAAGCCTCAACAACGATCTTACTCACATCAAGCACCTGATCCAATGTGCTCAGCGGCGCTCAAAACCCTACCAACGCATTGGGAGATAAGATCTTCGTACTAGAATAGCTGGATCCAGGGGCGTATCAATGGTGTCGGAATCTCCACCGCCGGAGAGAGAGACTCCTCCCCCAACTTTCCTCGACACAGCCTCGAGCCTCGTAACGGCGGCTTCAAGCCACTTGATCAGTTCCTCCTACATTATAGAGTATGAATACCCAAAGAATAAAGAAATCCAAGAAGCGATCTTAAGCCAAGGCCTAAGTTATCTATTCATCTTGGATCCACCAAGATGTCACGAGATCTTCACCAATTTTATCATTGGCTAGGTATGATGAAAGACTTAGCAAGATGGATCGCTCATTGCTTCCTTCCAAATTCATCAAGGTAAAGCAAAAAATCCCGAGTGAGAAATTGCAAAGCTTGTTCATTGAAGAATCGATGTGGAATTGCATCATTATGGATTTTTGAGGAGCTTACCTAGAACATAGCTGGGAAAAAATGCAATAAAAAAGATATTTGATGTAAGCGAAGTTGTATATAGTTCAAATCGTACGATTGCATGGCGTACCATTAAGTGTAATGTCTGATCATGATGGAATTTTTACCGCACGATTATGGCAAAATTTCTAAAAGGAATTGAGAACAAAAATTCATGAGTGCAAGATACCACCTTCATACAGATGAACATTAAAAAATGACATTAAAGACATTAGAACATCTTTTTCGAGTTTCTACGTTAGAATGGCGAGGAAATTGGGAAGATCATCTATCATTAGTAAAATTTACCTCCAATAACAATTACCATACAAGTATAGATATCTCCCCATACGAATGCCAACAAAACATGTAGATAGATTTCCAATGTATAGATCATAAGAATAATATGAATTGAGGTCTTCGAGTTGTAGACATCAGAAGGAGATAATAATGTGTTTCCTTTATCAATATCCTCGCTAACTACAGAAGAATTTCACGGAAGCAAATAACAAATTTGATGAAGCAAGAGTCATTAAGTGGTCCAATGAATATATATATATATATAGAGATTATAGATACAATCTTAATTATTATACTCAATTCCCATATTTCAAAAGCGGCTTAGCAAACTATACTTGTAGTTGTTAACACAAACCTCATTGCGAAAACATCTTCTTTTTGCATTATGAACGTTCTCATCCGCTTCCTTAGGCTATCCTCAGGACATTCAGTGAGACATATTGGATATTACACTGGTCAGATGATTATCCTGCAAATGAACATTTCTAGGAAGGAATTTGTGTATGTTAGATTTAGCCTGACCAAGATGAAGAATCCTTCTTCACATATTAACACATACCAACACCAAATTCATTACAGCCTGGACTGAATCGAACCATTACGTCTTTACATGAAGAGATGACATGAGGTAATGCTAAGCTACATTATCACCAAGTTGGTGTTGCTCTAATATGCTGGCTACCAAATGATACAGCTTCACTTGCTTTAGGATTGCAGTATCCTAGAAACACATTGACAAAGCCTCAAAAAATTGTCATTAGAAACGTAATACATCACTCTCGTTCGTGCCTCCAGTCTTGTTAATGTAAAGAATGCAGATTTATGTCACCAAAGTTCATATAAACGCTAGAAAGTCTCACGCTAGAATCTATTTTCTTCTCTTTTCAAATCTACTTCCGTTTTCGTTTAGTTCGGATGTATTTATTAATAACATACTTCCCATGGCGTCATAAGTTGCAGCCAGATTGCTGCACACACCAAGCGTGTCCTAATTATATGACCTCCATTCACATTCTTAAATTCCTCTAGCTTCTTCAAAAAGTTCAGCCGCCTCACCAATCTTGAACAACTGAACATAGGTCAATCCCATATTGTTTAATACAACTCCAAAGAAGGCAGATTTCCTCTCCCTACAGTCCGTAATTTCGTCACTGCACTCTCATATGAGTTTCTCGAATCCTCATACCTCCCCAACACGTAATACATCACTCCCGTTCGTGCTTCCAGCCCTGTTAATGTAAATAATGCAGATTTATGTCACCAAAGTTCATATAAAAACACTAGAAAGTCTCACGCTAGTATCTATTTTCTGCTTTTTTCAAAGCTACTTCCCAATTATGTATTGGATCTGAGTTTGATCAAAATCAGAGCTTTGAAGTTAATTCGAGATCAAAACTACATACAAAGAACAGTTTGAGAAGACATCCAAAAATGTCGTGATAAAGGATAATGGGATGCATGACTTCCCAATGTCGGAGACGACGACCATAGAAAAGAGTTAAACATTGAAGATACTGTTACTTGGACTTTGTCACTAGCGATCAAGAAGCATCTTAATGCCTCTTTATTGCATAACCCGAAAAGACTTTGATTAATATTGTTTCTAATACTATAGCACAACTAACAATTGTTTGGTTACTCTGATCAATCTCATTCAAGGTAAAGGCCGACGAGATAGAAACATATCTCTCATAAGTTCTATGTTCAGTAGTTGTGTGGTGAGTTGGATATCTGGTTTGCAATATGTCATTACAAAAAAATTGCAATTTCCAATCGGGCTCAGCCGTCCAGAAATTCTCAGATGGATTACGGACGAAAACCGGAATCTATCCGTCTGGAAATTTCCGGATAAGACTCTATCTCGTGTGTCATTTTTGGACAAACTACCTACCAGTCCAGAATTTGCGAACGAAATATAAAGCATTTGCAAAATTATGGACGACTAACGCGTCAGTCCAAAAATTTATGGACGGATTGAAGGTCCGTCTGGTAATTTTCGGAAAATTGTGGATAAATTGCTACCGACACGGAAATCGTACAGAATTTAGGATGATTTACGAATGATTCTTCAGAAAATGTTGACATATTTAGTCTCTAATCCGTCTTTAATCGGTCCAGAAATTGCTTACATAAATCACTGACACCTACATTCCTTTTCAAAACAAAATTATCAAATATTATACTCCATATAATCTTAATGTTTCTTATTACAATAGTATCATCTCGAGATAAAAATATTTTTGTTTCTAGACAATGGATAAATAGAAAAATTGATCCAAAAACTCAAAGTGTATCGAATGCGTTTATAGAAGGTGTTACACACTTTATGAAAATGGCGACAAATAAATAAATTTAGAAAGAACGTGCTCGCTCACATGGATGGAAAGGGCAAAGGAGCTACGGAACGTGCTCGCTCACATGGATGTGGAATGTTGTGCAACGATCCTACGAGGACATCAAGAAGTACCGAGTCAATACCACAAGCATCTACAAAGATTTGAGGCCAAGCAAAACAAGAAAGTGGAAGAACTGAAGACGCTCAACTCGAGTAGGTAATCGTTCCACCTGAGCAAAAATTGTGGACCAATGTACATATGAAAACATTGATCGCTAGAACCGAGCGATAATGTGCTCTACCCGAGCGACAATGTGCTCAACCTGAGTGAACTTACGAGAGTAAAAGAGCAATCGACAACACGGATCACTCGGTGTGAGCATCACATAGCTCTATTGGCACTGGTCGGCTTGACCGAGCAGAGGAGATGCTTGACCGAACGTATTTTACTATTTATATGTTAGAACCTTTTTGGCGCTTGACCGAGTGATTATATTTCTCGACCGAGAACTTTATCATGCTTTTCTTATTTGGCTTGTTTTATTTTTTTTATTTATGCTTTGGTTCTTATAAATAAGACATGTATATATGATTTAAATATGACATTTTAATTAAATTTTATCTATTGATAGTTTTCTCTTCTTTGCTAATTTTTTAGAGATTAAACTACCAAACTATCTATCAATTTTATCTTTGATGGATTGAACTACCAAACTCTTGGAGAGATCTAAGTATCACCGAATTATCAACACTAGATTATAAATGTTGTGGCGTTGTTTGCTAAGTCTGGAGTTTTATAGTCGAGTTGTATCTAGGTTTGGGGTGTCCATTCTTCGAGAAGAACAAGTTCTACTATCGGATTTCTAAGAGATTTCAATCCAATTTCAATCCATCTACCAATAGAAGTTCGATCTAGATTCAAATCAGTAACTCTTTCAACCACAAAATCATAATATATGGATCTTGCAGATGCTATCAAGGAAGATATATGGTTAAGAGGTTTGGTAAAGGAACAAAGTGCAACGAAAATCCATTTTGATTCACAAAGTTTGATTTCTTTGGCGAAAAATAATGTCCACCATAAGACAACCAAGCACATATATGTGAGATTTCATTTCATAAGGGACGTTATAACTGAAGGGAATGTTAAAATTATTAAAATATTGACATATTCTAATTCTATAGACATATTGACAAAGAAATTGTGGGTAAGCAAGTTCAATCGAGCTCTGAATTTTCTTAATGTCAAGCATGAACCAAAGAATTTTCAAAGGCTTGACAGGTAAATTCAATAAAGACCTTATCAGCACAACCAAAGTGGAGTTTGTTAAAGAAGATGGTTGAGCTGAAAAAGGTGCTTGTGGTTGTGGTTCAGAGATGCTTTCTAGAACTCAATGAAGTAGGGTTGTGAAACACCACAACCACAAGCACCTTTTTCAGTTCCAAATATTGGCCAAGGAAACCCGAGGACGTAAACTGCATTTGCACACCCAAGAACTGTAAAAATCATTCCATGGGGAAAATTGATGACTGAACAATTGGGCAAGAAAAGTGCAATACCCAAATGAACTTGTCAAGCTCCACATGGTAACATCAGGAACAATGCTAAATCCACCATTTGGCGCACAAACATTGCTTGGATTCATGGTAATTCTTATTACGTTAGGGCCATGAAATCAGAATAAAGAGAACCGAAGCCTTGATGCCAGAGTCTTTTGATGAGATGTAAGCCATGGCACGATGGAAATATGATCAGTATCCCCAGTTGTCATTGCGAATTTCATCGTCAAACTTCTTCTTTAGTTCAGGGTGCTTCTGGAAGTATTCGTCTGCCGTCATGGTGCTCAGCTTTTTCTATTGAACACATAAAGTATGTTAGGATCATAAATTCAAATCCATCGTTGCAGAAAAATGGTAATGGATCAGATATCATATCGAGATTTCTTCTAATTAACCTTCAACTCTTGGACGTCAGCTATTTCTTTCTCCAGCCGTTCAGATTCCTTCAGGGATTTCTGCTCTGCGTCTTTCAATTCCACCAACTAAATGAAACAAAAATAACCCATGTTGATGAAAGAGAGTAAAAAATTGGAGAACAAGGTCACATACGAAAAGGACCCAGTTTCTATAATGTTATTGCTCACCAAAGCATCAAACTTTGGCTTGTATTCTGGAGTTACATTGTCCACGTACTTTGGGATCTCAATGCCTGCAGCACATGGAAAATAACGTAAGAGATGATAACAGACTTCCTCTGTATCTTCCAATGATTCTTGCAAGCAAATACCTCTGAGGTAGTTAGGTTTAAGAGCAAAGAGAAAAGCAAAGAAAGATTTCCACTCAATTATTAAACACAACTCAAGAAAAGGAAACTAGAACAGATGTAAATATTCATGAGAACTAGGACAAAGGTGATATTAAGAATAGTAGTAAATTCAAAGACCACAAAATATAACAGGGTTACCGAAGGACACGTCTTTTCTACATTCATGCTGAAGAACAGCAGAAACTTACTTTCGTAAGCTTCCTTGTACATGTCTACTATGCGAGATCCAACTCCTTTTCTGTAAAAGTCCCAATCAATAGGTTCAGGTTCCTGCACGCACCAAAGTTCAGTGACTTCATAAATTACAGTTCACAAACCAAGGACCAAACACTCCAGAGTCGGAGACTCCACACAACATTGTATGAATGATATAATTAGATGAAGAGCGACTGTTTTATCTGCGTCTCGGTCTCGTTTACATTCTATTCTCTGGATCAGCACACTACTCTCAGTATCGATGCTTTTTGAAACTTAAAACATATATGGAACACGTTGAGAATCGAAATATGGATGAACAATACATAAAAAGCACAAAATGTTCTATGATTAATGTATATCTCCGGGAAACAGACCATCACAAAATTTCTCCTCGTTCTAGATAAAGCAATCTAACTATGTGACATGGTTTCAACATTTTCATCTGTCAGACTATGATGCATCTTTCCACAAGCAATTGATAAGAATAAAACCCGATAAACGATTCCTGCAAATATTCCAAAACCAATAAGATCAACCGCAAACAACCATCGGTACCGATCCATTAGTAAATAAACCCAAGTACGAACACAAAACTCCCAAAATCCACCACTAATCAGAAACCCTAATATCAAAACTTCGAAGATCTAACCAATTTTCACGAAATCGGATATGCAGTGATTCAAAATTTAGGAGATGGGAAGAAAGAAGACCTGACTGAACTTGGTCTGAAGCTGGGAGTTAACTTCATCGAAAGCACGGCGGAGATTGGAGAACTCTTTGCGAGCCTCGTCGGAAACAAGAAGCTTTGCCATTCCATCCCAATCGATGGATCTCGAAGCCTTGAACGCAACATCTACGATTTTCTTCCCGGCTCCACTCATTTTGTGGCGTTTTCTCTATTTTTTTGTTCTCGTTAACCAAAGGTAGAAGTAGGAGAGAATGAACAAATGAACCTCTGAAAATAAAATCGACGAATACCTTTAAAACCCCTTGAATATATCACAAATTTTTATTTTTTACGGCCTGTATTTTATTTTTTGGGTCTATTTTCTTCCTCGTACATTCTTGTATTATTAAATAAAAAGTAAAATAGCCGAGAAAACGCCTAAATCATTCCTAATTTTTTAAAATATTTGACCCAGATTTTTCATTCTGGAATGAACCCAGTCTGATGTATTATTTGAACAGATACAACTACCTAAATCTCGTGAATTTTTTTAAGTGGACAACTAGTATAACTTTTTAAAAATATATTAATTTGTTTAAATCGAATATTTATGATATTGAAAACGTTAATAGTTTATTTTTAAAAAAAGTAAATATGAATTTGAATTCGTTCTAACTTGTTTAAAATGAATCATATACATTATTACATTTAAATATTTGTTGTACCCTTATTTTTTGAGGGTATATTTTGAGTGTATATTGTAATTAATTATCTTATTTGATTACTCATATTCAATGGTTCTGAAAAAGGGACTTAGGTGTTGGCACCCCCGATATTCCGATTAACCTCTAAACATTTTAATAAAAAATTCGATACCAACACAATACTGTTTTTGTGTGTAAAGAAAAAAATAATTAATATTGACATTATCCTCGTATTCATCTTTTATCGTTTTCGTCTTTATTTTCACATCCATCTTCTGTTATCTTTTGTGTCGTATTTCATCTATTGTCTTTTCCCAAATCTCTCGTGCTCCGCTTCGTCTCTCGTCTTTGTCTTCATTGTCGCGTTCTCATACTTCGTCATCTCAAATAGTCTCTCCTCTCGTATATTGTCATTGCATTCATCTATCGTCCTCGTCTTCGCCTCTCATCTTCGTCCTTGCCTCGTTGGTGCGTAATCTATGTGTGATCTAAACATATCAAAATTTCAAATTTATACATACAGTAAACATTCCGCAAGATACAAATCGTATAGTATTAGGATCGAACACATAGACTAAGAATAATTTAAACTATCGATTTTACAAAAACTACGGTCATTAACAACAAAAAGGTGTATTGGTGTACCTAATATAAATAAATAACGTAAATTACAATAACAAATTTATACATGCGAGATGATGTCTCTAAAATAGAGAATTATCGTACATGAACTCAATAAAGATTATGAAAACTGTAAGTTCTACTCTCGCAGTGCATATCCAGATCTGCTTGATCTCCCAGTTCAAATCATGTTATAGCATATAGCTTACCAGTGTCATGAGTATAATAAACTATATTTCGAATATATTAGTAAACCACACTGTTCTGGCAGTACAGATTCCTATCCAATGTCTAAGTCAGTGACATACGTGTACACATTGAATGAAATATTAGCCCAATATCCAAATTCCTAGACAGACTAACCCACTCTCATATATGATCAATCATATCTATCTAATTGCATACGATCTAATATAACCCAACACCTCCGTATGCATCTAATAGTCAATTCTAGTGGTCATACAAGATTTGAAAGAATTAGAACATGCATTAGCAAATAATACGAATATATTCATTAAGTACAATAAGTTGAAAGACACAAACTCTAGTCTAAAACCCAAATCACATCTATAGATCTACATCTTAGTAAAAAAACTACAACAATAAACGAGCAAAAGACCACTCGGGTCGAGCGTTTCCAAAGTGCTCGACCGAGCGTTTTAGTGTGCGGGCCAGTTGTTTTGACTATTTTTTCTCAGGATGATCGCTTTAATGCTAAATATCACCATGTTTCTATATAAAGTGATCCATAACCCTATTTCCTTAAAGATCACAAAATGATCCAAAAAGGCGTAAAAAGGGCTAAAAGAAACCAAAATGAACGATAAATAATAGAGTAAAATTGGTTTGATTAAACATATCAATGAATAGTTCTAGAAAGGAAACTTAAAGTAAATCGAGATCAGCAAGGATTTCAAGAACATTCATACCCGTTTAGACTACGTTGGTTGTGAACAAAATCATACTAGTCTCCTATTGAGTCCTCTAACATATTGAAAGTTTCTAAGCCGTGAATTTATACTAACACTAGAAATATTTAGAGATCGAACTAGAAATCCTACTAATCATATTTTTTAGTCCATTTATCAATGCCCTAAGGAGTAAGTTGGTTCAAATGGTTAAAGTAAAGCTCGGTGAAAGTGAAGAACGTTTTTCTACAGATTTTCTTGAAGTATTAGACACTTTTCGTCTTGTTCGAGTTTTTTGTAAAAACTTTTCACTCGAACAAGAGCCATGCATCTCACTACGGGGGTGGCGACAATCATCACATGTGAGTGTTAGCCTTGGTTACATGTTCTCTTTACCCTTGACATATTATCATAATTCCATACTTATGAAAAAGAAAAGAAAAGAGACGAAAAGGCAGAAAAGTCCAAATTCTCGCATATAAAAAATGGAGAACAACTAGAAGGGAGATATATAAACTTGGAACTAAGATTTTATGATGACCTCAAGATGACTTAGTGTCATTCTACCTCACAGAATAATAAAATTAAACAAAGCTAGAAACCTCTAAATCAATCATATTCGACAATTGGTTCAACATATTTAGTTGATACCAAGTTCAATATACATAGCTATTTGGCCGAAAAAGATTCTCTAATCTCCTAAACATCATCCAATTGCCTCTTGGCTAAGCTAATTGTATAAATGTGTTCATTTTTGGATTCTAAAAAGTTTCTCCTAAAATACCCTAAATCAACCTAAGATGCAACATAAATGATCCTAAGTAATAGCTATGATGTCAATCTATTCCTCCCGAAGACTTCAATATTGTCCTCAATGTCGAACTAACATGAAAGAGACGACCTTAAGAAATAAAGAACATGGAAATTGGAACACATAATCTCAATATCACTAAAAGTAGTGATGTGTTTGTGCACGTGATTATGCTACGCGTATTTTACAGTGTTCTGTCATTGTTTTGGCTTGCGATCATTCAATGTTGCACTCACTTATATAAGAATCTAAAATAACAATCAAAAGGAAGATGCTTGAGTACCTAACATCGAAATAGACATCAAATAGCTTACTATAGTTTAATATAAGAAAATGAAAAATAAAGAAAAAACGAAAAATGAAGAGTTGGAGAAATGTCACGGTATTGCTTCATTAGTGTCAAACGTCTCAGTGTGTCGTAGAAGTGTCTCACGGTGTGTTCGTACTTACTTCGACGTGTAGAATTGTAGTAAAGCTTGAAATCTCTCGACATAATTTAACATGTCCAAGCAGATATACAATACCATAATTTTGTCCAAGTGTTTGTTCACCGGTATCTTCTTTTCCTAATGAAAACTATAATTCAAGCACACATGAGAAATTCAGAAAATTCAGGAAAAGGAAAAAAAACATGGAGTATAGATTTTGGTTTTTGGTTTCTTCTTCGCCGACAAATATCTCTTTTTCAATGACTACGCATGCAATTGTTTTGGACATATTTTCCCTAGGGATATTTTGTCCGAGCATGAAAAATTGTTTAGCTTTACTACCACTCGAGTGAGCATTTTAAAGCTCATGATCACTTGACGCGAACGTTTTCACTATTTCCTTTTCATTCTTTTGAGAGTTGTTGTCTATCGTTTTTATGGTCTTGTGGTTAATATATGCTAACATGGACTCCAAATAACATACTCCAAAAATAAAATAATAGGGTCTAAAAATAAATCCCAAAAAAAGAAAAAATTAGTCCAAAATGAACTCGAATTGCCTCCCGAGAACCGCTCATTTATCGTTCTGAACTCGAACATATTTGTTTTTACTCTCGAAGAGTTGGATATGGCTTCTCTGAGAGTGTTCTCGCTATTAAGGACGAAGCAGTCGACTATTGAGCTCCTTCTTACTTTTTCACAAATCTTTTTTGCAGTGCTTTCAATTTTTGGGTCGAGTGTGTGGAATAGTTTTCGTATATCCATTTGAAATTGAATTACATCAGATATATATATATATATCAATACATAAGAGATATGAAAACCTAACGGAAACCCTAATAAACACAAATGTACAAAATTACATTTATGTCCCTATCACTTATATGCCCCCTCAAGACGGAGCACCTTTGGTGATGCCGATCTTGTGACAAAGTGTAAGAAATGGCTGACGAGCGAGCGGTTTAGTGAGTAAATCCGCTAGTTGATCTTTGGAGTTGACGTGAGAAACTCGAAGGATGCCGCCTTGCACATGCTGACGAACAAAGAAGTAGTCCAAGGCTAGATGTTTCATGCGAGAGTGAAAGACGGGATTGGCACTCAAATATGTTGCGCCAATGTTGTCACAATAAATTACGGGAGGTTGTGATGTAGAAATACCAAATTCCGTTAAGAGAGACGTGATTCATCGATGCGGAGAGAGAGTATTATCAGAGGAGAAGAAGATACCGCGATCTCGCGTTCCAACCAGATCG
>CM071861.1:10176794-10198496 GCA_036759665.1 Gynandropsis gynandra
CTTTTGATCTATTTTGAATGCATCTTCCCGTTTTAGTTCATCTATTCTTTATCTGAGTGCTTTAATTTACTTGTGTTTGCGCTGATCACGTAGATGCATGTGTTAGGGGTTAGGAGAAGGACCGAAAGGAGAATTCTAGTCCTAGAAAATCAGGGTTAGAACAACCGAGGTTAGGCCACGAAAGTAGGGTAGCAACGGTTGAGGGTGAACGCGAATCACAGAGTTTATGGGTTTAGTTCAAGGTGTCAGCCACGAAAGTAGGGGGCAGCTTGTCTAGATCACATGTCTATGCCTTGAGAAAGGGTAGATATCATGTTAGGATCGTTCGCCTTAGATAGCTTTAATCGGGATTGCATGATGGATAGGTTGATCGTCGGTTTCGGTAGTCTTGTGGTGAAACCGGATTCCTAGGACGTTTGTCTTATCGTTAGAACCCAAGTAGCTTATTTATTTTCAGTATTTCATTCTTCATCCACATTCTTTCGTTAGCAAGTTTGATTCGTAGTTCGGGTTTAGGTAGTGTTGCGTAGTCTCTGTGGGATCGACACCTAAAATACTACACTCGTGCCGTGCACTTGCGGGTAGATTAGGTTATTTATATTTAACTCTGATACACATCACTGAGTCACTTAGTACCTGGGTCGAGTGATCAAGCCTTCCACATGCTTCATTGGTCTAGAGAGGATTCGCTCGGGTTGAGTGATCCTCTACTCGGGTCGAGCACATCGAACGTCTCCTACAAAACGGGTTTGCTCGGTTCGAGCAGGTTGTTCCTATCGATCTCATCCATTTGCAGGCACATCATATAAGCTTCCCTTGATGACTCTTCATGCCTTTGTGGTGCCTTAGCAAGTTCGTCCGCCACCAATCGAACAAACACATTCTTTTTCCTCTTACGTCTCCCCCTTACAAACTGTACGTCAAACGTAATTAGTGAACCTACCTACTCTCGTAGTGTAGACTCCTATCCAAGATCTAGATCACTAAGCGATGACCTATATAATGAACGCATTATTACAAGATGTCTTCACTCCTAGATATGTTAATCAATTGTCAAATGATTACTCATGCCTATCTATTGCACTAGATCTAGCCTAAATCGATGTTTCCATCTAAACTAAACCAACCAACGATTTTTTTATGGGATCGTTCATACACTAAAAGAATAAAGCATGCAATAGACCATAGATTTAAAAAAACAATAATCTTATTTAAATTTGTATGAACCACATACACAATAATCTAATCTACATCCAGGATCAAACCTATAGATCTACATCGCCGAACTAAATTTACAAATAAAAATGCAAAAACAAAAAAGTTAGGAATACTCAATCGAACTATCTCGATATATTGCACTCATTATCTCGCCTTCAATCCCTTTTTACTAGTCTTCTAGCTCTTGGTATGATTTCAATAGCTTCTTCACTTCGTGGGCACAATCCTAAAGTGTTTCTCATTTTTTATTGCTCTAGAGTTGTTTTCCTCATCCAAATCCGTGAAAATATAAACCTTTTTCATTGATTTAGATGGGTTGCTCGGTCGAGCAAAGAACCAATCGGGTCAAACATTTTCTCTTGACCAAAAAGACACCTCTCGATGGATGAATGTTCGCTGGAGTAGCCTTCTGATCGAGTCGAGCATTTCCACTAGAACAAAAGGATACCTCTCGATGCATGGACGCTCGGGTCGAGCGAATCCACATACTGATATTTTAGGTTTCACAGTGACCGAGTGAATAATTGCTCTACCCCAAACGAATTCTCTTGAACATTTTGAGAATGACCTTTAGTGCGCTTGATCAAGCATAGATAGTGCTCGAGGTGAGCATTTTCACTGAATTTCTCTCGAATGCTCGTTCTCGTGTTGACAGTTGTCATGTTTCCTCTAGGTGTGCTCCTTAGTCCTTTTACCTGCAAGATCAAAAAAGATCCAGTAAAGGCATAAAAAGGAACTAAATTGATGTAGAACGATGTAGAAACATATGACAAATCATAGAGTAAAACAAGTGTGATGAATACTTCCATCCCATTTGCTTTAAAATTTTAAACTTTAGGAAACTCTTATTTTGATTGTTTCCCTTTTACACATGCTTCTTCAAGTTCTTGTTCAACCTTGAATTTGAGCAAATCTCTAACCATTTCTTTGCTTTGTAATTGTTTCAGGTTGTGAAGTCTAGAGTGCCCAAACCTTTTGTGTTAGAGAACGGATAAGTTTTTTGTTTCTCTCATCACTTTTGCTTGTTCTTTGATGACTTTCCACCTTAGAGGATATGACTTTTTCTCTATAGGAACCTCCACCACTAGAGCATTTCTCTTATCCTTCATTTTGCAAATTTTTTCGGTAATAAAAATGACTTGATATCCATTTCTATCCATCTGAGGTGCACTCAGTAAATTTTTATCCAATCCAAGGATCCAAAACATACCCTCAATCACTTTCCTTCTATTCTTAATCTGCACCTCAACATCTCATTTTCCTATGGTAGTGAGAACTTGAACATTTCTAACTTCAATAGGACCTTTAAAGTTTCTATCTAATGTGGTGAAGAAATCCTCCATTGTTGTCATGTGGTCTGTTGCCCTACTGTCAACTAGCCAAATTTCTTATCAAACCCTTATGTAGCTAGGTGTGTTGCTGTAAATAATAAGTTATCTTCCTCCACTTCTCTATTGACATGAGCCCAATTTGAGTAAAAGTTTTTAACTTTGCAATCTCTCGCAAAGTGTCCAGGTTTCCCACATTTGTAGTAATCTTTTCTGGTCTTAGGTTGCTTGGGAGATTCTGCTTTTTCTTGTTTGTTCTTGAAGTAACAGTGTGACTCAAAATGATTATCTTTATTGCAAATTCCATACAATTTCTTGCTCTTTTGCTTGTTGTCACCCTTAGGGTAGTATTTTCTATTGGATTCTATCTTGATGTTCATTTTAAATCCTTTGAACTTAGCATTTAAAGCTTCCTCTACACTACTTCCATGTCTATCATCCGATCTTAGTTCTTGAGAATGTAGGGAGATGACTAATTCTCCCACTATCAAAGTTGTGAGATTCTTAGTCTACTCTATAACCCCAAGAGATCAAACCTCTCTTGAAGTGAACATAGAATCTTCAAAACCAGTGTCTTCTCTAATGTCATTTCCATAAATTGCCATTTTATTTCCAAGTTCTGTAACATTATTTGCAAAGTCCTTAATACTTTATTTTCCCCCATGCCTCAATGTGTAATAATTTGCTCTAGTCTTTGTAGCTTAATCATAGCAATGTTTGGATCACCTTGAAACCTATCTTTCAATAGATATCAAGCATCCTTAGATTTTTCGCAGATAGACAAATAAGTCCTAAATATTTCTTTTGTTACAAAATTGTAAAGTAGTTGTAATGCAATTTAATCTTTAGCCTCCATATCCTCCCATAAGGCTAAACTTTATGTTGTTTTTCTTGTGTAGTTGCAGCCCCAATAATAGGCATTTAAGGAAGCTCCTCAGTCACAATCTTTCGTAGTTGTTTAGACCTAGCATGGACTTTATCTTTATCATCCACAAGTTGTATGATTTTCCATTAAACACTAGAATAGGTGATGCAGTCTGAATTATCTTGTCTTTACTTTACAGAATTTTTTTGGGTTTTGTGGGTTTACCTTTGCTAGGTCCGGGGTTTTTTGGTGTGTCTCCTAGTGTGCTTTGTTGCTCCTTATGCTTGCTAGTGCTTTGTACTTGGTTTCTAATAGTGCCTTTGGTTTACTTGAACCAAGGAAACATTGATATCATTTATTAGTTTCGTAGTTCATGAATTTTATTATTAAGATAAGCTCATGATCATCTTCTTCTATACTTATTGATGCAAACAAGATTTAAAAATGAAGTTTGGCTTGGGTGTTTTTTGATGTTTAATTTGAGTGAGTATTTAGGATTTTAGAGAGGCTTTTGGTTTTCTGTTGAAGGTGATTCTTTCACCTCCTTGTAATGCTCATATATAATAAAAATATTACAAAACATTGTTTTTGTATGTCTCTTTCATATTTTGGATAAAATATCAGATTAATAAAAATAATATCTTAATTCTTGTTTGACATACACTAATGCCAAGCTTGTTCTCCCATTTGTGTGTTGTAGTCGTTTTGATATGCTCCCCTCTTCTTCAAGTGATTACAGAGAGAAATGGGCTTCTGGGCTGCTAAAGTTGATGTCTTGCAAGTGGGCTTGGGGGCACGTTTTCTTGCTGCTGGACCTTATACTATGTTTCAGTCATTATTAGTTGTGAACAAGAAGGTACCGAAAGCTGGAGAAGAAGGGGAATGCCTCTTAATGTTGTGGTTATTAGAGCTTCGACTTGAGCAAATTTGTGATACCCCTGAGAAGATTTGAGAAATTTGTAGAAGAAAGAAATATTAAATATAGAATTTTTTTCGGAAACTTTTCCTTAATTTCATTCGGTGAACAATGCCCATGTATATATACAATGAGAAGTACCTGATTCTTGAAAAATCTTTGATCAGTTAATCCCAAAAACCCAAGAACCCAAGAATACAACTGAAAAACGCTTTAAACCAATTTGACCGTTTGATTCTCAAATGACTATTGTAGTTGCAGGTCTAGATTTGTGGAAGACGATGGACCTTTGACTTAACTATTAGAGTCTCCTCCTTCTATTTACTTTTAATTAATTATAGTTCTTGATTTGGTTCTCAGTTTAGACTTGATTTTGGTTCTCTGTTTCGATTTTATTGGTCTAAATGATCCTCTGATTGCACCAAAGGGTCCTTATGCTCAATATTCCCCTGCAAACTGAAGGCAGGTGGAAAACCGACATTCAGTTTGGATCTTAACCAAATAAACTGAGCTTTAGAAAATGATTTTGTAAAAATGTCAGCTATTTGCAAATCAGTAGACGTGTGCTTCACACGACAGAACCTAAGGCAACTTTTTCCCTTACAAAATGATAGTCTAATTTAATATGCTTAGATCTACCATGAAACATTGGATTAGCCATAAGATAAATTACAGATAGGTTGTCACAATGCAGTATAGCTGGATGATATTGTGGAATACCAAGATCCCTTAAAAGAAAAGAAAACAAAGTTAACTGAGCAGTGATAGAAGCCAAAGCTCTATACTCTGCTTCAATAGACGATCTCGAGATTATAGGTTGTCTCTTAGCTGACCAAAAACGAATGTTAGCACCTAAAAAGGTACAAAAACCAATAGTAGATCTCCTAGTTATTTTATATCCAGCCGAGTCACTGTCACTAAAAGCCAATAGATCAAAGTTCCTATGAGAATAAAGATGTAAACCAAGACTTAAGGTTCCTTTAATATACCTTAAAACCCTTTTGAGTAATGCAAAATCAGAAACAATTGGATCATGCATCTTTTGACATATAAAATTCACTGCAAAATTAATGTCAGGTCTTGTAATAGTTAAATATTGTAAACCACCAACTAAACTCCCATAGTAAGTTGGGTCTGAGAACTTATCTGTTACAACACCAGTTTGATCTAGTTTCAAAGGTAAAGGAGTAGTCACTGGTTTACAATCTAACATACCAGCTTTAAAGAGTAAATCTGTAGCATGTTTCTGTTGATGAAGAAACAAATCCTCTTGATGGAAAATAGGCTGAATACCAAGAAAATAATCCAAAGAACCAAGATCTTTCACACAAATTTAATCTTTAACATGTCAATAAGTTTGGTTAATAATGATGATGAGCTACCAGTAATAATCATGTCATCTACATAGAGTAACACATAGATTTTATCAGTACCATTGTTAAAATAAACAAAGAAGGATCTGACATACTGCAGAGAAAACCAAATTCTAACAAGAATGAACTAAACTTATCAAACCATGCTCGAGGAGATTGCTTAAGACCATATAAATACTTATGAAGTTTGAAAACATGAGATGGATTAATTGGATCTTCAAAACCAGGTGGTTGTTTCATATAAACAACTTCATGTAAATCACCATGTAAAAAAGCATTTTTAACATCAAGTTGAGTAATAAACTAGCTATTAATAGTGGCAATAGCTAGAATTGTTCTAATTATTGCAGTTTTAATCACTGGACTAAAAGTTTCATTATAGTCAATACCTTCTTCTTGATGAAAACCCTTAGCTACTAATTTGGCTTTTAAAGTGTTTAATGTGCCATCTGAATTTAATTTTGTTCTAAAACCCATTTACACCTTAGTATTTTCATGCCATCAACATGAGGTACAAGAGTCCAAGTGTTATTTATCTTTAAGGCTTCCATTTCAGATAGCATTGCTTGTCGCCATCCATCATGTTTTAGAGCAGAAATAATATATTTGGATTCTTGAAGTGAACTTGTTGTAGTAAGAAGGATATAACGAGGTTTAGGCTTAATTATACCTGATTTTTGTCTAGTGATTATTGGATGAATATTTAAGGAGGATGAAGCAGTGGAATATGTGTTAACAGGCTCAGGATGTTATAATATAGCAGTTGATTTATTTTGAGGGTAACTCATAGATTGTGAAGAAGCAGATAAGGCTAGTGTTTCTGGTGCATTACTATTAGAAATGTTTAAAGATTCAACTGGTGTTTATACCTGGAAGATGAAAAAGAGGATGAACTAGATGATGAATAGGACTGAAAACCTTTTTGCCAAGCCTGTAATAAAGGTGTATTAGTCTGAGGCAGTAACGTAGAATAACTATCCTGAAAAGGAAAAGATAATTCATTAAACAAAGCATGTCTTGTAATATAGACTTTTTCCAGTTGGAGGATACAAGCATCTGTAACCCGTATGCTTCTCACTATATCCTAGAAAAACACATTTCAAAGACCTTGGATCAAATTTGTGTTGAGTAAAAGGCCTTAGACAAGGATAGCAACAACAACCGAATACTCTAAGAGCTATATAATCAAATTCCCTTTTGAACAACATATTATAAGGAGTATCTTTATGTATCGGTAATTTCGAGGTGCCTTCGATTGAAACAACATTGATAGTCCTAACTCTATAATATGTCTATGATTCCTTTCTGCAATTCCATTTTTCTCAGGAGTTGTTGGACAAGAAATCAAAAGATGTATTCCATGGTCAGATAAATGTTTCTGAAAAATTATGCTACAGAACTCACCACCACCATCAGATTGAAAACCTTTAATTTTGCTAGAAAACTGATTTTCAACCATCTTTTGAAACGAAATAAATGTAGTATAAAAAATAGATTTGTATTTTAAAGGGTAAAACCAACAAAATCTAGAGTAATTATCAACAAAAATAGCATAGTACTTGAAACCTTACATCGAACTAATAGGAGCAGGACCCCATAGATCACAATGCAAACGATGTAAGGGTTCTGAAACATGAAAATCAGAAGCAGAAAAAGGCAAAGAACTACTCTTAGCTAATTGAAAAAACTCAAAAAGAGAAGCAATTGAATCTGTAATAGAAATGGCTTTAATGTTCTTAAGATGATTCAGAATTTGTTGAGTTGCATGGCCTAAACGTTGATGCCATATATTTTGAGAAGCTGAACATTGTCATGTGGAAAAGAATGCTTTGAAGTCTGATTTTTCAAGCACATAGATTCCTTCACGTTTGCTACCCTTGATTAGAATTTTGTGAGTTAAAGAATCCTTCACATAAACACCATCAGCATCAAAAACAAAATAACAGGGATAATCTTTTGTAAGTTTAGATACTGACAGCAAAGATTTAGTTATGGAGGGAACAACTAGAACATCATTAACAGGTAGCATACCTTCTGAAGATGGTATAGGAGTTGATCCAATATGTGATATAGGGAGAAAAGATCCATCGCCTATCATTACATTCTCTGTTCCATCGTAAGGTGTTGACTGTTGTAAACTTTGAGGTGTGTGAGTAATATGCGCAGAGGCTCCAGAGTCAGGAAACCATTCTGAAGGAGTAGATTGTGGCATATCTACTGTTGTTAGAGCCTGAGGTACATCATTGCTTTGATAAGCATTGTTAAATCGATTCCAGTAGTGTAAGGCATCATGTCCTGCTTTCTTACAAATCTGACAGATGAGTCTTGTGTTTGAAACATTTTGGAGATTATCACCATTGGAGCCATTACTAGTTTGAGATTTTATCATTTGATTGGGCAAAGACAATACCTGTTGAGAGAATCATCTACCTCTTGTAGAAAATCCTCTGTTAGTACCTTTGTAATTTGACTGATTTGTGCCCCTGTAGTTTCCTCTCCCATATCCAGAAAATTGGATGTTATAGGCAGTTTGAGATCCAGTTGAAACTGAGTAAGCTTGATGATGAGAGACATTAGCATAAGTTGCAGAAGTATGATTCAGAATTAGGCTGTTAAGCTGTGACACAACATTATCATAAGTCGGAAAAGGAGGCTTATGCATTGATGTTTGTATCACAGTTGTAAAAGCCTCGTATTCTCTTCCTAACCTGTGCAATAATCTGAAAATCTACATAGGCTCAGGTATTGGTTTTCCAATAGAGTTCAATTTGTCACAGATTTCTTTAAATTGCCCAAGATATTCTTGCATTGTCTTTCCATCTTTGGTGAGTATTTGTAAAGATACAAGAAGATCAAATTCTCTTGCTACTGACCTTTGATTGTAATGGTTTATGAGGGAATTACAGACTTTAATTGTGGAATCCATTCCAATTATATAACTAAAAACTTCTTCAGAAAGAGTACCTATAATCCAGGATTTGATAAGTCGGTCCGTTTGTAACCAAGCTTCGTGAGCTGGATTTGGTGTTGAAACTCCATGTTTTAGCTCAATGATGAACTCGGCCGGCTCTTGTATTGATCCATCTATGAATCCCAGAAGCTTCTGAATTCGAAGCAATGACTCAACCTGAGTCTTCCAAAACAAAAAATTTGAGTCGTTTAGTTTTAGAGTAACAAAATTTTAAATGTTGATGTGAATTAGAAAAGGATAGGTAGTCGATGCATCCATGAATGAGAAATTTAATTTTCCCTATTCCGGAGCTCTGATACCCCTGAGAAGATTTGAGAAATTTGCAGAAGAAAGAAAGATTGAATATAGATTTTTTCGGAAACTTTTCCTTAATTTCATTCGGTAAACAATGCCCATGTATATATACAATGAGAAGTACCTGATTCTTGAGAAATCTTAAATCAGTTAATCCCAAGAACCCAAGAATACAACTGAAAAATTCTTTAAACTAGTTTGACCGTTTGATGCTCAAATGACTGTTGTAGTTGCAGGTCTGGATTTGTTGAAGACGACGGATCTTTGAATTAACTATTAGAGTCTCCTCCTTCGGTTTCCTTCGGTTTACTTTTACTTGATTCTGGTTCTTGATTTGGTTCTCGGTTTTGACTTGATTCTGATTCTCTGGTTCGATTTTGCTGGTTTAAATGATCCTTTTATTGCACCAGAGAGTCCTTATGCTCAATAACCCCCACTTCAAAGCCTAAAAAGAAAGGATATGGAATGAGGGAATAGGAGCAAACTAGAGAAGACTCATTATGGTTAAGTGGTTATCCCTAAACCACCTAATCGGGAATAAGAGTACTAAACTGAAATTTTTAGGGTTAGAGAAACAACCTGAGAATTCGATATTGAAGGAATATGAGAGGCAACATCATTTCCCAGAGATTTTGTTTGTCATGGAAACCAAGAATCAAAAGGAATTTCTAGAAAATGCCAGGGGATGGAAAGGGTATGAACTTTTGATGACCGTTGAACCGCATGGTTACAATGGAGAGGTTTACTTTTCTTTTGGAGGAATAATGTCTCCATTTCTATCATCTCATCATCCAAATAAGATTATTAATGCTTTGGTAAAATTCAGTGGGATCAAGTTCTTCATATCTTTTATATATGGAGACCTAGTGCAACAATTCAAAGAAGATGTTTGGAACAACTCATGAGAATAAGTATGGGAAGGAAAGCCCCTTATATGTTGGCTGGTGATTTCAATGCTATTCATGGGAAAGAAGATAAGTTGGGTGCCCCTCAGGAATGCATCCCATTTTACCCCTTTTAACTCCATGATCTAGTTATGTGGATTGGAAGAGGTTTCTTCTACTAGATATGTGCTTTCTCGGGTAGGAAACCAATGTGAAATGACCATCAAATTAATATTGGCCAAGGCTTTGTGTAATAGAGAGTGGTATCAGTTAGAGGTGTCAATGTGTTGGGTTGTACCCAATCCATTAAAATAAGATAGGTCTTGTAGAATAATTGGGTTGGGTTTAATCTGATCCATTTAATAACGGATTATATGGATCGGGTTAAACGAGTTAAATGGGTTAAACGAGTTTATTCATATAAATAACATTTTGTATATATATCTTTATCATTTAACATTATATATATATATATATATATATACATTAGATTTTATAATTAATGTTTCAATATTCAAAATATAATTTATAAAAATAAATAGCTAAATAAAACTATAATTAATGAAAATAAAATTTATAAAATAAAATTCTTGATATATATTAAAAAATATGATATAATCGTCAATTTTCATCTGAATATATAAATAGCTAAATCGATAATTCCTGAAAAATAAATTTTTTTACAAATTCTAATAAAAAAATGTTCGATATAATCATCAAATCTTCATCATTTTTCTCATCGTCCTTGAATCAACATCACAATCATCGACAATATCAACTTCATCGGCATAACTATCATTTATAAACATATTAAAAATAGAATATATTTTAATCAAATTACTTTTAATGGGTTTTACCCATTTAACCCATTAACACATATCTCATTTATTTCTCTCACCTTTACTTCTTTCAATTTCCCCATATTTCAACCTGATTTCACGTAATTACTCGATTCATCCAATTTTAACCCGATTTCACGCAATTTTAACACAATTTCAGCCCCATTTCACCTAATTTTAACTCAAATTCACCAAATTTCAACCAAATTTCACTCAATTTTAACTCGATTTCACCCAATTTCACCGAGATTCAACCCGATTTCACCCAATTTAAACCCGATTTCACCCAATTCACCCAATTTTAAGTTGATTTCATCGAATTTCCACCCGATTTCACCCAATTTTAACACGATTTTAACTCGATTTCATCCAATTTCACCGAATTTCAACCCGATTTCATACAATTTTGACTTGATTTCACCCAATTTTAACTCGAGTTCACCCAATTTTACCTAGTTGAAATTCAGTGACATTGGTTGAAATCGGGTTGAAATTCGGTGACATCGGGTTAAAATTCGGTGAAATCAAGTTAAAATTAGATGAAATTGGGTGAAATCGAGTCAAAATTTGGATGAAATTGGGTTAAAATTCAGTAAAATCGGATTAAGATTCAGTAAAATTGGGTTAAATTTTTACCTAATTTTAACTCAATTTAACCAAATCTCGACCCAATTTCATCCAATTTTAACTCGATTTCACCCAATTTCACCGAAATTCAATCAATTTAAATCCGATTTTAACTTGATCTCATCACATTTAACCGAATATCAACCTAATTTCATCCAATTTTAATTCGATTTCAACCCAATTGTACTCAATTTTAACTCGATTTCACCCGATTTTATCGAGTTGGAATTCACTGACTTTGGGTGAAATCGGACTGAAATTCGGTGACATTGGGTGAAATCGAGTTAAAATTGGTCAAATTGGGTGACATCGAGTTTAAATTTAGTGAAATGGGGTTAAAATTGGGTGAAATTGAGTTAAATTTGGTGAAATCGGGTCAAATTGGGTGAAATCGAGTTAAATTTGGTGAAATTGGGTTAAAGGGTGAAATTAAGTCAAAAAGATGAAATTGGGGTTGAACATCGGTGAAATTTGGTTAAAATTCGGTAAAATTTGGTGAAATCGATTTAAAATTTGATGAAATCGGATTAAATGGAATAGCTAATCATCGTAAAAGAAGAGAAGGGGTCACTGGAATTAGAAGCAATTTAAAATAAATGGACTTAATGGATTAAATAGGTAAAACTCATTAAAATGAATGTAATATTATTCAAAAATCATTTTTTATTTTAAATGGGTTGGGTTAGATTAATCACTGAATCCAACCCAATTTGACATCTCTAATACCAATTATTTATCAATATTGTATGCTAATATCTGGATAGGCTAGAATTGGATCACAAATCTATATTACTATCCAACTTTGTGAGCATGAAGAAAGTCATATCCACATTCAATAAGAGATGATTTAGTAAAGAGGAGATCAAGGAAATGTTACCCGAGGATGAAAAGGTATGCGATCGCATTTGTTGTTGTAGGTCTGAATTGGCAGCGTGGAATGATTGGATTTTAAGGATAAGAACTTAACGGTGAACCGCTTAAAAGGGGAAATTGAGACATGTCACCGAGACCCAGTGATCAATCTTAAGAACCAACTCAATCTCACTTACAAAAATGAAAACATATTTTGGAAGCAAAAATCTCGTTTCCAATGGCTGTAAGAAGGTGAGAGGAACTCCAATTTTTTGCACTCAAACACAAGACAAAGAAGAATAAAGAACACGATCACTAGCCTTGTTAATGAAAGTGGGGTAGAATCATGGAAAATGGAGGACTTTGGATGATTTCATCTGACTACTTTAATGATTTGCTTAGAGCTACAAACGAGGTTTTCGATATGGATGTATAAGCGAGCATGATTAAGACTCTCTCTAGAGATGATAAGACTTTTTCTACTCTGGTCTTGTCATATGAAATCCGGATGCTTGCTTTGATGTTGATCGCGATAAAGCCTCGGGACCAGATTAAATGACAAGTTTTTTCTATCAAAATTTCTAGGATGAGTCAAAAGTTCTTCCTAACAGGAATTCTAGAACAACATTTGAACATGACAAATATATAACTCCCAGGACTTCAGATTCATTAGCCTGTGTATGTGATTTATAAGATTTTTCAAAGATCCTAAGAAAGAGACTCTGAAAATGCCTCTCGTCATCAATGTGGAAATCGGGCGACTTTTGTATCGGAGAGGAATATTTATGATAACATTATGACCACCTAGTCTCTCATGCCTTAAAATGAGGAGCGGGTATAAGAATAACTTTGTGACGTATTTGGATATGAGTAAGACATATGATTAGCTGGAATGGAGCTTCCTTCGAATAACTTGGAAACAATGGGTTTTGAAAATATATGGATATAATTTTCGTACAATTTATTAACTCAAAATTTAAATCAAAATTATTTAAAAAATACATATATATTTTAAGTTTACGCCCGTAACGCTAGTATAAGATATTGAATAAGTGAGGTGACGTCACATTATCATCCGCGGGTGTTACAAAACGATCATTATCTCATATTTGTCGACGATTAAATTAATCAATCAATCGTCAATTCCCACTACATTTCCAGTTTTCTTCACTATTATTATTCTCCGTTCTTTTTTTTTTTTGTAACAATATCGGAATGGCACTCTCCGGCAAATCTCCGGCGGAAGTAAACCTTACTCCGATCGAAGCTACTCCTGAGACCTTCCACGAGTATGGACAGGTTATTCAAGCTTCTTCTGATGGCGATGAATTTGGTCCCGATGACGCTCAGTTAGATCTCAGCCGAGGAATCCCTCGGTACTTTCCTTAATTTTTCTCAAATTTTGACCTCAAAATCTATGTTGAATTGTTCACGTTCCCAAATTTTTTGGTTTGATTTAACTGATTGGTAATTTCAAGAGATTTTTTTTCTGAATTTTCTGCGTTTGATTGCTTGCTGGATTCCCATTGTTTTCATCATTTTGAAGCGTATTGACGTTTTTTTAGTTTCTGTTCATACATTCTTAAAACTTTGGAACAGAAAATATGTTGGATTTTCTTATGTAGGATTGTTAGCTGTATGGTACCGAAGGGAGTTAGCTGGTAATTTCACTGAATTTTCATTGATTATATGCTGGATCCCTCAACTTTAGGTTCGATACATATGGAATTGTTAGCTATATGGTAATTTCACTGAATTTTCTTTGTCTGATTGATCTAATTGATGTGATTCTACTGTCTGTTGTTTCGATTTTGGCTCAATTAATGAGTTCATAAAATATTTTGTTTCAGTCCGAACGATGTGTATCTCTCGTATCATCAATCAACATTTTGTTGATTTACTACAATGCATTTTGACAGGTTCTATTTAATGCGACTCAAAGATCGATCATTTAGGTTCTCCAAAATCACTCATCATGCGAGCGTAACGCAATGTCTTGGATCAGTCGGTGGTCAAGTGTGGTACCTCGGAGTTGCCAAGCCGTCCATCATCGAGGACCAGAAGGAGATGGAAACCTATTCAGGAAAAGTCGCTGTACAATCACCCTGCGGTCATTTTTATGTCCCTCCTGCTGTTGAAGACGTTCGTCTTTTCAGAGTTTCAGGCCCCAAGTTCCTTAAACTCAATCGCGGGACATGGCACGCTGGACCGCTGTTTAAAGATGAGTCAATGGACTTCTACAACTTAGAGCTCACAGATACTAATGTGAGTAATCTCAAAAGCTTCTGTACGTCCAAGTATATAATGCCATCTTCCACTTGCTCCAATAGCCTTCCTGTTTCAATCACTTTCTGTTTGGGAGATATGCCGATGAACTGTTTACTAACTTCTCAAGAGCAGGAATTAACAGATTATATGCATTGTATAGCGATTGTACATATGCCAGTTATATTCATAATTGCGTTGATTAAGCACATAATCGACCTACTAAATATATCTAGTCTAATAATGTTATCGCAAGATTGAGGAAGCACCAAATCATCGGTAAGTCTAGTAGCATTACTTGCACGTTGGAGAATACATAGATTTTTTCTTGTTAAGGCTCTCTTTTGTTTTTCATGGTAGATGGAATTTTCTACTGAGTGTTGTCTTGACTCAGTTTTTATTTGAAACCTAGGTTGTTGATCATACAACGCATGACTTTGCCAAGGACAATGGGATTGTGTTCCAGTTTGATGGTTAAGATGAACAAAGTTGCGGGCAAGTTGGAACAGTTTCATATCTGCATCATCTGTAAACATGTAACCTATATGTAAAAAGTGAGGCGAGACCTTCTTTTTGTTTTATATTTCACTCTTTTGTAGAAGACCATTATATATTGAATAATGGTAATCCCCGAATGTGTCGTAAAACCGCTTAGGCCATATGAAGGTTTCGGGAGAGGTTTGCGCATACATCTCATTGAAGGAATTTCCTCGAGTAAGATCCCAAAATATAAAAATCTTCTTCAAGCAGCAACTGTTGTATGGCTAGGCTTCAATGGACCACAAGCTTTGTCTTTTAAAAGTGTTAGCATCCAATCTCATGGTACTCCAAGATAATCAAAACATTTGCTCATCCACGAAAGCTGGTCTATGGTATATACGACTATGGAAGTTATTTGGATCATTATCACTTCCATGAATTGGAAATCATTTTTTTAAGCTAACTTATGATTTATTGTGATAATGTTTGAGTTACATAGCTCGATAAAAAAGAGTTTACTCTGGAAACTCCATATGTTGCCTAAAAAAGGATGAGTTAGAAAAAACATTAAACTAGTACACAAGAATTATGTTTTTTTTGATGTACTTCGAGATAATGCAACAAGAATTGGATGTTAAAGAGAGAAAGCTTAAAATTAAGTATGAATTAAAAATCAAAGAAGAAGTATCTGAAATGAAAAGAAATAACACATGGAGAAGTCTCAGAAAAATGTGAGAATGCTAAACAATGGAACCAAGAAATTGGATCTTGTTTTAACAAATGAAAAGATTAAATCCAATCATTTTGGTTTAGGACATCGTGAATCAAGCAAAGGAAAAGAAAAGGTGGTTCAATCTAGCAGCATAAAAACACATCGGCTGAAAATCTCACAACGTATTTCTCCATGAGTCATGTACACCTGACTACAAAATTAATTAAAAAATAAAAGATCTGAGGAAGTGATATCATTACATCACTGTGGAAAGTAAGATCATAAAACGTACTTTTTATTGTCAATTGAGTAGGAAATCATTCTAAAGAGATAATTACTCTAACTATTCTCAAGTTAAAATAAAAAAAAAAACTTTGGGCAAAGAAAGATGATATTCATTACAATGTTGCTTATACCGCAACTAATGATAGTCGTAATGACACATGGTTTTTTTTAATAGTGTTCTCTAGATGCATGATAAGTAACAAATGTTTGCTCTCAGATTTTGCCGAAGAAATCAAGGATAGAAGTGTAAAATTTATAAAAGGTTAGAAAGAAAACATTATTGGACAAGGAGTATTCTAATATCACTTGAAGATAAACTATTGTTGCTTGAGTTATAGTTAAATATCAAACTGGTTCAATTGAATTGTGTTTAAAAATAGTTTTGTAATAATCTTGGTCTTTTACAGCGTATATAAAAAAAGAAAAGGAACAAAAAAATACATCCAAACACTCCATACAAAAAAATGACACGAGTGCATCCTCTTTGGTACATAGAAAAATATGATTTACGTCTAAATGGTGGAACATTTTCAACTTCGTCGTCCTAATGACATAAGATCATAATGATATCTAAATATTGCTCTATAAATTCATAAGAGTATACCAACTGGTAGCATATAGGTCTAAGTGGTGCGGAATTGTTAACTTCGACCTTTCAGAAGTCTTGGATGATTATTTTGTAAAAAAAAGAAGATCTCATTATGAAGACTAAGTACATACTGCAACAAGATTATTTGATAGAGATTGATATATACCTTAAGAGGGTCATATTATGTGCATTTTAATTAGAATATTTAAACTCGAATAAGCTTGAACTTGTTCTCATAATTCTGCATGTTGAAGTTCGTAGAAATATATGAGAGAATTAGTTATTTTTTTAATAGAGTAATTTCAGTGAAGAAGACATAACCATTCGAAAGAGATTTTATCCCCAAAGAAGAAGTGAAAGATTCATGTACAAATTTCAACTGAAATTCATGAAAAGAAAAGGCTTTGTCGAAAATCCATAAGAGTTTATCACCAGATACCACAAATACTAGTTATCATATTGAGTGAACTAACTAATACTAATGCGAGTTATATTTTTTATTGTTATTGCTCACTCTAACAGAGGGGAAGAATGTGCTAGTCAAGGCTACATGCAACATAGAGGGGTAATCGGAGATGAACAATGATGTTGTTAGGAAATACTATTTTGGTTATTTTTTTTAATCTATGTTTTTTAGAATTTTGTTTATGTGAGCATAAGGTGAAAAATTAGGGAGAATGTTGATTTAATCTTGGTAAAACTAATACCATGTATATAGGGATTTGTATGGGGCTTCTTGGTGACCATGTTTCTAGACTAGTTATTGTGTTTGTTTCTCCTATATTGTGTAGGTCACTGTTGTTAGAAAATGAATACTATAAAAGGAGCTAGAACAATACAATTAAATCCATTGGACTTTGAAGAGAAAAAGGAGAAAACAAACGCTTATCGTGAATCATATATCATCATTAAATGAATACTTTTTAATTTACCTTAGTCTAAGTGAGATTAATTAAAGGACCATTGGAAAAGATTAGGTTAGTGTTGTTAGGATTTTAGAGAGTTTGTTATAATTCCTGAGGATCGCCGATTAGATTTTGGAAATCTGGTATAACTCTGGAAAATCAAATATATGGTTCATAAGTACGTGTAGTGAATCACAAGTACAATTTGTAGTATAGTAGCAATTCAAATAGAGATAAGTTGTAACAAAGTTGTTACCTGATGAATAAAACCGTGTTTATTGAAAACATTATGTTTGATTTATATTGTGTTATATATACTTATAACAATGATCCATCTCCATACGCATATCTAAACTCCTATAGAAAACAAAATCCATTATCATTCTTGTAATAATATAAAAGGAAATATAAATGGGCAAAGTAGAGTTCATGCTCATAGAGATCCACATGCCTTTCATAGATAGAATAAAATATGATAAAACGCTATGAAATGATAAATTTCAATATCAAATATGAAATGGGTTGATTATAGGTGGTCATTTCAGTTCGACTTTGTATGACCAAATCAAAGTGAACCAAACAATGATATTACGACTTGTTTCATGTATAAATAGAATAATTGATCATATATGAATTTTTTTATTTGATTTGGTTGTTAAACGATTAATTGTGGATAATTGATCTAAGTAAATGAGATTAACTAAATAAATATACTATTTAACATGATAATTATTTTAATATTAAATATTGATGACATGTTATATTTTATGTTATAAAACATATTAATGATTTCAAAACTTTGAATATTATAATTTACTAGAGCCAACTCCTATATGGGTTACGGATATAATACCACCAAACTTCTTCTAAAAGACTATAATATTTTATATCTACTAAAGTCATAATTCAAGTGAAAATGTTTGGTGTTTTACATTTTTTTTTTCTAATTTATCTTGTCTCTCCCCTCTAAAAATATAAAATAATATTTTATTAAAAAATAACATTTTTTATACTCATTTTTCTATTATTTATCTTAAAATTTGTTATTTTCAGATTTCAAGGCCGTCTTGCATTTATATAATCATGTCATGTGGGATCCACATTTTGTTTTTTACTTTTTCTTCTTATTGTGGATATGAATTTTTTGTTTTTTTTTTACTTTTTCTTCTTATTGTAAAGTATTAGAGAAAAAAGGAAAGTATTATTTTTCATGTTCTCTATAAAAACCCGTCTTCTCTTCTGTTCTCTTCGTGAGTTTTTTTTCCCTTTTCATCACAAGAAATAACAGATCAGAGGAAAAAAATTTCAGATCAAGCGATGGATTTCGAGAGAGGCGAACGCGTGGAAGTATGCAGCAATGAAGAAGGGTTCGTAGGCTCATACTACGCCGCAACCGTCGTGAAAAAGTTCGCCGGCGGCCAATTCTACAAGGTAAAGTACAAGAACCTGGTGAGGGAGGATGATGAATCACAACCCTTGGTGGAGACGCTCTCCGCCTGTGAAATCCGCCCATTGCCGCCGATATTCCCTCCCGTCGTGTTTTGCCACAATGACGTCGTGGACGCCTTCGACAACGACGGTTGGTGGGTCGGAGAAATCACCGGTCGGAGCGGAATCAATTTCTCTGTTTATTTCCGTACGACCGACGAGGAGATTGAGTACCCTTTTCACCGCCTGAGGACTCACGTTGACTGGGTCAACGGCTTATGGGTTTCTTCTTCGTCTATATGAACACGCGGCTTCAATAAATAAAAAAGATTTTTTTGGTCTGTTCGTTCGGTCTACTGTTTTCTTTTGATTCGCGCTTTAATTTTTTTTCTTTAGCAACTATAAAAAGTTTAAAAGGATTTTATGTAGAAAAAGAGGACTTTATATGCACTATTTTTCTTATTTTCTTATCTTCTAATCTTCATTTTGGATTTTTGAATAAATACTCACATTAGCCAATTTCTATAATAAAAAGTAACTTAACAAATAATTAAAACTCGTCAATGTGGTTACAGTTATGTACAAAATTTAAGCGATCTATACTTTAGTACAATGCTGCATCCCAAATCAACAACATCTTCTACATTCATATCGCTTATAGAATATAATATATATTATACTATCTTCCATAGAATAAGATTAAAAGATTTGTTGTATATATATATATATATTGAATAAATTTAAAATTTAGGTTCTAACTCATTTGATTTAATATATTATAATTGTGTTTTGATTTGGACTCTTACGACAATTATGTGTTATTCTATTTTGGTTTTTACAATTACATTTCATTCCAAATCTATCACAAACTCTATTATAAACCACTAGGAAGGAACCCTATGTGCGAGTTTTTATCAACTTTTTATTATAGAGTTGAAATTCATATGTCATAAATAGACCATCATATCAAAAACTCATATAAGACTCGTGTAATCGATGATGGTTATATATTTTATATCTTATTTTACGAAAAAGTGATCAATATATTTGAATTCTATTATAAATGTCTAAGTAGTTATTATAGTTCAATAGCAAGATCAAGAAAACCAAATTTTGATATAATCATGTGATAATTTATTCACTACTAGAAAATTCAATATTGCAAACGGATTTTGGGGACTGCGAGTTCCGTCCCTAAATTTGGGGACGGATTATACACGGATTCGGGACGAAGTTCAATATCCATCCCTAATCCATCTGGAATTTTGCGTACAGATGAACCGTCCCTAATTGGTCCGCAAATACGGACGGATTAGAAACAGATTAGTAGGGCGTCCCGGATTAGGGACGGTAGAGCATGGGCGCCCGAAATTGCGGACGCTGGCACTTTTCGTCCGCAAATTTGCGAACGGTTCCTCCTTCCGTCCGCAATTTTGGGGACGACGCGTCGGCCGTCCCTAATCAGGGACTGTCAAAAACCTATTTAGAGACGGATTTGGGACGACTCTACGGCAATTATTTTCTTAGTCCGTAATCCGTCCGTAATTCGTCTATAAATAATATATTTAACCCATCAACCATTGATACATTTTTCATAAGCAACTCTCATATCTTTCACCACATATCTTCTTAGTGTTTTCGATTATAATGACATCTTCATCAAGATCGAATATTTTCGTTTCTAGACAATGGATGTACAGAAGAATTGATCCAGAAACTCAAGGTGTATCGAAGGAGTTTACAGAAGGCGTCACACAGTTTATGGCAATGACGACAAATCAACAAGTTTACAAAGAAACGGGTACGTTAGTTTGTCCATGCGTCAAATGCAAGAATGAAAAAATTTGTTAATGAGAGAACTGTTTGGAAGCATCTTTATTTAAGAGATGTTACTCCGAATTATTTCATGTGGTTATGTCATGGAGAAAATTTTGCACCACGACCTAGTAATATTGTGGAAAACTTTAGTAGGGCATTGTACATCATGAAATGTTTGAGACTTCTCAAGATGTAGAAATGAACCCTTATATGGAAATGGTACAAAATGTATTCCGTGACAGAAACAAAAATATTGAAGAAGATCCGAATGAAGAAGCAAAATTTTTTTTGAAATGCTAGAAGATCTTCGGGTTGGCGTGTCTCAATAGAGACACTTCCGATGGGCAAATTTATCGACAACACAGAACAACAATAATTGCCAATGCAACAACAAATGATTGAGATTGTTGCTATTGACGAGGTGCGTGTTGAAGCACTTACACACGGTGAAATGGAAGAAATCGAAAGAAATGAAGATGATCTTTATGAAGATATAGAAGAAAAAGAAGAAGACAAATTTGAATCGGATACAGAATCACAAGAGTCGACAGAACAATTGTGTGACTCTGAAGATGATGAATCATGTTAAAACGTTTACGGATATTCAATTGTTTCTATTTCTTAGTGCATTGTTTATTCGGTGTTGAGAGTTTACGGATATTCATGTTAGTCGTTTACGAATATTCGAGGCATTGTTTCTATTTCTTAATGATTTGTTAAATGTTTACGGATATTCATTTTAGACGGTTACAGATCATGTTAGACGGTTACGGATCATGTAAATTTACGGATATCCCGTCCTGGCACATCGTCCCGTCTCGTCCCGGCACATTGTCTCGTCCCGATTGCATCACGTCCCGGCACATCGTTCCATCCCGGCATATCGTCCCGTCTCGGCACATCGTTCCGTCCCGGCACATCGTCCTGTCCTGGCACATCGTCCTGCGGGTTGCTGAAGGCAGAAGACACCGTTTTCGAGCTCAAAATGCATTATTTAGGTCGATACATTTGATTTTTAGAGCTAGAAGATGCCCTTTTCGAGTTTGTTAGGAT
>CM071861.1:10230801-10273657 GCA_036759665.1 Gynandropsis gynandra
GGTCCAAGTCGACGACCACTGGTGCTGATTGTAGTTGCCATAGCCTCGACCACCACGACCACGAGATCCACGTCCGCCACGATGATGATAACCACGACCACCACGAGACGAGCCACCTCGAAAATTGCCTCGCGGTTGACGATGTGTATCAGCATATAGGACTTGCGGTGAGGAAGAATGATCGTGATGTGTTGGTTGAGGGCGTTGGCTCCGTGAAAGACGTTGCTCTTCAAGAAGAAGCATAGATCGCGCTTGCTCGAACGTAGGAAACGGTTCTCGATGTTTGATCACATTGATGATGTTGTCAAATTTCTCGGATAGTCCATTCAGCATATGCATGACAAGTGTACGAGCAGGGACCTCCGCATCAATATTGGCGAGAAGATCCGCCAATCGCTTCAATTTCTCACAATATGAATGAACGGTGAGGTCTCCGATGGAGAGATTGCGAAGATCATTGTCGAGTTGCATAGCACGAGCTTCTTTGTTATCTTGAAATAGGTTTTCGAGACTTATCCAAAGAGATCTGGCAGAGCACTTCTTCTTGAGGATCGAATTAAGAAGAGATTTAGATATGGTACCGTAAATCCAAAGTTTTACAAGACCATCAACGCTTTTCCATCGATCATCCGTAGCACTAGTCGGTTGGGAAGAGCCATCGAGATGACCCATGACACCGAAACTAAGACAATGTGTTTCAAAAAGTTCGCGCCATGTGTCATAGTTGAGTTCCTCCATATCCAAGACGATAGGAATATGCGTCTTGATATTGGTAATGCCAAAAGCCTTTTCAACATTATTAGAAGAGGCCATTAGAAAGAAGACAAAGAAGATCAAAACGCGTCGGGGCAGTAACTAAAGACACGAAAATAACCAAGGAAGGCGAAGACTTGAGGAAGCCGAGGAATCGGTCGGAACAGATCTACGGTGAGATCTATGGTGAGAAGTCAGCAAAGAACAGATGATGTCGGTCGGAATCGGCGCTGAAATCAATAGGCACCAGAAGTCGGTCGTGATTGAAGCAGGAACCGAGTTGAATTCAACGCTGATAACCCAGAACTCAGAGCCGCCGTAACAGAACAGGGAGCCGAGAAGTTGAATTGCAAGAGTTGCCGTAACAGAACGCAGTGTTGAATTGCAAAAGTTGCAGGGAGCCGAGAAGTCAGAAACAGAGAAATCGGAGAATTTGCAGATTGAAGAAACCGGAGAGAGATTGCAGAAGAGAGAGTAAGAAGGGAGAGAGATTGCAGAAAGCGAAATCGTGGCCAGAATCGATCAAGAAGAGAGAGCAAGAAGGGAGAGAGATTGCAGAAGAGAGAGTAAGAAGGGAGAGAGATTGCAGAAAGCGAAATCGTGACCAGAATCGATCAAGAAGAGGGAGCAAGAAGGGAGAGAGATTGCGTTTGGGTTAAGAAGAGAGAGAGCAAGGAGAGAAGATTGCAGAATTTTGGAACCGTGGGTTAGGAAGAAGAAAAAATTTTATTACCCATGCTCTGATACCATATTGAAAATATTTTCCCTTGCCAATTCTCATGTATCATGTACAATATATATAGTCTAGTAACCCTAATAAATTTAACAGATTTACCCTAATAAATTTAACAGATTTATTTATTCTATCATAGACTGGATTACCCTTTAATATAAATAATATCATATTTGGTATTTGGTACGCCTCCTGTAATCTGATTTATTTCAAATTAGATGTTTTATGATATATTAAAGTGTTGAACGACCAATTCAATATATTTCTGTCGGATCGATTGGAAAATTATATATCTAAAGATTTATTTTTTTCACTCGTGGACACTTAAATATGTAGGAAAAACATTTTATCTCAATTTTAATTAAAATATCCCATGATGTCAAATTAAATATTATAAAATTGTTTTTAATTAATTAGATTTCAAAAGATTGAAATGAGAGTACAAAATTATGTAATCCTTATATGTAATGTTGCTTAAATTGTATATAGATGATACTTTCTCATATAAAAAGAACATAAAAGATTTTGTACGGAAAAGAATAAAATTTTCCAAACTAAGGAACAAACAATTTTATTTGAATCTCTGAATTTCTAGTATAAATTCAATCAATTGAAATCACATATTCAAATAGGTACTCATTTTCGTTTCGTTATGTAATCATATGATCAAACGTTTATATCTTGATATTCTAGTTTCTAATCCAATATACTTTTGGAATTGTTTTAAAAAGATTTGAAAACTAAAATCCAAAACCACTATGTATATATATATATATATATGACAGTTGAGAAACTTTTAATTAATGCCTTTTTATCTTTATGGGTGTGTAGATGCAAGTGAAAATGACAAAGAAGACAACATAAAAATGAACTTTTAGCTAAAGTTTCCTCTCATGCGGGTAAAGTCGGTCCACATGAACATTATATTGAATCAAATAAAAATCAATCTCAAAAGAAGAAAAAAAGAAGACTATGTTATCACCTGTCAATGGCTGTTTGACAGCAATAAGAATGAACATTTTCACCTCATATTTCTATTTTATGGATTTTTTTATATAACATAGATCATTTGTAGTCCATGATTTATTTAACTGGTCCAATTTTTTTTTGGTCGACGTGTCGAAGTTCTATTGAAATCTGTGGTACCTATAATAATACTTATTGCACTAAGTTGTAATAATATTCTACAAATATTATTTATAAAAGATTATGAATTATTACCCATTTTTAATTAATATATTAACTATTATTTTTCCATATAAATACGCAAAATCACTATATGTTTAATATAACTGTTAAATTTCAATTATAAGAATTGAAATTACATGAAAACACCAGGAAATCTTTTAACATTTTAAAATCTAAAATTTATTGGGAATTGATAACTAATTTTACAAAATATAAATAATTAATATAAATATAAAAGATATTTTTCATTTAAAGAAATATTACCTTAAAAAGACAGGAGTCTTTCATTAGCTGTTACATATCATAAATCAAAATAAGTAGGTTAAGGTCTCATGACAATCATGTGCATGCTACAAAGTCATGCCTGTAATTCTGTGCAAAAATAAAGGGTAATTTGGGAATTTCAGTTTTTCCTTCCACCTCTATAAATAGATGTTGTCCGACCTTCGAACAGTCATAACCATAACCAAAAAATTGCCACATATCAATACCAAAAACATCCTCCTTATCAAGCAACATTAAGGTATAAACAATATATATATATATATATATATATCCATGCTTATACTCTCTTGAAAGAATTTGAGCTTCATGATACAAAATGTGATTCCTTTGATTCTCTCGTAGTAACATTTTTGCGAACAAGATGGATATTGGATCCTCATCAGGCTTGGTTAAGGCCAAATCCGAGCAGTTGCAAGAGACACTTGCGGCGGCCCTAACCTCGTCGCCCGGTTGTACTAGCGGTGCTGGTAATGGTGGTGACAGTGGTGGCGGCGGCAGCAGCCGTGGGACCCACTCGAGGAGATCAAGCAAGCAGCTGTCTGCGGTGCCATCATCTTCCCCAGGCCAAAGCAACAGAAGAAACACATACATCAGGAAAGCTAAGAGCGCACAGCCCACTCTTGATGTTGGCGGCATCAGCAGCGGCACTGCTCTAAGCAGAGCTTCAAGTGCTTCTTTTGGACTTTCTTTCTCCTTCAATGGATTCACCATGCCACCTGAAGAGATCACTGATTCAAAACCGTTTAGCGATGATGAGATCCGTAAGCATTTTTTCGATTCGTTTTTCAATCTTGTGATCCTCCATCGTAGCCAATGGAAACTAAACTCACTTGCAATAGAAACTAAGAGTGGAGAAAGAAGAAAACAAAAGCATTGAACATGTAAACTAGAGAATCTATTGGGTTTATTCTTCTTACTTGACGGGGCTGTGTTGATTATTCCATATATACAGTGGAAGATGTTGAAGCAGGGAACAGTGAGCTAAAGTTTCAGACAGAACCAACCTTGCCGATTTATCTGAAGGTAACATGTTTCGCACATGAACACTTTGGCTACATTACTTCCATGCCATCAGATTTGATCGTGGGCACGTTCGAAGCAACGGTGGATAGAATGATCTTCTGATACTCTCTGTTTGGGCGCAGGCACGGATGGAGATGTATCTAAACGATCAACACGAAATTCATAGAAATATTATTTTGGCTGGCATTGCTTAGTCCAGGTTCAGTCTTGTACAAGGGTCTTTATCTCCTACAATATTTATGTACAAGACTTTGGGTTTACTTCCATAATGACAAGGAAAATTGTTTCAGGAATTATAATCATAGAAGTTTTAACTTACAGTAGAATATCTTCATCATTGCATTAAGACGCATCATGAATCTTCATAGACATTGGAAACCTTGTTTGCTTCTCTGTTCGTCTAACTCGGTGCACCGAGCCAAGCTTAGGAGGCTCAACAATATACTGTAATCGGCAACATGTGAAGCCGAGCTTCACTTGGGACAAAAGGGTATGGCTGTCTCAGCATTGTTCTGCAAAACATAGAGAGCAAAGTCATGATTCTGCACTAGAAGATTGGGCATACTAGGAACTATTCCTTCCAAAGCATGCTAACCAAAACAAAAACTCTCTCATTCTCTGATGTGCAGTTCATTGATATCACTTACAAGGTAACTACCAAGGGTATAAAATCATCCGAGAAAACGATCTTGAATGGAATTAGCGGTTCTGCATATCCCGGTGACCTTCTGGCCCTAATGGGACCTTCTGGGAGTGGAAAAACGACGCTCCTCAATTTTCTTGGTGGCAGATTGAACCAGCACAACTCTGGTGGATCTGTCAGCTACAATGATAAACCATATTCCAAGCATTTGAAAAGCAGGTTAGTCCAAAAGGAAACAAAACGGTTTCGATTAAACTAATTAGATACATATATGCGTAACATTAAAATGGTAATCTATGGCAGGATGGGGTTTGTGACACAAGATGATGTTCTGTTTCCTCACTTAACCGTAAAAGAGACACTAACCTACACTGCTCTCTTACGTCTGCCCAAAACCTTGACAAAACAGCAGAAGGAGCAAAGGGCTCTCAGTGTCATCCAGGAGCTTGGATTGGAAAGGTACATGACATGTAAAAGTACTGTTATTCAAACGATCCATACGATTTTTGAACTGCAGTGTTTGAATCCCAAAATGTAACCACTCTCACCCAAAGAGGGAAAAAACACCAAGATCTAAGGTTTATATGCCTAAATGGTATATAACTGTCAATACCTGGCCATTTCTCATTCGAAATCCACATTGAAAATCTAATTTTTGAAAGTGTATATTAACAAAAACATTCTCGCTAATGAGTAGATGTCAAGACACAATGATCGGAGGCTCCTTTGTGCGTGGCATCTCAGGTGGGGAGAGGAAAAGAGTTTGTATTGGAAATGAGATTATGATTAATCCTTCAATTCTTTTTCTTGATGAACCCACATCCAGTTTGGACTCTACAACTGCCCTAAAGATTGTTCAGATGCTACGAAGCATAGCGGAGGTTGAATATTTCTCTTCAAAGTTCATCAACATAAAAAAAAAAAACTTACGTATTCTTGTTTCCTTGCTAAGGTCTCATTTGTTCATGATAGAAAGTGTCTTGAAAAACAAGAATATTTCAGCTGGGCAATAGTTTTACTTAATATTTATCATTTCCAAGAAACAGGATCTTACTTGTTTCTGATTCGCAGGCAGGAAAAACTATTGTCACAACAATCCACCAACCTTCAAGCAGACTCTTCCACAGATTTGACAAACTGATTGTACTAAGCAGAGGAAGCTTGCTTTATTTTGGGAAAGCATCACAAGCCATGTCTTATTTTTCTTCCATAGGGTGTTGTCCTCTGCTCACGATGAACCCAGCAGAGTTCTTGCTGGACCTGGCAAATGGAAACATGAATGATATCTCAATACCATCTGAACTGGGAGATAAAGAACAGACAGAAAATTCGTACACCGAGATAAGGTCTTCAAAACCAGCTCCTGCGACTGTATATGAGGTGAGAAATGTCCAAGTCAAGAATCACCCCCTAAATTAATTTGTTAACCAAAGTCGAGGAAATGAATAATCTAGCTAAAGGTTAATGTTGAGTATTTGAATGGTTGCCAAGTCCTGTGATTTTGTTAAACTAAATCTGGGGTAGTTCTGAAACTCGTCTATGTGTTCCTGCTTTGTCAATCTAATGACGTAAAAGCATTCAAGATCCATTTTAACAGGCAAAGTAGCAAAGGTACAATGGAGTTTTTAGTAAAAGAACAAAAAAAAAAGAAACAAATGAATCCTTTTATAGCTATAGTTTATAAATGTAACTGTGATGTTCATGTGAAAACAGTTTCTTGTGGAGGCCTATAAGACACAGTTTTCAGTGGTGGAGAAGAAGAAACTCATGACACCTGTTCCACTAGATGAAGACGTTAAACTGATGAGAACTTGCCTGAAGCGGGAGTGGGGCTTAAACTGGTGGGAACAGTATTCCATACTTTTCGTTAGAGGCATCAAAGAACGGCGACATGACTACTTCAGCTGGTTGAGAATTACACAAGTTCTCTCCACTGCCATCATCTTAGGGTTACTCTGGTGGCAGTCGGACAGTCACCACCCTAAAGGCCTGCAAGACCAGGTAACTTTCCGAAAAAAAAGAAAAAAAGAAACAAGTAGAAAGATATCAAGAATATATATGCGCACGAATGCATATTCTTACGCGCAACATATGCAAGCAAACACTAAATGGCACATGGACATTAATATGCTCTAGATGTCCTCAATTGCAAATTGTCAGTCTTGTAAAAACGGTCGTATCTGAAACTTTTGATAAGACTACCTGCAACATAACTTCTACATGCGATATCCAGTAATCTCCAACCTCAAAAGTGGAATTCTTGCATTTTAGGTGGGGCTACTCTTCTTCATTGCTGTCTTCTGGGGTTTCTTTCCAGTCTTCACTGCTATCTTCACATTTCCTCAAGAGAGAGCTATGTTGGCCAAGGAAAGAGAGTCCAACATGTACAGATTAAGTGCATACTTTCTGGCTCGGACCACAAGTGACCTCCCGCTCGACTTGATATTACCTGTACTCTTCCTAGTTGTTGTCTATTTTATGGCAGGATTGAGACCAAAAGCCGAATGCTTTTTCCTAAGTGTGCTCACAGTCTTCCTCTGCATTGTAGCAGCTCAGGTATGAATGTAAAACTTTCATCTTCTGAAGCCATAAGAAAGAAATAACCATGATTAGTGGTTACTCAAACTACCAATGATGCAAAACATTTTAGGGACTTGGATTAGCAATTGGCGCAACCCTAATGGACTTGAAGAAAGCTACAACTTTAGCTTCAGTAACTGTGATGACCTTCATGTTAGCTGGTGGATACTTCGTGAAGGTAAGAAATGCATGTCCCTAGAAACTCAGACCATTACTAGCTAAGAGTATAGTTTCCAAAAGTGCAGCCAAATTCAATCTCTCTCTAGAACTTTTGATGATTTCAACATTTGGGCAAATCTGGAAACCCTTAATAGTATAAAAAAGAAGAGTTAGACGGTAACATAATTCCCTACTCTTACCACCTTACAATGCAGTTCAAATATACCCTGAACAACAGTGAAAAGATAGACCTTTACTTGCTATGAAATTCTTCTGAAGTGGTTTACCCTTAAGTTCCAAAATGAAAAGAATAAAGGCCTTTACAATTTGTACGCCACCTTCAATTACAGAGGAACAATATTAGCATGCTTCATTGTAGAAGAGTTCTGTGACTGTGATGCATGCACACATGATGGATTCAATGAGATAGGAAAGAAAGCTAAAATTCAGGATGCACTTATGTAATTACAGTTGCTTATCCTTACCTTTTCCTTGCAGAAAGTACCAATTTTCATTGCCTGGATACGTTACATGTCCTTCAACTACCACACTTATAAGCTCCTTCTCAAGGTTCAATATCAACAAATCACACAGAACGTAAATGGCGAGCAAATAGAGAATGGACTTAAGGAAATCGGTGCCTTGGTAGCTATGATATTTGGCTACCGTCTCTTGGCCTACCTTTCACTTCGGAAGATGAAGTTGCAGATTGCACCTTAAAAAAGACCTCAAAATCAGAAAGATTATCTATCCCTGCAAGATGCCATCTAGTCTTTAACCTATCCTTTAACACATGGGATTAAGAGCCATACAGAAAAAGTAATAATAATAATAATAAAGAATGAATATAAGTCTTAGTCGCATATGAATACGCCTATTATATTAGTGAACTCTGATTAGTTGGAGTGAAAGGTCATATTCAGGGCTTTCTCTAAGCAAACAGTTTGTCCATTGTAACAAAACAAGAGGGTTGTACAAAAGCAATGCTACAATGGTATTAGAATCAATGTATCAAAAGGTCAACGAGATTACAGTTGGTTTTGATGTTGTACAACAGCTTAAAAATAGAATTACACTATTCATGTGATTTTAAATCTTGAGAGACAAGTAATTCGGTGATAAAAAAAATAAAATAAACCAGCATCACAAGATTCACTGCAGTTTTCAAGCATTGAGAGCACACTCACAAAAGCCTGTGGTAATTTTGCAGTGACATGTCCGAATAGTATCATGTCATACCTTCGCACCCTCACAATCTTATGCCAGTGTCCGTAGCCAACCGAGTAAACCAAGGAGGGCAGCATCAAGTACGGGAGACTTCTTTTCAAGGCCTATTGAAACAAGTTAGTAAAGAAGGAAGACATGCGCTGCATCTAATTTTAATAGAAATGTTTTTCAATATGAATAGAAACCTATGACACTTCCAAAGATGTTAATGCTGCGTGAAGAAAAGTGCTCACCAATGTCAGCAGCTACCCGATGAGCACACATCATCCCCGAAAAAGCAACAGCTATAACTCCTTGACCAGGAAAACAGCTATCTCCAACACAGTAGAGGCCGTTTATAGCCTATAAGTTATTGTTATTTCATTAGCCAATTCGATTAGGAAACAGCTATCTGTTGTTTTTAGACTTACTGTTGTGTTGAATGGCATGCCCAACAAGCCCTTTGGTGTTTTGCTTGGCATAGGCCCATAAGTTCCATCTGACCTAGCAAGGAACCGCCTATGAGTCTTCGGTGATCCCACCTGTAATGTTTGGTCAAAGTTTTAAATGTAGAAGATAAATCTTATGCACATTTCAGAGATACTTAATCCAAATTAGAATTAAGCCTTTGCTCATTCACCCTACTGAAAATACAGATGTTTCACATCAGTAAGAAGATTGTTGAAAAGCAAGACAGAAGTTTCCTGCGAGCTTTACTGTTAAAGGATCCAATAAATGAACTTTATTGGTCCATATCTTTTAACTATCATTTTGAATCTGCAATACAATAATATGGAAAGGAAGTGGAATTCTTACCTCCTTAAAATCAATAGATGCACTGAGACCTGGAAAGAGTTTATCTTCTAGCCTCCTGATAATGTCAGCAGCCACAAGCTCCTTTTTTGCCTCGTATTCCTTTGGAGGGAGTCCCTAGTGCAACAATCAACATAAAATGGAAAAACCTCAGATTCAGATATATGAAGCCAATCCCAATTTAAAATACCCCCCAACAGAGATGCTCCGAAAGAGGTTAAACGTGGGATTCAAATGATTGGCTTCATGATTGTTCTTTTTCCACTAAAAGCAACTCTTACCTCCCAATCCTCTATGGAAGATGTTGTAAATATGTGAAGTATATGCCGACCATCAGGTGCTAAAGATGGATCAAGTACGGTAGGAATGCTGAGAAATATACTGCCATAGGGTTCCTCCAGTCTGCCCCAGTTGTCCTACATATGCCATAAAAGCAAAAATATCCACTCTGTACCCTAAATTTTGCTAAGGAAATAGTAGGAGGATTGCATACCTCAAGAACAAAATGGTGGCAATCCGTATCAGGAGGGAGGACCTCTGCTTTAACACCCATGTGGATTGAAAGAAATGAAGGAGCCTTGACATACACCTTTTGGAAATTTTCTTCTTCTTCTGGAAGTTTCTCTCCTTTCAACAGCTTTCCTACAACATGAAAACATACTACTCAGTTGTTCATACAAAAACTAACCAATCCTCCAAATGTTCAAAGGAGAGAAACCAGAGTCCGAATAACACTTAACAATTGCTTTATTCTCTTACCGAACGTATCCCATCTGGTAGCATTTGAAATTATGGTTTTAGCAAAAAACTCTCTTCCATCTGATAGCCTTACACCAACCTGAAAAATTGATGTTGGGAAAAACAATCACAAAACCCTTGTCCTTGCAATCATTAAGCTCAGAGTGTCCAAGACATTAACTCACAGCAGAAATAGTTAAACTTACGGCTGTTTCATCTTCCAGTATTATGTTTTTTACATTAGCCTTGTAGAGTATTTCACTGCCTTGTTGAACGAGTCCTTTTGCCAAAGACTTGGCTATCCCACCAACGCCACCAACTGGGTAGTTAATTCCACCATAGTGCCTGTCACATAGAACCTGTTTCTTGAAAATATAGTAACAGAGAAAAAACTGAAAAAGAAACCACGGTAACCACTGAATGTCAAACAGACATCCTACCATACTCGCATTGATCATTGGCGTCTGCAACGCATTGACAGTGCTCACGATGAAACACTGCAGGAAATATGAATGGTTGATTCCAGGAATTGTTCCTTTTTTTAGGAAACCTTTAAATTGGGGGAAGAAAATTGAAAACTTTGGAGAAAAAAAAGGTTTAGCCGCACTTCTGCATCAATGAAAGACAATAATTGGGGATCCTTTATGTACTTCCGAGCTATATCCCCAGCATTTTGGGGCAGGTAATAAGCTGCAGAGGTCAGAAAAGAACATACCAGATTTAGCAATCGATAAACACTTGTCATCCTAGTTCTGAATGTATACACATATTAACAATGTTACAGACTGAACCATGAGAAACCAAAACTATGTCTTAAAGGCTTGAGAATGTACCGAGTGTCAAGCATTCAAGCGGTTTTTGAAAGAACTGTCCAAAAAGGTAGATCGGCTCTTCCAATGACTTCAGTTGCAACGAGTTCAGTGAATTGTAAATCTGCTTATGCAAGGTAACGCTTTAACATAAATCTATTAAAGTGACACATACAGTTTCGTAAGAGTTCAGAATAATCAATTCGGACCTTCCAGCAGACGCCGTAGAATTTGAGGATCCCTTCCTTTTCATGGGGAAATTTAAATACGAGTTCTTCGATGAAATCATTATATTCCTTATGTATCCGAACAGAAAGGCTATTCGGTAGATGGAAATGGACAGTAGTAGGATCAGGTATAACCTCCATCTTACAACCAACAGCTGCCAGCGCTTGAGTTATCAAATTCAGGTTGCCCTGTTTCCTTCATAGATTATACTCTGACAGAGGAAATGATCGAAACAAATATCCGATTTCTGTGGTGTAAACAAAGAGCTATGTTTGCATTGTCAAGCACGACAATATAAGTCAGAAGTTGTAACTTTTTAGGTTCTTTTCCGGCTCATTCTACAAGTCATATTTGTAGTCATTGACCACTGTAATCTAACTCTGCAGAACACACAACATGTGCCTTAAATCACGCACTAAAATAAACATAAGACTAATAGATCAATGAACAACTGACCTTGTCGCTGAAACCGAACATCACAGAAGATCCAACATCAAATGTATATCCATCCTTCTCATAATAACCAGAGCTCCCACCAGGAATCACATATTTCTCAAGAACTAAAACCCTAGCTCCCTTCACAGCTAATTGAGTAGCAGCAACCAATCCTCCAATCCCCGAACCGATAACAATAGCATCATATCCACTCTCTATGCCACTTCTTTCATTTCTCTTCGTATCCTCTGCTCTCTCAACACTTGAAACACATTTCACTGTCATTACAGGCTTCTTCATATCCCCCAAATTTTCACCATGAATCCTAAATTTCTTAGTACCGAGCTTGTAACCCACCAACTTCGACTTCCTCAATGCAGAGAACCAAAAATCGGTTTTGGGGCATCTGTGTTTTGCACCGCTCAGTTGCATGGGATATTGAAAACCTAAATTCATGCTTTCAGATCGTAAGCAATGAACTACGGAATCCAAAGTCATGCAGAAGTCTCGGAAAATTATCCAAACCCTATAGCTAATCTCCTCGAATCTTCAGATTATGTACTGAGAAACCCAAGCAAGACGAAAATTATCAACGAAATTGTTGAAAATAGTTTGTGTCCACTTTATCGAAGTTAGGCAAAAGTTGAATCACAAAAAGACAAAAAAGTTGGGAAGTGTTTCGCCATTAGAGATAAACTCACTTCTGGTGTGGTGGAGCAAAGAACCGCAACTTTTAAAACTTTTCGATCATACATTTTAAATTAATTTTTACAAAAAAAAAATAGTTATATTTTAGAAACGTGAAATTAACTATTATAATATATAATATAGTGTGTATAACCTTTTTTTATGAGAAAATAGATAATAAGATAAAATTTGAAAAAAATAAACTTACCTTCGAACTTTACCAATTTAATCATATTTTTTATCTGAATTTTTCTATTCATTTTATTTTCTCTAATTATTATTACTCGTCATATTTTCCTTGAATTTTCAAAATTCATTCTATTTTCCACTCCATTAATTTTTGTTAATTTTCTATTATTTTTAAAATAATCTATCCCCAAAATATATGATTTCCAACCTATTTCCTCCCCCCGAACTCTATAAATTTCATCATATTTCTTCGGAACTGTATGAATTCCATCCTATTCCCCTTCCCCTCCGAACTATATAAATTCTAGCATATTTCCCCCAAACAATATAAACTATAGCCTATTTTTCTCCGAACTATATAACTTATAATCTATTTCCCCCAAACTAAATAAACTCTAGTTTGTTCCTCCAAACTATATGATTTCTCTAAAAGTAACATATTTTCTTTAATTTTAATGTATTATTAATTTTTTATTACAAAATATTAAAAATAAAAATACTTTAAATTCTAACAATTACAAAAAAATTCTATATGATTTCTCTAATAGTAATATGATTTTAACATAACCATATTTCACTCAATTTTTACTCGACTTCACCGAATTTTAACCCGATTTAACCGAATTTTCACTCTATTCACTCAAATTTAACACGTTTTCACCCAAATTTTACCCAATGTCACCCAATTTTTATTCGATTTCACCAAATTTCAACCGGTTTAACCGAATTTTCACTCTATTTCACTCAAATTTAACACGATTTCACCAAATTTTACCCAATTCCAATTTCATTTTACTCGATTTCACCGAATTTCAACCCGATTTAACCGAATTTTAACTCTATTTTACTCATATTTAATGTGATTTCAACTTAGTTTAACCGAATTTTCATTCTATTTCACTCAAATTTAACACGATTTCACCCAATTTCACCCAATTTTTACTCAAATTTAACACGACACCCAAATTTTATCCAATTCCACTCAATTTTTATTCGATTTCACCGAATTTCAACCCGGTTTAACCAAATTTTCACTCTATTTCACTCAAATTTAACACGATTTCACCAAATTTTGACCCAATTTCACCGAATTTCAACCCGATTTAACTTATTAACTCTATTTCACTCAAATTTAACACGATTTCACCAAATTTTGACCCAATTTCACCGAATTTCAACCCGATTTAACTTATTAACTCTATTTCACTCATATTTAATCCGAGTTCAACCCGGTTTAACCGAATTTTCACTTTATTTCACTCAAATTTAACACGATTTCACCTAATTTCACCTAAATTTTACTCAAATTTAACACGTTTTCACCCAATTTCACCCAATTTTTATTCGACTTCACCGAATTTAAACCCGGTTTAACCGAATTTTCACTCTATTTCACTCAAATTTAACACGATTACACCAAATTTTGACCCGATTTCACCAAATTAAATATAATTTAATTGAGCGAATTTTAATCGGGTTAAAATTGAGTTAAACTTCTGTGAAATTGGGTGAAATTGGGTTAAAATTGGGTGAAATCGGGTTAAAATTGAGTGAAATATATTTAAAATTTGGTTAAATCGGGTTGAAATTCAGTAAAATCGAGTAAATTAGGTGAAATCGAGTTAAATTTTGGTGAAATTAGGTGAAAATTTGGTTGGTTGAAATTCAGTAAAATCGAGTAAATTAGGTGAAATCGAGTTAAATTTTGGTGAAATTAGGTGAAATTGGATTAAGTATGAGTGAAATAGAGTTAAAATTCGGTTAAATCAGGTTGAAATTCGGTGAAATCGAGTAAAATCTAGGTGAAATCGAGTTAAATTTTGATGAAATTGGGTGAAATCGGATTAAATATGAGTGAAATAGAGTTAAAATTCGGTTAAATCGGGTTGAAATTCGGTGAAATCGAGTAAAATTTGGGTGAAATTGGGTCAAAATTTGGTGAAATCGTGTTAAATTTGAGTGAGATAGAGTGAAAATTCGGTTAAACCAGGTTGAAATTCGGTGAAATCGAATAAAATTGGGTGAAATTGGGTAAAATTTGGGTGCAAACGTGTTAAATTTGACTGAAATAGAGTGAAAATTCAGTTAAATCAAGTTGAAATTCGGTGAAATCGAGTAAAAATTGGGTGAAATATATAAGGCAATATAAGGAAATCATGTACTCAATTGTAATTTCATTATTAGCATAACCCTAATCTAAAGTGTGTATATATAGCCTTGTACATCTCAATTATAATAATAAGAAAACTTCTCCTATATGGTATCAAGAGCCTAAAAGACATACGTCCTTTTTTTTTCAAAACCCTAGCCGCCGATTCACTCTCTTCTAGTCGCCGCTCACTCTCTTCTTCACCAAACACCATGAGTTCCAGCACCTTGCCTCCTCGTGATGACTCACGCTCTCAATCATCCGAACCAACTCTTGTTTTCACTCCCTCGGATCCACAACGGGTGTTGCTCACTGTTAACATGGCCAATATCACCAAGTTAACACCCACAAACTATCTGACATGGCAAGTGCAAGTCATCGCTCTTCTCGAAGGCCACGGTCTTGAAACATCGAGAGGCCACATTCTTCAGATTCGGGAGCAACTCAAGCGATCCGTTAAAGGAACCCTCACCATCGACGAATATATGCGATCAATCAACTCCAAAGCTGATGAACTTGCTCTTTTAGGTAAGGCACTCGACCCTGAAGATCTCCTAGAAGTCATTCTCGACGGCTTGCCCGACGAGTACAAATCTGTTGTTGATGCGGTGAATGCACGAGATTCGCTGATCTCCTTCGACGAGCTTCATGAGCGCCTCCTCAATCATGAAGCCAAACTCTTAGCCTCGGGTCCCTTGATCTCATCGCATCCGATCACGGCACTTGTAACCAACGTTCACGGGGCATCTTCCAATCGTGGCCCGCGGTGGACAACTTGGAACCGCAACAACCAAACACAATCGAGAGGTTATCAAGGCAAGTGCCAAGCATGTGGTACCTTTGGTCATAGCGCCAAAAGTTGTCCACAATTTCAACTCATCTCGGCTCAGGGAACATCGACGCAACCGCAGCCATGGAACTCCTCTCCTCATCCATGGCAACCGCGTGCATATCACACCGTTGCTTCTCCATATGATACTGATGGGTGGATTCTCGATAGTGGTGCATCACATCACGTCACGTCCAATCTCCACAATATTTCCCTGCATGCTCCTTACAAAGGCGGTGACAATGTTGTAATTGGCGACAGCTCGATTCTTCCCATCATTCATACGGGTTCTATCTCTCTTCCTTGTCCTCCACACACCCTTACTTTACATAACGTCCTTTGTGTGCCTTCCATTACCAAAAACCTTATTTCCATCAACCAACTTTGTCGGACTAATCATATTTCCGTTGAATTCTATCATGACATGTTTCAGGTGAAGGATCTAAGCACGGGGGTGCCAATAATGACGGGAAATGTTAGAAAAGGAGTCTACGAGCTGCCGGTCGCACCCTCGTCTTCTTCAACCTCCATTCAAGCTTTTCCTTGTGTACGTACCACTTTATCCGAGTGGCATCGTCGTCTAGGTCATCCCGCAGTCCCCGTTTTAAAAAGTGTCATTTCTAAGTTTTCACTTTCGTTGTCTTCAAACTTTAAAGAGTCTTTGTCTTGCATTTCTTGTTTCATGAATAAAAGTCACAAGTTACCTTTTTCCACAACCTCTCTATCATCTTCACGGCCACTTGAACTTTTATTTTCAGATGTGTGGACATCACCACATTACTCACACGATGGTTTCAAATATTATGTGATTTTTGTGGATCATTATACACGATATATATGGCTTTACCCCTTATGCAAGAAATCAGAAATTTTCAATATTTTTACAACTTTTAAAAACATTGTTGAAAACAAGTTTCAACAAAAAATTGTTACTCTTTACACGGAAAATGGTGGCGAGTTTTTAGCTCTTCGATCCTTTCTTGCCTCACAAGAAATTTCTCATCTCACTATACCTCCGCATACCCCCGAACACAATGGTATTTCGGAGTGGCGCCATCACCATATTGTTGAAACTGCACTTTCCATGATGTCTCACGCATCCATTCCCATTGAATTTTGGCCTTATGCCTTCACCACCGCAACTTATCTTATTAACAGAATGCCTTCTCCGATCACTTCAAATGTCTCTCCGTTTGAACTTCTCTTCGGTTCCACACCTAATTACAACAAACTTCGTGTTTTTGGTTGCCTATGTTTTCCGTGGCTTCGTCCATACAACACCAATAAACTCCAATCTCGATCACTCCCATGTGTTTTCTTTGGCTACTCAACGACCCAAAGTGCATATTTTTGTTTTGAACCTCACTCATCACGTCTTTATGTCTCTCGTCACGTAGTGTTTTGTGAAAGCCAATTCCCATTCTCCAACAAAACAAGCCCATCAACCCAAACCGACTCTTTAGCACCTTCATTCCCTCCTGTCTCCTCTATTTCCTCTGCTATGGTGCATGACCGGCGGCTCCCTCAAACTCCATCGGACGAAGCCCCCAGCTCAGATCCTTTGCCCTCTGCACCATCATCTACTATACAACATGAAGCTCCGGCATTGTTGGACTCCTCCCTCGTCTCATCTAATGAACCATTACCAAATGTCCCCACTACAACAAACACTCACCCAATGACAACCCGATCCAAAAACCATGTACACAAACCAAACCAAAAATTTTCCTACGTAGACAATCTAACCCAAACCATTGACCCTACTTCCCACACTCAAGCCCTAAAGGACGAGAGATGGAGGCGCGCGATGAGTGAAGAATTTGATGCCTTGCTCCGCAATGAGACATGGACACTTGTCCCGGCCGAAGAGGCATCCAACATTGTGTCACCTCAAGGAAGAAGTCTTCATGTCGCAGCCCCCGGGATTCATCGACAAGGAACATCCCACGCACGTATGCAAACTTCGGAAGGCTATCTATGGCCTCAAACAGGCTCCACGCGCTTGGTACTCTGAACTCAAACACCATTTACTTGAGTATGGCTTTGTTAACTCACTTGCAGATGCCTCTCTATTCATCCTTCGCAACAACGACGCATGCATATTTGTGCTCGTCTACGTGGATGACATTATAATCACAGGAAATTGTTCCCCTCGAATTCAAGATGTCATCACTTCACTTTCTCGACGGTTCTCCTTGAAAGACCTAGGTGACTTATCCTATTTTCTTGGGGTTGAAGTCACAAGAACACCGGCCGGCATTCTTCTCACTCAAAGGAAATATATCATGGACCTTCTTCATAAAACAAATATGAATGAGGCCAAAGCCGTTGGAACTCCCTTGGCAACCACGGCGGCTCTCTCACTTACATCAGGGACACCGCTTGATAGCCCCACTGAGTATCGCATGGTTGTTGGAAGCCTGCAGTATTTATCATTCACACGTCCGGACATTGCCTTTGCCGTCAACAAACTGTCACAATTTATGCACTCTCCCCGAACGGATCATTGGGTGGCGGCAAAACGTGTTCTCCGCTATCTCGCAGGCACTACTCACTTGGGAATTTTTCTGGCAGCCTCCAACGACATCACCTTGCATGCTTACTCGGATTCCGACTGGGCTGGAATTGATAGAGTTCGGGGGAATAGGCCGGAAATCATATAGTTTGGGGGAAATATGATTAAAGTGGTAAAGTTTAGGGGGGAATAAATTGTTTTCCCTAAAACTTTATTAAAAGTGTTAAAAAATGGGTATAATGCAATAATCGTTAAATTTAATTGAAAACAACTTTTATTTAAAGACATTGATTATGATAAAATAGTTTATTACATAATTAATTCGATTCTATATTTTTACAATAAAATAGTGTAACACTTTTTCGAATAATAAATATAAATAAATTAATATATATATAAATATAATGTTTAAGTTTTCATCCAAATGAACTTTTTACGTAATATATTTGATTTTATATTTTTACCATAAAACAATTTTATATCACAGTAAACATTTCAAAGTTTTTGTTCATTAAATCACTTTCACTTTTGACAAATTTATTGAACAATATTTTTAAAAATTATACCACTATGTACTTTCATAAATATAATTTTAAAAACAAGTATAACTTAAAAAATTATTTAAATTATTTAACTACTTCAACTAATTACTTTTCAATCTTTATTTCAATCTAACATTTAATATACTCATTATTTATTGTCATCTAACGATGAATATATTTAAATACTAATATATAATTAATATGTAAAAATTTTATATCTTATATTATATTCAAACTATTTTTTAATTTCAATTTCAATAATTTTAAAATTCGTCGTTGAATATACTTATTTCTTTATTTTTATCTAACGTTGAATATATTTAAATGTTAATATATAATTACTATAAATTAAATAATTAATCAATATAACTATGTACCTTTCATCATTTAAAAAATATCCATCTTAGACTATATTCAAACTATTTATTATTTCCAATTTAATAATTTTAAAATCCGTGCTATGTACGGCTAACATCTAGTAATATATATATATATATATATTTAAATATTTTATAGTTTCTTATTTTCCGCTCATATGTGGCATTTATTATATTCTCTCTCAGTTTGTTTTAAATTCTATTTCTCTCTTATTTTTTTTTATAATTTTGTCTATAATCCGATTTAGTATCATTTTTGACCCACTTTATACCTAATTTTGATCCGAAGTAAGATCAGTTTTGACTAAAATTTGGGTCTAAATTTGACCCGATTTAGGCTTTATTTTGATCAGATTTTGACACAATTTTTACCATAATTTGGGTTCAATTTTGATTTTCATCCAATTCCAATCCAAATCAATATGAGATTCAACAGAATTAAACTGAAATTTAAATAAAAACTAATTCTTATCGGTTGTTTGATTTTTAACGTGAAATTAGTATAATTTTGACTGGAATTGGATACAATTGACTCAATTTTGATTTTCATCTAATAAAACCGGAATCCATATGAAATTCAACAAAATTAAACCGAAATTTAAACAATAACAGATTCTTATCGGTTTGTTCGATTTTTAATTCGAAATTAGTATAATTTTTTACTTGAATTGGGTACAATTTGACCCATTTTTGATTTTCATCCAATTAAAATCCAAATCACTATGAAATTCAACAAAATTAAAGCGCAATTTAAATCTGAATCACTAAAAATTACACCGAAATTCGAGTTATAATTGGACTAAATTTGGGTCTAATTATAATAAATGGAAAATAATTTTTTTATTTATATTTTTTTGGGTTTTAATCAGATAAATCATTTTAGTTTGGTTGAAATTCCATATTGATTCGGGTTTTATTGCGATTTCGGTGTAATTTTGATCCGATTTTGATTTTCACTCTATTAAAACCCGAATCACTCAAAATTGTATTAAAATTGTTTCAAAATTGCATCCAATTTGAGTCAAAATTGGACCAAATTTAGGTGAAAATTAAAAAACGATAAGAATCGTTTTTAATTACGGTTTAGTTTGGTTAAAATTTCATATTGATTCGGATTTTAATCGGGTAAAAATTAAAATTGGATCCAATTTTTTGTTAAAATTGGTATTAAATTATGGTCAAAATTAAGTATAAACCAAGTCAAAATTAGACCTTAATTCTCGTCCAAATTGAGTCTTAGCCGGATCTGATCAAAATTGAGTCTAAACCGGATCAAAATTGACTCTAAAACGGTCAAAATTAAATCTAAATCGGATCAAAATTGAATATAAATCGGATAAAACTATGTTAAAACTTGTGAAATTGTATAGATTTCTTTTCCAAAACCAAAGACACAAATTTCATGGGCATTCGTCTTATGCCAACCGAAATTATTGTGTACAGAGGATGTCGCTTGGATAAGAACTTAAAAACAGACATGGAGTCTTGTGGTGCTTGTTTTCAAGTCTTTTTATGTATATAATTTTAAGATCTCTCTTTTTTATTCAATTTTGGATTAATATAAATATTTTGTAACTTTTATTTATCAAACTAAACCATGTTAGATTATTTGATTTTTCTATTTTCTTGTTTTCCTTAAATCTCTCTTTTTTTTCATCGCTTGAATTGAATGGTCAAGAGATATAGATTTAAATTGAATATACTTGTTCATGCAATTAACATTCTAATACCAAATCCTATAGATTAAAAACGGAAGCTTCTTATATTTTGTTACTATCACCTCAATTTTAAGTGATAGTCAACTCCAAATTTTATAAATATTTGTAAACTAGAAAAAGAGTGCGCAAGATATACGGGGAGTATAAATTTTTAGATCTATAGAAGTAAAACATTACAAATATATCGTTATTTCAAAGGTAAATGGGATAATTTTTTAATGTTATTGCAATCTATCTCATTAATCATAAGCATAACAAGGAAAAAAATACGAAGAAGGTAACACGCGAAATTTATTATTAAATATTAATGCATAGTTTTTGAAGTGTTCTATTATTTATCTTTAAACAAATTTAGGCTTTACACCAATGATGAACTTGATTTGTTTTTTTAATCAAATTTTAAAAAGTTCATTGCTAATCAGGCCTCTATTTATGAAAAAAGGTTATATTTAGTAAATTGACAATCAGATGTATTATAACCATGAGTATAAAGTACATATTATGTAGTCATTATTATGTTTGTTTGATGTCTTTGGTGGGCCACTAAATATTCTTTATAAACAAGGTTTGTAACGAGTGATTGATTGTCTTGTGCGGTCATTATTTAAATCCAATATCCTCAATTCGATTGATCAATTGACCCTCGACAGTAAAACAACTAATCGTGACAAAAAATCGGTTTTGGTATATACAAATCAATAAGTTTCAAACTTTTCCCTTGATTTTTTTTTTTGTCTTTGCATATTATAATCTCATTAGAAATTTCCTTTGTTGTACACTACAAGAAAATTCGGATTTCGGGACTGAATTTGCGGATTGAGTAATCCGTCCCTAAATTTAGGGATGGATTAGGGACTACTTAAAGACGGAAAAATAAATCCGTCCCTAATCCGTCTGCAAATTTGCAGACCGCAAAGTAGTTCCTGAGTCGTCCGTAATTGGGGATGGATTTGGGACTAATTCCATGGTGGTCCGCAAATTGCGGATTCAAAGCCAGTCCGCAAATTGCGGACGGTTTGGGGACTGAGCCAATGCCAGTCCGCAATTTGCGGACCGATTCAATGCTAGTCAGCAAATTGTAGCCGTATTCGGGACGGTTCGTCGGAAAATATTAATCTTAGTCCGCAATCCGTCCAGAATCGGTCTTAAAATTTTCTATTTAATCACTCATCATCTACCCGTTTCTCACACACAAAACTCATATATTTCTCTTTATATCTTGTTATTGTTTGTGATTACAATGGCATCGTCGTCGAGATCGAATATTTTCGTTTCGAGACAGTGGATGTATAGAAGAATTGATCCGGAAACTCAAAGTGTATCGAAGGAGTTTGTAGAAGGCCTTACACAGTTTATGACGGTGGCGACAAATCAACAAGTTTATAGAGAAAACGGTAAGTTGGTTTGTCCATGCGTATAATGCAAAAATGAAAAATTCATTAATGAGAAAACCGTTTGGAATCATCTCTATATAAGAGGGTTTACTCCAAATTATTTTATTTGGTTATCTCATGGAGAGAATTTTGCACCACGACCCAGTAATGTTGTGGAAAATTTTAGTAGGGGTATCATAAATCTTGAAGTGTCTCAGACTTTTCAAGATGTAGAAACCCTTATGTAGAAATGGTGCAAAATGCGTTCGTTGAAAGAAACGAATATGAAAATATTGAAGAAGATCCGAATGCAGAAGCAAAAAATTTTTTTGAAATGTTAGAAAGTGCTAGGCATCCACTCTACGATGGTTGTAGAAGTGGTTTATCAAGGTTGTCTTTATCTGCACGGTTAATGAATTTGAATACAGAAAACAATCTTTCTCAGAATTGCATGGATTTTATATCGCAATTAGTAAGAGATTATTTGCCTGAAGATAATAATACAGTCGAGTCATATTATGAAACAAAGAAGATGATGAGATCATTGGGTTTATTGCCGTATCAAAAGATTGATGTTTGCCAAGACAACTGTATGATTTTCTGGAAAGAAAATTCGGACTTGATCAATTTTCGCTTTTGTGGAAGATCGATTTTATTTGACTAGAAATGGAAAATCGGTTCTGTTTCGTCGTATGTGGTATTTACCAATTACAGACAGGATAAAAAGATTGTATCAATCGGAGAAGACCGCAAGCGACATGAGATATTTTATTTGTAATATTAACATAATGTTTCTGACATTATTCAGGATGTTTGATGATGTATTGAAGAATACATACATGAATATTGATGAATCTCAACTCCAAACTGATGGTTTTAATCCATTCGGGATGTCTGGGAGAAATTATTCGTTGTGGCCAGTTATTATGACACCGTATAATTTACCACCAGATATGTGCATGAAGCGTGAGTTTTTGTTCTTAACAATATTAATTCCCGGACCTAATCATCCAAAAAGAAGTTTGGATATATTTCTTTAACCATTAATTGAAGAATTGAATGAATTATGGAAGGGAGTTCCAGCGTACGACGTTTCGAGACGATAAAATTTTATATTACGAGGTGCTCTAATGTGGACAATAAGTGATTTTCCAGCTTATGGTATGCTATCTGGGTGGACAACGCATGGTTGATTGGCTTGTCCATATTGCATGGAGGAAACATATGCTTTTCAGTTGAAGTATGGCTATCACAACGAGATATACACATCGTACATATGTATGTTTTACTCAATTGTGAATATCTACGGCCTTTTGAAAGGTAATATCCTATAAATATATAGATTTAATTGCGTATGTATATTTTATTTGTAATATTAACATAATGTTTCTGACATTATTCAGGATGTTTGATGATGTATTGAAGAATACATACATGAATATTGATGAATCTCAACTCCAAGAGCTTAAAGAAAGATATTTCTCCACATGGATAAGACAATATGTAAGTAAATGATAGATATATATTATTGTTAAAGGAAGAGATTTCTCCAAAGGGATAAGACGTTTATATCGACGAGTTTTTCATTATGCAGATTGAGATTGGCAATCACCCGTTATGGCTGCGCGATCTTGTTAAAAGACCAACTCTAAAAGTAACGAGTTGGCCCATGTATTTTACACGTGGTTACCACTTTCATACTTACGAGCATGGAAAATCGAAGTCAACTATGAACTATGGTGTTTGTGTGAAAGGTGAAAGCTATTGTGAATCGACCGACAAACCAGATTTTTATGGGATTTTGAAAGACATTTTGCAATTGGAATATCCAGGTATTGATACTAATAATCCAAAAAATTTCCTTTCGATACCACGTTTGTTATATTTTCGAATATTTCGACTTATATTTGCCATCTTTTGTAGGTTATGTCGGTTTAAAAGTGATGTTATTCCGATGTGATTGGTTCGATCCAATAAACGGATGCGGAACAAGAATAAACAAATTAGGTGTTGTAGAAATTAATTCTACAAGAAGATATGCAAAATACGATCCTTTTATTCTTGCGTCACAAGCCGATCAAGTTTGTTATGTTTCATATCCACATATCAGACGATCTTCAGGTTGGCGTTTTGCAATGAAGATATTTCCAAGTGGTAAATTTATCGACAACGCAGAAGAACAACAATTGGCCATGCAACAACAAACCACCGAGATTGTTGCAATTGATGAAGTTACAATTGAAGCATTGGCACATCGTGAAGTCGAAGAAATTGAAGATGAAACGATAGAAGGAAACCTGGAACTTTGAGATGGATCGCAGGCCGCATCGATAATTAGTCGCCAATTCCGGACGCGACTCGCGACCCGTCCGGAATCAGTCCCTAATTTCCGGACAGTTGGTGAGCCGCGTCCGGAATCGGTCCCTAATTTCCGGACGCGGCTTGCGACCCGTCCGGAAGTGCTTATTTATTCTTGGCCGAACTTCACTTTCTCACAACCATTCCGCCGATTTTGTTTCCGTTTTCGCCCCGAAGTCTATATCGTCCGACGCCCGTCTGACTTCCGTTCACCATCCGTCCGGCAGTCGTCCGCCGAAGGTACGCCGAAGGTCCGCCGTGGTTGCACCGAGGTAAGCTTCTTCCGGTTGTATTTTTTCCGCTTTTTATCTAACGTTTCTGACCGAGTGACCGGTGCCGAATTTCAGCCGCAGAGTGACCGCCTCCGCCGCCCAGTGTGCCATCCGCCCTCCGTTGTCTTAAGGTATATTTTATGTATACAAGTTGTTCGATGAAATGCCTATATGAAAAGTTGTTGTTTGTTTATCATATATACACGCGAGATCGATAATGGTATTAAAGGTATGTACACGTGAATATATCATATATAGACGCAAGATCGATAATGGTATTAAAGGCATATACACGTGAATATATAATATTCAAATTAATTGTATGTATAAAAGCAAATGCACAAAAGTATATATGTATATTTTTTTTACGTTTGTTGATAATAATCATATATATCTAAAAACGTTAATAGATACTGAATAAATACAAAATATATCTAAAATGAATGGTGTAATAATTTAAAATTAAATCGCTTCATAACATATTTAGAATTTGACCTCATACAAATCAATCTTTAGGTTAAAAGTACAAAATATATATTTGTAAAAATCTAGATATGCATAGAGTCAATATTGTTATAAATATTGACAAACTATTTTTTTCATTTTCATTCCTTTTCCTCGTTAACTTCTAAGAGGTGCATTTGGCTCTTCTCTAATTTCTACTAAATTTTTTCACGTACTCTTGCCTTTAACCTCCATGATCTTCGTTTATTTTCTCCTTATGCTTCTCTAGAAGCTCTTTGTATAAGAACAATATGGACTAAAAGCAGTAATGTTGGAACTGTTAAATGAAAGAAGCTCATACACGATCCATGAATGTAGTATGACTCTATGCATAGGCTCCACATCTAGAAAAAAAATTAAGGGAGAATACATGTTCATCATGCATTTGAAATGTTTTATCAAACACTTAAAAGAAATAAGTGATTGATGATTTAATTATTATGTTCAGTAAAACTAGGGTAAACGTGGTATTAAGAAAGTATGATTCACGACCTAGTTACGAGACTCTTAACCCCGCAAACCGATCCCGAAATAAAGGAACGGTGGTGGAAAGCTTTCGTGGTATATTTTTTAAATATACATTTCATTATAAATTTTAAACTTATCTTTAATATTTAATTGAATAATTAAATCATTATTTTCAGCAAAAATTTTATTGAAATCCCGCAATAATCGGACTAGTAAAATCCGAATTTCAAAAGCATGCGGTAAAACGACTGAAAAATCTTGTATAAGACATGAAAAAGGACTATGATAAAAAACATTGCAAACCCGTTTGGATCCCTAATAATGTCTGGGAAGAGCTGCTCGCCTATTGAGAGACTCCTGAATTTAAGGCGAGAAGTGAGCGCGCTAGTCGATCCCGTCGTTCTGATAGAGCGGGATATTGGTTAAGTGTGTATACTGCTGGTTCCCGCTCTTTCGCAGAGGTTTACGAAGATATGGTAAGATTTAAAATTTTTTAAAGTTTTATAACGAGTCACATTTGTTTAATAGGTAAAACATCAAATTTGTTTTAGACGAAAGAGAAAGGATGTGAACCGTCGTACGTGGAATTGTTAGAACGTACACACAAGAAAAAATCCGACGGTTCGTGGGTAGATGCCAGGTCGAAACAAATTCACGAGGATGTTGTGAACATGGCATCGGAACGAGTGTCCCAAATCCCGCCAAGAGAAGATGGGACGCAACCGACTCTTTCTCAAGAAGAATATAACGAGATGTATTTCGAGGTAATTTTAGTATATTTTTACAATAATTTAAATTTAAATTAAATGTCAATATTTTTTGTAGTATGTAACACCGTACAAAGATCGTCTTTTTGGTCTTGGAAGGATGTCATCAAAACATGCGAGTTCCTCCAAAGGCAAGGAAAAGATCGCGAACGAGGAATTACAAAATAAAATCTCGGAGATGAAACACAATTAGAACAACAAAACTCACAGGTCAACGCTCTGCAAAGAGAAATTCAACGATCAAGAAGGGAACATGAGCAGTGGCGGGAGGACGATTGGGGCGTGGGCATAAGGGTCTTTATGACACAATCAATAATTCGATTCATTTTCAATTAGGCCTTGCTCTAGCCTCCTTAGGGGTTGTTACTTCCTTGGTAGCTTAACACATCATGTACTCTTTACCTGCTTATGCGTTCATAGCGCAAGATTTTACAACTCAAGCTGCGTTATATACCCATCACCAATACATCGCAGGATTCATCATGACAGGAGCTTTTGCTCATGGAGCTGTCTTTTTTATTAGAGATTATAATCCAGAACAGAATGAGGATAATGTATTGACAAGAATGTTAGACCATAAGGAAGCTATCATATCCCATTTAAGTTGGGCCAGCCTCTTTCTAGAGTTTCATACTTTAGAACTTTATGTTCATAATGATTGAGAATGATGAAGGCACACATGCCCACAATCAATTGGGATACGGCCGACAACAGTGATGACGACGATGCTGATAATCCGCAAGTGCCACCTACTAGTTTGTAAATCCGTAATTGTAATATTTTATGAACTATTTTAGTATTGTATGAATATTATTTATTTAATTTCGATTTCAGTTTTTAAAATTTTTGTTTTTATTTTTTTTAAAAAAAATTCCGAACGGGGCTTAGGCCTGAGACCCTGTTCGCAAATTTTATTATTTATTTAATTTCGATTTCAGTCTGGAAATTTTCCGGACGACCTGAGACCCTGTCCGAAAATTTTCCCGACGGGCCGCGTGGTCGTCCGGAAAGTTTCCCGATGGGCGGCAGCCGGTCCGGAAATTTTTCCGACGGGCGGCAGCCGGTCTGGAAATTTTTCCGACGGGCCGCGGCTGGTCCAGAAATTTTCCGGTAGGTCGTCGGACTTCCGACGAGTTCCAGACTAACTTTATCGTCCGAAATTACGGACGGTTTGCGGACTACTTTAGCGCTTGAATTTGCGAACGGATTGCGGACGAAAATTGGTTTGCGACGTTCATTTGCGGACGGGGAGCTGCGGTCCCTAATCGGTCCTGAATCCCATTTCCGGACGAATTAGGGACTGTTTTGGCAGTCTTTAATTTGTACATTTCTTGTAGTGGTAATGTAAATGAAATATCTGAATCTTTTGGTGATTGAATAATTATACAACTACATTCTAGAAATGAATATGTTTGATTTCAACGATGATGTCATTGTAATAAAGAAACGTAAGATGATATGAAGTAAATTGTTTGATAGTTTTTTTTGGAAAACGAATGTAGGTGTAGACAGTTTATATAAACAATTTTTAGACCAGTTAAAGATAGATTAGAAACTAAAATCAATATTTTTCGACGAGCAGACATAAATCATCTTAAATTGCGGATGATTTCTGATCAGATGAAAGAAGTCATTCTAATATCTAAAACAACCATGAATTATGCAAAACAAATTTTCTAAATGCAATTAAAATGACATGGAATACCAAATCACAGTTTACAACTAAATATTTGAATATTTGTAATTTTATTACGAAATATAAAACATACATTTGGTGTATGTACATATTATAAATTACTCAACTAGAAAATAATATTATTGAAGGAAAAATCATTATTGCTACCAATTCAATCGACAAAGTTTTCATTTCTCGAATACCATTAATACCAAAAAATACAACGTCATCATTTCAATTATGTCATATTTTGCTATGATGGTTAATAAAAGAAAAAAGTAAAAACTTAAGCAGATTTTTATTATGTTTATTTTGGTTAGTTTTCACTCATGATCAACTATAAATAGTAATTTCAAGAATAAAAGCGAAAGAAGAAATAAAATATTTATTTTGAACGGTAAAAAGAAAACAATGAGATAATTTCCAAAGAGATATTTCATAATCTGAATCGAATTTAAAATAATACCAAAAAATATCAATTTGTCATTTACATTTACATATTTTTAATGTACAAAAAGAAATAATAATTCGTACTTCTACAAATTAGACTGTTTCCATTCATTTATTTTGCATAATTGCATACCAACGTTGTTGTTTTTTTAACCATAATGTGATCATTATATTTATCTTTGCTCTTGTCTATTTCATTTTAAAAAATTAATGAGTAGTCCACTTCAGAAAAATATGAGTAATTGTTAACTAAAAAAGTGACAGAAAAGTTTCTACGGGTAGTTGTTTCTAGGGCTTATGCTAACTAAAAGCGTTTACACATAATTTTTTTAATAATCAAATAGAATAAAAAGGTTTCGCCGTTGCCGGGGATCGAACCCGGGTCACCCGCGTGACAGGCGGGAATACTCACCACTATACTACAACGACACTACTGATAAGCGTATTAATTCATAAAAACTAATACGTTATGTAAACTATAATCTTATATAGCACAAATGAACAATTTACATACAACAATTTCACATCCATAGCATCAAGATAATGAATATTTCACGTTAAAAATTGTATTCTTAATACATAAAATATTTTTAATCCATTTTTTTTCTAAAAAAATATTTTAAATGGTTCATTTAATAGTCATCAATACACTATTACACAATAATTGAAATTAATATGCGATTTAGAGATTTGAGAATTGATCTCGCTTTTACAGAAACTAAATTTAAGTATTCATGAATGCACCATATTGTTAAACTGTAAAATTTTTTTAAATTTTTTTCCTAAATTTTTTTAATAATTCATAAAATGCATTGAGACATACTAATTATTAAAATAAGAGAATAGAAAATTATACATATAAAAGAGTGTTTTTTTCATGCACTTTCAGCTTCTCACATCAATAGAAGAATGAAAAATTTTCATTTAAAAGTATTAAAACCTTAAAACGATTTTTTACCAAACTTCTTTCCATAATCCTAATTGACACAATCGATTCATTTTTTTAGCTTCTGAATAAAGATATTGAATCATCGCTCAAGTCGTCGGTGATCTTTGGATAAATGAGACAAGGGAACAGAGCTTTAGAGGTTCAAACACCTATAAGCCACGATGTCCTTTCCTTTTATCCCGCTTTAAATCTGTAACACACACCTCCTCAATTGGACCACTCACCCCCGAGAGCAAGCCGTTGGGATCTATGGAAAAAGAAGGAGACGATGGAACCGAGCTACATAGGTTCAGACACAAGTAAGCCACGATATCCTTTTCCCTTCTCCTTCTTTAATTCTAGAAGCCACGATCTCCCTTCCCCTTCTCCATTCAACAATTTGTAAGTCGTGATATCATTTCCCCTTCTTTTGGCGATGACCGCTCTCCTTTTGTCGTAGTGGAAGGCGTTACTGAGTCCAACTGCAGAAACTATCACGGTAAAGCAAAGATCGAAGGTGTGACTAGCGAAGAAACCGAAGGCAAGTGCGTGTTGGCACTTCATCGACATCTTCTAGTGCCAGTACAAGTTATGCTCAATTTGTTGATGTAAAAGTATTGTTGATCTCAAAACATTTAGACGTGTAGAGTTGTCTCTATTTTCTTCTATAAGACAGTGAGTGATAAAACTTTTTTCGAGAAGGCTAACATTGAGTTTTCACTTTTTTTCAGGTCCTAAGAGTGTAAAGCTTTTCTCTAATAAAGAGCACGATGGGCTTAGGTAAGGTGAAAAAATCCTTTATGTATAAAACGTGTCTAAAGCTATAAACTAAAGTATGTGTTGGTTGATGATATAACACAACAATGTCAATGATTGTTATCCAAGTGATTCTACTAAGCTATCAGAAGAAAATCTTAAGGAATTCATAGGCCACGATAGTTATAACAATCCAGTTGAAATGATGGGTCGCGAGCACATCCGAGAGAAGTGGAAGGGGAAGACGACAACTACGGCTAGGAAATGAATCCGAATGCTTCGAATTTGTGGGTCACAACGGCGATAGAAATTTGGTTAAAGAGATCGGGCAAACTAAATCCTCTCCATGTCTCTGTCGGTGGCCCCTGCTGCTACCATCGTCTGCAAGACAAAAATAATGGAATATAAGTTCAATTCGTAACTTTGTGGGGGTGTTTGATAGATCAAAGTAAAACAAACCGATGAAATCACCCGTCGGAGATGTCAGAGATCTTCGACTCGATCTTAGTCCTGTAGTCGCGGATCTCGGCGACGTGGTCTCATTGTCGTGGCTCTCCTCCTTCTACTCGATATAGAGGATGATCCTCCAGGAGACGCGTCTAGATCTGATGACGTTCTTGTAGGCAACAGAAGAGATTCTTTTCCAAGACGGTGAGTGATAGTATCAGATTATTTTGTGAGTGTGGTTGATTTGAGATAACCAGTCTCTAATATTACTCTTTTTCATAACCAGTATTGAAACTTACAATAGTACTTATATCCTTCGTCGATGATACTATTGGAAATGGACATTTATAGATAACTAATTTCGTTAGGCTAAAATATTCATTGTTTCCCCACGAATCTTCTCTACTCCTGGACCACCTCCACGTCACCCTCATCCTTTCGTTGCCACCCCATGTGTTGTTTCAACCTCCTGCGTCGAATTCCTCTCACTCCTCTCTACTACATCTTCTGCTTCTCTCTCTTCGGGATTCCTCTCTATATGCAACAATCTCTTGCGTCGCGATCGTTTCGCATGAGTCATCTTGGATAACGGGATGGCGAGCCTATCAATACCTACCCCAAAAAGAAGCACTTTGTCCTCAAGGTGAGCTGAGGGAAATTTTGTAACCAAATCAACCAGGGATTCCCACGTCGCCCCGGATCCAGTTTGGCCAGTTCATACATCTAGTATCTCTTCTAGTGTTGGTGCGTTTCCTCCCGATTCCCAGACTCGCAGAAGCCAAGTGAACACTGTTGTATTAATTGGTATTGCAGCCTGCAGCTGGAAGACGTGACAAACTAGATGGATCATGTTGTCTGATGGCAGCTTCAGCTTGTATGCCATTATTCCTATCTTCTCCTCCACTTGATTTGGGCCGAAATACCTTGATGTCAACTTGGGATTGCCTCGGGAGAACACCGAAATCTGACGATATGGCCGAAACTTGAGATAAACATAATCCTTTATCTGAAATTCCACTTCTCTTCTTCCTTGGTCCGCCATGGACTTCATGCTTTGCTGAGCTCTGAGTAATTGTTGACGAATTAGGACTATCGCCTTGTCTTTTTCTTGCATCAACGCTTCTAAAGAGACATATTGTGTCTGAACATCCGTAACATTCAAGAATCTTGGAGGGTCTTAACCATATAATACTCGGAAAGGAGTTGTAGAAAGAGCGGAATGATAAGAAGTGTTATACCAATATTCTGTCTATGGTAACCATTGAACCCATGAATACGGCTTGTCACTTGTGAAACAACGGAGATACGTCTCCAAGCATCGATTGAGTACCTCGGTTTGGCCATCCATTTGTGGATGATAAGCTGAGCTATATTTCAAGGTTGTTCCTGCCGCCTTGAAGAGGTGGGTCCACAATTCACTCAGAAATATTTGGTCCCGACCTGAAACTATGCTTTCCGGATATCCATTTAATCTAATGACATCGCAGATGAATACAACAACCATTTGAGCTGCTGAAAAAAGGTGTTTTAATGGAAGGAAGTAGCCATATTTACTGAGGCGATCTACCACGACCAATATGCTATTAAATCCCTGTGAATGAGGCAGCCCTTCCACGAAAACCATGCTAATTTTGGACCAAATTCTATTCGGAATCGGCAACGGCTACAACAATCCTACTGAAGTAGAGTAGAATACTTATTTTTCTCGCAAATCTCGCACCTTCAGATGAATTCTGTCACATCTGTTTTCATCCCCTTCCAATATACCTCCACTGATAACCTTCGATATGTCTTGAGTTACCCTTCATGCCCTCCGATTGGTCCATAATGAAACTCTTGTAATAAGATATCGATCATAGGTGAATCTTTCAGAAGAACAATTCTGCTACGTTTACAAAGAAACCCATCTCACATCTGGTATTCTGCTAGAATTTCTTCCAGCCCTTCCTCCAACTTTCTTTTTAACTCTTTTATTTCCAGATGCACATCTAGTTGACCTCGTAACTCATCTAAGCCTTTACTCCAAACTGTCACTATTTCCATATTCACCTCCATCATTGCCCCTCTCGATAATGCATCAGCAACCTTGTTTTCTTTCCCTGGATTGTATTGAATTCCAAAGTCCAATCCCAGTAGTTTTGTGGCCCATCTTTGTTGTCCGGGTGTGAAGAATCGCTACTCTAGCATGTACTTCAAATTACGCTAGTTTGTTTTGATGATAAACTTCTTCCCGAGTAAGTAGTGTCTCCAACGGTCGACAACTTTGACAATGGCTAACAACTCATTCTTATAGATAGGTTTAGACTTTACTTGAGGGGAAAAACCCTTTGCTTAGATAAGCTATAGGTTTGCCATTCTGGATGAGTACTGCGTATATACAGTTGGCACGTAGAATCTACAGCACTTGCCTTAGGTGCTCAGCATGCTCCTTAACTCTTTTATTGAATACCAATATATCGTCAAAGAAAACCAAGATTGTCCACCGCAGCAAGTGTCGGAAGCTAAAGCATTCGAAAACCCGAATGGCATTGCCAAAAATTTGTAGTTCCCTTCATGCATTTGGAAGGTTGTCTTCGGTACATCCTCCTCTCTTACTCGAATTTGGTGGTAACCTGATTTAAGATCAATCTTAGAAAATATTGATGTTCCTCGAAATTCATCTAGTAGCTCATTTATCATTGGGATGGGTTACATATCGAGCATTGTTATCTTGTTAACAACACTATAATCCACACAAAATCGCCATCCTCCATCCTTCGTCTGTGCCAGGAGCACTGGGCTGGAATACGGACTGATGCTAGGGCGTATAATGCGAGCTTGAAGCATCTCGGCAATCAGTCTTTCAATCTCATTTTTCTGGTTAAAAGAATACATGTAAGGCTGGAGGTTCACCGAGATAGCTCCTTCCACCAAATATATCGCATGCTTTCGGGACCTCCTGGGGGTAGGGTCCGAGGTTCTTGAAATACCTCCTCTAATTTTCTTATCACCTCACTTATTCGTTCATCTGTAGCAATCTTTTGCCCGGTGCTACAACCACTGACTAAATAAGTCAACTCTAATAAATATGTGATGCCTTCCTCCTTTGAATGTTTCACCAATGTATTCAAAGACACTTCGGTTTTCAGTAGTGCCAGATCTCCCTTCAACTCTATTCTCTGATTTCCCAATTTAAAACTAATCCGATGCAATTTCCTGTTCACTCGATTTTCTCCCATTATAGCCAGCCATATATAGCCCAAGACAACATTGGTGTTTCTGAGATCAAACAACAAGAGGTCATCTATAGTTTGCAATCCTTGAATCATTAAACACAAGGATTTACACTTGCTAGTGCTGGAGATTATCTCATCATTCCTTACTGAAACCCCAAATCCCATGTCGGAGTGATTGTTAACCCATTCCTTTGGACAAACGTCTTTGATATGAAATTTTTTATTGCCCCCGAGTCAATTAAAATGATCACCTCTTGCGAAGCAAATGAGTGTTCGATTTGCGGTGAGCCCCGTCATCGATTAATGAAAGTTCACCAACCTCTTTTCCTTCTCCCTCTTGATCCTCTTCTTCTTTTTCTTCAATCATTTCTTCAAAGTCCAGTTCATCCTCCTCCTCATCTACTGCCATAAACTTGAAGGATCTGTATTTGTAATAGTGCTCGTGTTGTATTTATTTCCACAACTGAACCAAAGTCCCTTGTTACATCGTTCTTGGATTTCAGCTGCCAAGACTTGTTTAATGGGTGTTTCATTTCCGGGATCTTCGATTTTTCGGCCATAACTGGAAACTCCCCCTTTTTTCTGGGAGGTTTGATAGAAATTGTTTTGTGGTCGAGGTACCCATGGTTTTCGCCACTGTTCTAACTCATCTTGTTCCTAGATCATGATGGCCAACTCTGTGATTTCATCCAACCCCACTGGTTTGTACCTGCTGACTTGGTTTTGTATGCCTTATTTCAGTCCATTCATAAAATCGTCTTCCAAGACATCATCAGCAACATGAGGGGCCACCACTGCAAGCTCTTCAAACTTCAGTTGATACTCTTCTATGGAGCCCTCTTCTTTTAGCTTCATCATCTGTCGAAGGATTGAACCTCCATATCCTCCCCTGTACCTTTTACAGAGACGCGTCTTGAAATCATTCCATTCTCGCAGCACTATCCGGTCCTGGATTCATCTGGACTAGGTTAAAGCCTTCCCTTCCATACTTCTCAGAGTCTGCTCTAACATCTCCCACTCCGGAACTTGATTTACAGCAAAGTATTTTCTGCTCGGAATACCTAGTCATCCGGATTGGTGCCGGAGAACAAGGGCAACTCGAGCTTTCTCTGTGAGCTCCCAATTGATCCTTCTGAGTTTTGAGTTCCCGTATGGATTGGCATTCCGCTTCCTTGGCCTTCATCACTAACAATGGTCCCCTTTCTGGTAATCTGTCATCGGTTTTCTCTCCATTCGGTTGCCATTTTCATGACTTCGACCCAAGAGCCCATTATCACTGCCATATTCCTGGTAAGTTCGGCCATCTGTGCTTCCAGCTGATTAGGCTGTTGAACAACGTCTCGTTCTACTACTGTTGTTGTTGATGCTACTTCAGACTGTTGGTTCCTTCTTGTCATCCTCAATCGTGTTTTAGGCTCTGATACCAAATGATAACATCAGAATGTTTTGTGAGTGAAGTTGATTTGAGATAACCAGTCTCCAATATTACTCTTTTTCATAACCAGTATTGAAACTTACAAGAGTACTTATATCCTTTGTCGAGGATACTTTTGGAAATGAAAATTTACAGATAACTAATTATGTTAGGCTGAAATCTTCTCTGCTGCCCTACCAATCTTCTCTCCTCCTGGACCACCTCCATGTCACCCTCATCCTTCCGTTGCCACCCCATATGCTACTTCAACCTCCTACGTTGGATTCCTCTCACTCATCTCTACTACATCTTCTGCTTCTCTCTCTTCGAGATTCCTCTCTGTCTGTAACAATCTCTTGCGTTGCGATCGTTTCCCACTAGTCATCCTGGCTAACGGGATGGTGAGCCTATCAATGAGCTCCTCGTTCTCCACCGAGGCAGAGACCTTCTCTATGAACTCCACCATCTCCTCTACCTCTTCGCTTACTCGCTAGCTTGACTATGTATACGAATTCATCTTGCACCGAAACCATCATCGTTGGTCCTTTGAACAATCGATCAAATTACAAAAATCTCAGATCAAAGAGAGAGATGGACTTCAGTGATTTGTACCCATATCGGACAAACTAAAACCTCTATATGTCTCTATTGGCGGCCCTTGCTATTACCATCGTGTGCAAGCCAAAAATAATGGAATACAAGTTCAGTTCCTAACATTGTGGGATGTTTGATAAATCTAAGTAAATCAAAATAAAGAATTTATGATATCAATGCATTCGAAGACATGAAAACTGGAAACCATAATTGAAAAACGACGTTTAGAAGGAATTTTTTTTATAAAGGGGTGGGTTTCATAAGGATAAAGGATGAACATAAAGACGAAATGACAAAAAAAAAATATAAAACGTGTGAATGTGAAAAACGAAATAATAAATTATGATACTTATTTATTAAAAATATCAAAGATATTTTTAAAATATTTAGTTTTTTTAATAAAAAAATAAAATGTTGATGTAAAAGTCTGTAAACCTCTATTTGCAAAGTCTTTATATATATATATATATATAGTTATTAGTAAAATTAACATGGGACATAGAGTTTGAAAAACTCTCCAAGCACAGAGAATCCTTACTCTTTAGGCTTCCACCCTCTACTATCAAACCCTATCGCGGTGTGATTTTCTCTCGAAGACCAGGAAGCAACCCTCTCGCACTGCCACTGAGTGTCGCTGGTTCTTCAGCCCCAAACCCTATAGCGACGACGATGAAGCCACCTCTGATGAAGATGCATTCCTCAGTCAATTCTCCGTTTTCATCAAAGGTAGATTCTAGAGATTCAGTTTTTTTGGTGTCTATTGTGAATTCAGTAATTGAAGCTTTAGATATTAGCATTCTAATTACCCATCTAACCCTCCTCCTTTACACAAAACCCAGATGGGAGGAGTCTGTATATGAGGCGGCAAGCTTGTTCCCCTGTAAATGTCACTGTCGGTGGTGTTGTGGCACGTGTTAAACCCTTGACTTTCTCTTGGTTTGTAGCGAAAGTGTGTGTCCCACAGTTTTGCTCTAGGGTTTATGTTTGCGATGAGCTCATTCGAATGGTAATGGGTTCTCTTCTTTCCATCGTAGTTCCACAAAAATGAGATGTGTTTACTGTATACCAATAAAGTTTAAAAGTTAAAATTAAATTTCGTGTTGTGATTAATTGTTTCCTTCTTCTTCTCTCATCTTTCAGGGAACCAACACACGACCTATATTCAATCTTTTTTGTGTGTATATATATATATATATAGTGTTGAGATTCTTTTATTTATACTAATTTATAGAGTGATTATAATGAATCTCACTTGCATGGAAATACATACAATTTTTCTTTTAAAAATTTATTGATACCATGTATTACATGAAACGGGCGGATGGAGAGTTAACATTGGGGTCAAATGGATAACTGCACATTTGTTTTTTATAAAACCAAAACAAAAAAATGTCATTATAAATAATATTTACAATATAAACAATTATAAAACACATTTGTAATATATTTATTTTTCAATATCAAATTTTTTTAATGTATTTACATTTAAAATATTTTTATTTTAATTATATATTACCCGTGAAGATACTTTTGTACATCTGTCTCTAATTACATGATATCATACATATTGATATATGCTATATAATATTAAAATTTCAAAAATAAGAAATAGCAGGTTTCCAACTCAAAAACTCTAAATTTCATTTATTTTCAAGCAATTTTTGCTATTGTTGTGCATTGTGCATGAATTTTTGACCGAATCTTTAGATCATTTTATTTTTGAAATATGGTTGACACAAGAGAAAATGAATCCTACGATGAAATATTCTTAGATTACGAGGAAAAGGAGAAGGTCCTCAATTCTATTGAAAATAAAGTCTATTGGTTTGCTAGCTTCATGAGCTTCATTTAACTAACTCATTACCATTATCTCCTCTTCTCTTTAGCTTGTGCAAACTGAAAATAAAATGGAACTTGAATGATGATGTGTTCTTGGATGGTGTTTGAGTAATTTGATGATTTAGGTTTAGAAGAAAAGTTTGCTGGTGTGTTGATCATCTCGTTTTCGTTCACTTTCTCGTATGATTTTAGAGATGTTTATGATGATAGTTGCGATGTTTACATGTGATTTTGTAACCGTTTTACTTGATTTCATGTTTTCATGTTCTTACAGGTTTTAATGTGTATTTGGTTCGTTTCGGAGCTAAAGAACATACACGAGAAAAAGTACGAGCATCGATGATCACAACGGAGCAAACAGGACGAGAAACAGACAAGGAATGGGCAAGATGTTAACTTGGTCGGGCATAGGCACATACGGCTGGGCATGATGAACTGCACGACCGGACGATAATTGGATGATTTTCCCAGAGAGTGATGCACGACTCGGACACTCACAATGCACGGTCAGACATCCCTCATGGAAAGGTGCACAGTCGAGCTTTATTTCATGCACGATCGAGCACTTGGTTTGAAGAACAAGCACGAGTGGGCTCACCACCATGCACGCTCGGACTCAACATCACCAAATATCCCCAAGAGCTTTGCATGGCCTGGACATTCACATAGTACGGTTGGGCGCATAAAGGAAACCGGTCTAGAAAAGAGGAAGAGATGCATGCCCGACCGGGCTGCATACCATGCACGGTCAGGCATGACTTGGTAAACTCTCCTACTTCCGTTTTGAGCGGAATTTGGCATGGGAATGATTCAAATTTTGAGTTACAGAACGTCAAGTACATAGAGGAGGGGAGACAATAAGCATTCATCATTTTAGAGAGCACTCTTGATGGGAGACACACAAGGAGACTGGAAGATCGAACCGGGACTAGTTTTTTTTATTTCTATGAACCTTAAACTATCTATTTTATTTAGGTTGTTCGATTTCAAACTCATGACTGAGTAGTTGTTTTGTTCTAGGAGACGAGATTAGCCCATGGCTATCCCAGAACTTCTTTTGATTTATCTATGATTGCCATTCCCGTTTTGTTTATCTATTCTTTGTTTGAGTGTTGAATAGTCATGTATTTACGAAGGCCAAGTAGATGCATGTGTTAGGGACTTAGGAGAAGTATCAAAAGGAAAATTCTAATCCCGGATGATCATGCTTAGAACAACCGAGAGTAGGTCACGAAAGTAGAGTAGTAACGGTTGAATGTTAATCGGATGAATCATAGATCGTATGGGTTTAGTTTAATGTATCAGCCACGAAAGTAAGGGAGAACTTGATTAGATCACGTTTCTATGCCTTGAGAGATGGTAGGAATCACATCAGGATCGTCCTCTTTAGATATCTTGATTGGGAATACATGATTAGATGATCGATAGTTGGTCTCGGAAGCTTTGAGGTGAAACGGTCCTAGAATGTTTGTCTCATTGTCGATAACTCGTAGTTTATTCATTTTCGTTATTTCATCTTAAAATCAATAATTTAAATTTGAACTTAGTTTGTGTTGCATAGTCCCTGTGGGATCGACACCTAGAGTACTATACACGTGTCGTGAACTTACAGGTAGTTTAGGTTAATTTAGTTTAACTTGGAACACATCATGTGTTTTTGTCTGAAAGTGATACGCTTTCACCTCCTTCTCTTCTTCATATATATCAAAAGTTTAATACAAAAAGATAATAATCCATAGATACTATTTTTAGGCCTTAGTTGTGTGGTTTGACTTCAGTTTGTGTTGTATTGTTTGTTCAAAAACATGTTGTAGTTGTTCTGATCTTGTTTCTTCTTTAGGTGTTGTAGGTTTCTGTCGATTGGGCTTGATATTGCAGATCTGGGACATGGGCTAGAGTTACATACGGTTGGGCTTCTTCAATTTTTTCTTTGCGCTTGTAATTTCTTGGGCTTTTTAAACCCAATTTTCCTAAGCTTGCAAACTTCAGTAGCGTTCCCAAACCTTCAAATCCTTTATCCTCTCTCGATCAACCCCTTGAACACTAGCTCTCCCTCGATCTCTTTTTTAGTTCATGTCCGAGGAGGTTCAACACCTTCAATCTCTCTCTCGATCCTTCTCGGCACTCCATGAATCCTTAAACCAATTCTTCCCAAGAGCATTCATCAGTATGTCCACAAGCTGGTTATCTCTTGCACAATACAAGGTAATTCGTCCTTCTCTTTCAGCCTCTCCCACGACATGAATTTTAATGTTGACATGCTTTTTCCTCCGGTGTTGAATTGGATTCTTCCCTATTGAAATGACTACTGTGTTATCGCAATAGATTGGAATCCCACCATCAATCTCAAACCCTAGTTTTTCAAATAGCCTTCTTAACCATGCAAAATGGTTCATGGTAGCACACAAAGTAGTATACTCTACCTCAATAGTGGATTGTGCTATCACGGATTGTTTCTGTGCTTTCCACGAAAAAACCGCACTCTCAATTATAAAACAATAACTTGTTGTGCTTCGCATGTCTATAGTATTATCTCCCCAGTCTAAGTCTGAATACTCAATTAAATCTGCATCTTTTGTAAACCTGAACCATAATCCATAATTTGTATTTCCTTTAATATATCTCAATACACGTTTAGCTTCTAACAGACTTGTTCCTGTGGGTTTTAACATGTACCTGGAGAGATAGAAGGCGACAAACATGATATCAAGTCATGTGGCGGCAAGATATAAGAGACCTCCAACCATCATATACTGCAGTGCATTAGTGAGTTCTTTTCCCTTGTTTACATTCTTCCCTGCTAGGGTTAGAGAAGTGTTGACACTCTTAGAGTGTTGCATTCCAAACTTGTTGAGTAGTTGTGTATCATATTTGTTATGATGTAGAAAAATCCCCTTCTTAGTATAATTGATCTCAAACCTTAGGAAGTACCTTAGCCTGCCCATATCACTCATCTCAAAAGCCTTACTTAGCTTAGTCTTGAATCCCTTGATCAATTCTTCATCACTCCCAATTATAATAATATCACCCACATAGATTCCAGAATTTAACCTTTGTGTGTACATGGTGGCATCAAGATGGTTTCTTATACACCCTTATGTCAAGAAGAATGCATTCATCGCCAACTCAACAAATCAAACTTTCCTCTATAATATTATATTATGGTTTTTAATTACATAAATCTCACAATTTAATATAACAAATATTTACAATTTTAACCTTTTTTTATAAATTCAAACATGTTAAAAATAATAAAATTAGTGATATAACAACAAAATACAATATATATATATAGAAAGATTAAAATTAAAATTTTTATGATACTAATATATTTATAAATGAAAAAAGATAGACAAATATATTAAATAATATAACATTTAATTGATTTCTAAATAAACGTGAAATATAATCAACTTCATATAATTATAATTCGACATATAAAATTTATTATTAGAAAATGATTGAATACACTTTAAAAAATGGGACGAGAGTAACGATTGTTAACCGATGAAAAAGAAGCTAAACTCCGAAAAGTGAGAATTTATATGCACCAAATATTATCAATGCTTATAACCGTAGTTAATAATGTTGCACTGATTATTCATATGAATATGACCTACCTTTTAGAAGTTAAGATAGAGAAAATTTTAAAAATAATTAAAAAAAGTTGGTCATCATCTAATATGTTCTGACAAAAAATCCTCGCGAACAAGGAAAAGGTTGGAGAGAAATAGTTAAAGAGTTTAATCATAATATATATTATTATGGTTTAGATATGTAGAAATATTAAAAAAGTAAATAATATTGTATTTTATCATTGTTCTGAGATCCAAATTAATTATATAAGCCATAAAAATGATAAAATACCAAAATTTTGAAAGTCAATATATTTTTTTAAAAATTTATATATTAATGTTGTTATTTTTATTCAAAATTTAATATTGTTATTGTTGAGAAAATGACTAATTTTTCTGTATTTTATCTTTTAGTGATAAATCCCACATCGGTTGGGAAGCAAATAGTTTTTCACTATATATTAAGTTTTATGTTTTATGTATAAAAAGCTTATAAAGGAAGGGTTTTGAGATTGAACGGGTTTTACAAAAAAATACCACACGTGTCTGATGTCGTCCGTGCACGCGCCGCCGCCCGACTGGGTCGGATTTTACTCTTTTAGTATTATTTTGTTGTTTTCAAAACACGATTTATTTAAAAGAAATATTCAAGCCGACCTTATTTTTCGGATTGAATTTTGGAGCCATCTCGAATCCACATTTAGCATAATTTGTGGAACCACCTAACCTTATAAATATGGTTATGGACAATGAAGAAGATCATCCAAAATTGAAAAAACACTTCTAGTTTTCTTTCAAGCGTGTACCCCTACGCACGGTCATATACGAGTAATATTTTTTCGGCTATTTCATTCTCCTCTTTCGCGAGTGCACGTGTGTAGAGGGGGTTGTTGTGCTAAATTTGGATAGCGATCGGCCTTTGGTTGCATTACGGTCGTGCCGAAATTTCGCTTTCAAGGTAGTGTTTATACCACGACACCGCTTTGGTCACCGTCCTATTTTAACAAAAATCTGAAAGCGAAAGTTATTTTTCATTTGTGACGATGGATGTCGTTCTACCGCCCCGCTCACTGCCCGACCTATCCAAGCTTGAGCCGCTTGACGGTACGAACTACCGTCGTTGGTCCTAAAAATTGTTCATTTTCTTTGAGAAATTAGACGTCGACTACGTTCTCCACATGGACATGCCTGAAGGAGCTCCGACTCACGCCGCACCCTCCATTCTGATGACGATGCCTCAAACCGAGAAATCCAAGAAGACGGACGACGAGGCGAAATCAGAATTTGAGAAAGATAACAAACCTTGTCGCGGACTGAGTGTAGGTATGAAGATGTGTACACTTTTGCAAGCGAACGTTCTACTAGAAAAGTTTCCTCCCTCGTGGTCGGAGTACAGATGTCATCTCAAACACAAGAAGAAGGATCTGCCACTCGAAGAGCTCATCAGCCACATGAAGACCGAGGAGGCTAATCGGCAGAAAGATAAGCTTAATATTGTCTCTTAACATTCAGTTAAAGCTAACTTGATTGAATCTTCTGCTGGACAGAAAGACAGGTTTAAGGCTAAAGGAAAGAAATTTAAAAAGGGACCGAATCAGAAGCACTTCACAGGCTTGGCGGAA
>CM071861.1:10275639-10308191 GCA_036759665.1 Gynandropsis gynandra
GAGCTTATAAGCCATATGAAGACCGAAGAAGCTAATCGGCAAAAAGATAAGATTAATATTGTCTTTTCACGTTCAGTTAAAGCTAACTTGATTGAATCTTCTGCTGGACAGAAAGACATGTTTAAGGCTAAAGGAAAGAAATTTAAAAAGGGACCGAATCAGGAGAACTTCAAAGGCTTGGCGGAAAGAGCGCGAAGGACAAAGTTCTGTATTGCTATGAGTGTGGAAATCCAGGCCACAAATCATATCAATCCTGGAACAAAAAGACAAAAAACCTAATAACAAACCTAACGCAAATTATGCCATGCAGGTTAATATTGCTGAAAAGGATGAGATCATTGTGGTGAGACGAATTTGTCGGAAAACAAAGTGGACTGGTTGCTAGACACCAGAGCGACCAGACATTTCTGTTCCAACAAAGATCTTTTCCAAGAATTCCAAGAAGTTGCGGATGGTGAACACGTCTTCATGGGTAATTCTGCCACCGCTGGAGTTCTTGGTAAAGGAAAAATTCTCCTCAAACTTACGTCTGGAAAAACATTATCATTGCATGATGTGTTGTATGTTCCATCGCTGCGTAGGAACCTAGTCTCTGGTAGTTTGCTTAATAGAGCTGGTTTGAAACTAGTCTTTGAGGGTGATAAGGTGACATTAGCAAAAAATGGGGACTTTGTGGGAAAATGTTATTTTTCTGAGGGATTGTTTGTCTTGAACACTAATTATGCTTTAGCTAATGGAAGTAACTCTGGTTCTTCTTATATCGTTGAATCTGTTAATGTGTGGCATGGTAGACTAGAACATGTGAATTATGGTTCTATTAAAAAGCTTAAAAATATGCAACTCATAAACGCATCAAACGAAAATGAATGTTCAAAATGTGTTATCTGTGTCGAAGCAAAATATGCTAAGAAGCCTTTTAAACATGTTACTTCTTGAAGCACATAATTACTTGAATTGGTTCAACGGAATTACACGTTGAGCAAGGATGGTAAAAAGTATTACATTTCCTTTATTGATGACTTTTCTAGATATACGAAAATTTATCTATTAGGGTCTAAAGATGAGGCTGCTCAAATGTTTTTAAGATATAAAGCTAAAGTAGAAAATCAATTAAATAAAAAGATTAAAAGATTTAGGTCAGATAGAGGTGGTGAATATTGCACGATTTTCTTGAAATTTTTTGTAGTGAGAATGGTATCATTCACGAAACTACCGCACCGTATCCACCTCAACAAAATGGCATAGCCGAACGAAAAAATTGAACACTAAAAGAAATGATAAATGCTATATTATTGAGTTCTGGTATGCTTGATAATATGTGGGGGGAAGCAGCATTTTCCGCATGTTATCTTCTTAACAAAGTCCCTCACAAAAAGCTAGATAAAACACCTTACGATCAGTGGAAAGGTTTTAAATCAAATCTGAACTATTTGAGAGTATGGGGTTGTCTAGTTAAAGTTGCATTTCCTGAATTTAGGAAAACGAATATAGGATCTAAGAGTCTTGATTGTGCATTCATTGGGTATGCTCAAAATAGTAGCGGATATAGATTCATGTGTTTAAATGATAACTCAATATATGAATCTAGAAACACTGAATTTTTTTAACATATTTTTCCTCTAAAAAAGGATGATATATCTTCTTTTTCAATTAATGGCTTGGATAAGAAATCATCTACGATAGTGCATGATAACGAACCTAAAAGAAAAAGGGTTGAGAAAACTTCCGGTTCTGATTTTGTCACTGCATTTCTAGTTGATCATTCAGACAAAATTGATGAACAATTTGTATTTTACGTTCTTGATTTATGAAGATCCTAAAACCTACGAAGAAGCTCTGAAGCCTATAGACTCCATTTTTTTTGAAAGAAGCAATTAAGAGTGAGTTAGACTCAATAATAATGAACCACACATGGGATTTGGTTGATTTGCCTAAAGAAAGTAAACCCATTAAGTGTAAATGGATCTTCAAGAGGAAAACTAGACCAAACGGGTCAATTGAAAAATTTAAGGCTAGATTAGTGGTAGTAGGATATACTCAAAAGAAAGGTATTGATTATTTTGATAGTTATTCTCTGTGACTAAAATCTCTACCATTACATCTTTTATTGCATTTTCAGCTATTCGAGGGCTCACAATACATCAGATGGATGTGAAAACGTCCTTTCTAAATGGATACCTGGAAGAAGAAATTTACATGGAACAACCAGAGGGATTCATCATAGCTGGGCAAGAAAATAAAGTATGTAAGCTTAGAAAATCTCTCTACGGTCTCCAACAAACACCTAAACATGGTATGAAAAAATTGATCGTACTTTGGTAAACCATGGCTATGTAGTGAATGTGTCAGATTCATGTGTTTACACGAAGTTGTTTGGGTCTGATTGTGTGATCATATGTCTATATGTTGATGACATGTAATATTTGGTTCAATCATGGAAGTCATCATTGATACCAAGAAGTTTTTATCATCTCATTTTGACATGAAAGAATTAGGAGAAGCTATGTTATTCTTGGTGTTAAAATTCATAAGATGGAAAATGGTTTTTCCATGTGTCAATCACATTATGTTGAGAAGATTTTCAAGAATTTTGATTGCTTTGATGAACTGACTGTAAGAACTCCTTATGATCCAAGCATGAATCTTAAAAGAAACATGGTGATAGTGTTTCACAAACTGAATATGCTAAGATTATAGGAAGTGTTATGTATCTCATGAACTGCATAGGACCAGACATTGCATATACTGTGAGTAGACTAAGTAGATACACTCATAATCCAAACAATGAACATTGGAATGCACTTCGTCGATTATTGAAATACTTTAAGGGGACTATAAACTTGTGCTTGCATTTTAACAAGTTTCCCGCAATATTAGAAGGTTATTGTGATGCGAATTAGATAACAGATAATGATGAAGTGAGTTCCACCAGTGGATATGTATTTACATTAAGTGAAGGAGCAGTTTCGTGGAAATAATCGAAACAAACTTTTATTGCTCGGTCTACTATGGAATCGGAGTTTCTCTTGAATTGGCTGGTCAAGAAGTTGAATGGTTGAAAAACTGTTAGGAGATATTCCATTGTGGGGGTCTACTGTTCTTGTCTTCTTGTATTGTGACTCACAAGCTGTTATTGGAGTTGCAAAGAATTATGTGTATAACGGTAAAAGAAGACACATTCGCATAAGATATGGAGCAGTTAAACATCTCTTAAAGGATGGATTGATCTCCTTTGAGTTTGTGAGATCCGAAAGGAATTTGGCAGATCCTTTAACAAAAAGATTATCGAGAAGAATTATTCAAGAATCTTCTAAAAGAATGGGACTTCAACCTCTAGGTTGAATTGAGATCAGCATATTAGTCCATTCTTGTATTGTGGTTGTTAATCCATAACTCTAGTTGTTGAGTGGTCTTATGAAGGACTTGATGGATGTTTAACTCTAGTGGTTGAGTTGTCCTATGAAGGACTTGATGGATGTTTGAGATGTTAGTCGAAATGACTTATTCTAGGGCTCTAGACGTTGAGCGGTTTTTTGAAAGACTTGATGGATGATGATATGGAAGTCTTATGGACTTAATAACTTCATAGCTCTGTTATTGAGTGGTCTGTAATTATATTAGACTTGATGAAGTTATTGTTATAAATGAGTGTCAAGGTGAGCTACCTTCTATGAAAGAAAATTGAATTTCTTTCTAGAGCACTCATAGAACCAAGGTAAAATAAAATGCATGACATTTAAAAGTGTTGTAACCGTATCGCGGAATAGCAAATACCAAGGAATCAATACGTGTTGTGGGGGTCTCAGTTTAAACTTTTGAAAGTTCAAGAAGCAATTCACTTCCACTAGCTTAAGTTATTGCCTCACAGCACTACACATCAATTTAATCATAAGATATTGATGCTTAAGTAATTCAATTCCTACATTATTCGATTTACTCATATGTTTGAAAAATTGAGTAAGTCATTTGTGGGGGATTGTTGAGAAAATGACTAACGTTTCTATATTTTGTCTTTTAGTGACAAATCCCACATCGGTTGGGAAGAAAAAAGGTTTTCCACTATATATTAAATTTTGTATTTTATGGTATCAAAAGCTGATAAAGGAAGGGGTTTGAGTCTGAAAGGGTTTTACAAAAAAAATACCACACGTGCGCTACGACAACGACGCCGACGTCGTCCGTCCGTGCGCACCGCCGCCCGGACCGGGCCAGGATGGGTCGGGTTTTACTCTTTCAGCATTATTTTTTTGTTGTTTTCGAAACAAAAATTATTCAAAAGAAATATTCAAGTCGACCTTATTTTTTGGATTGAATTTTGGAGCCATCTCGGATCCACGTTTAGCATATTTATGGAACCACCTAACCTTATAAATATGGTTGTGGACAGTGAAAAAGATTATCCGAAATTGAAAAACACTTCTACTTTTCTTTCAACCGTGTACCCCTACGCACGGTCATATACTAGTAATATTTTTTCGGCTATTCCATCCTTCTGTGTCGTGAGTGCACGTGTGTAAAGGGGTTGCTGTGTTAATCTTGGAGAAGTGATCGGTCTTCGGTTACACCATGATCATACCGGAATTGTGCTTTTAGAGCAGTGGTTATACTACGAAACAATTTTGAGCATCTTCCTATTTAAAAACAGTTATATCAATAAATATTTGAATTCATGATTTTTTTTGCATTTCCAACTTATTGCTTTTTAATTCAATTAATCCCACATGATGCAGACATTGAAATCAAAAGTTTTATAATTCAAATATTTCTTGGTATAAAAGGAAATTATTGAATTTATTTATTAATTATTAAATATATGTACACATATCATTGTTGTATGGAAAAAATTAAAAATTACACAGTTCTTTCGAAATTATTTGTGTAACACAATTATTAATGTAAAGTTTTATCTAAATATTCTTCAAAATCCTTTGAAAATATATTTATTGGTTGATGAATCTAATGATATAGTTCTTCAATGATATCTATATTGTTCCTATGAAGAATCTTAGTGAATAAAAAGGATTAGAAAGGAAGTAGTTGGAAACATTTCAAAATTATCCTATTGATTCTTATCCATTAAATTTTCAGTACTTACTATATTTACCAAATAAATGTATCTATCTTGTGTATATGGTAATTTGTTGAGATTATTTCCAAATTATAAATGAATTTAATTTAATAAGATTATGATCAAGTTAAGAAAACAAGAAGGAGAATATCAATCTAAAAAAATGGAAATCAAACAAAAATCTCCGATGGCTAATTGACTCTTTTTATTTAATTTTTTGTAGACATTTGTTAGTATAATTATATATTTTATGGATGTGGATACTAGTTAATTTAATCGAAAGAAAAGTTTTAATGAGATCATGTTTTTTTTGAAATATTAAACAATATTATTTTATTTATACAATGTTTTAATAGTTATTGTCTAGTTCCATTTAATCTCCGTCCGTTTAGATACTCGATTTTCGATGGCAAGTGGTTGACTAGATATCGACAAGTAATTATAGTTTCTTTTGAGAAAAACATTTTGTTCATTGCAATATAATTTTGACATTTATAAAAAATATAAAATTAAAATCGATTTTAAACAAATATATTTTTTATTTTCATATATCAAACCATAAAAAAATTTGATACTAAAAACTTAAAAATAAAAATAAAACGACTAATCTGTCTTAATGCTAAACGATTGTCAATCTTGTAACAACAATCCAACAATTTTTACAACATTAATTTTATATGTCCTACAGCTATTTGTATGAATTTTATGAGATATTATCGAGTTTTTATCCATTTTGTAGAGTTACTTCGAATACAAGCCAAACTACCATTTTTTGCGTGGTCCAATTTGAAAATGAATTACACATAACATACTTAAATTTCTTTAGATTTATATGATGAATGACCAATATTTATAAACAAAAATTATAATCCATATCTTAATTAAAAAATTTAGTAATAGTTCAATTATTTAAAATATTAAAGTCAACATCATAAACCAGCTTTAACTTGATAGTTTGGCACAATCCTGTCCGATTCTATGGATCCAACCAAACTAAAATCCCAGTAAAAGGGAAAAAATGGCATACATCATGAACTCATTTATGTATTTACAAATATATACAGGTAAATTTTGAAAAGAAGGAGAGAAAAGTTTGACCTTCCGATGACTTGCCCAGATTCTTGAATCGCCCAAAATCAATGAAAATTTCTTTTTTTTTCGAATATTTGTCAAAAATTAGAATGGTTGTTCTTGTATTCTAAGATTCCTTTGTACAAAACTAGCCTGTTGAGAGGCATAATATCATTATTATTGTTGTTATTACCTTTGTCGATCATTGGATTTTGATTTCCGAATCTGCACTTTGAATGTCTCCGCCGATACTCTTCGCTGTTCCCCGACGGCTCCACCACATCCGCCGCAAATCTCACTTTCTTCTTCATCTCCATACACTTTTGCGATCCTGGGATCCAATTCAAATTATTATTCAGTTTTATTCTTAGATTAGAACAATAACAATAACGAACGATAAATTTGAACCCCGTTAAGATTTTTTGGCCGGACAGAGTTTGAATTCGATCAATAAAATGAAATGAAAATTCAACCGGGAATCCAAAATAATGAAGGAAAATTTTAAATTCGGGAAAGATTTTTGTTCCTTACGGAATTCAGAATTGATCTTCTCCATGAAATCAGAGAGGAGGCGTTTGTGAAACTGAGTCGCAATGAACACCACGCTTCCAGAGACGGCAAAGACAGCCATGAACCCTAGAGGACTCTCCATATCTGATGTTTTTACCTGCAACTTTTTACAATACGTCTCTTTCCGCAATTTAAAAATGGGGGAAACAAAATTTGAGCTGTTCGTCCAAAGCTAAGAGATCGAAAAGGAGAAACCCGAGAACGTGATCGTAAAATCAAGGAAGAGAAGAAGAAAAGCTGAGAAGAAGGGAAGCATTGTGAATCTCGAAAATGATGATGAAGAAGAAGGAGACGGAGAAGACGATATATATAACTCTTTCTTTCAAGGGGTTGGTGAAAATTTTATCCAAAAATAAATAATAAAGGAAACAGAGAGTAAGGTTTTATTTTTGAAAATGTGAAAAATCTTTTTAAAAAAATTGTTGGTCAATTATATTATACAATTAAATTTTGTTGATAGCCACAATATACGATTTTTTCCGTATTTAGATTCTAATATAGTTCTTATTTTAAAGTAAAGATTTATATTAAAATGGAATATTTTGGGAAATTGAATTCGATATTATCCAAATTTAAATGTAATCTGGAAAAATCAGAAGAATCAATACGAGTGAATTATACAAATTGAATTTAACTTTATTTTTATTTTAAAAATCCTAATTAAAATATTCTTGATTGAAATATATTTTGAAAAAAAAACTTGAACTAAACGAAAATATGAAAATCTTGAATCAAAACATGAAATTTGCTTTCTTTTTATATTTTTAATATCAATATATATGTATTTATTTATTTATTGAGATTTTAGAAATTTGCTTTCTTTTTGATGTATGGCCTTGTTTTGGATGTCTTCGAGAAAACAAATAGATTGGAAGCAAACCTGAAATTGTTAAAGGGTAAAACAAAAAAAAAACATTCTTTTTGAGGGAAAACAATGTTTTTACGATAAACATGTGCTATTTAATAAAAGTTGATCTTTTTATATACATATTATATATAGTAAAAATTCCTTTTAAGAAAAAAATTTGTTTATTTATCTTTGCAGAAATTTTGATTATCCCTATATTTTTCTTCTTCTTTTCTTTATTGTCTTATTTTTTTTATGTAATAGAATTTTAATAAGAAGGAGATAACAACTATAATTCACTTAAAAAAAACAAACCGTTCCATCTCAATGACAACGGTGAGAACAAAATTTTATTTTATAATTAAATCCGACTGATAACAAACTCGTATTGATATTTAAAGTAGTAAAATAAATAATTTTCACTCGATTAAAAAATTCCACATTAACTGTTGATATTTAAACTATCAAAAATAAAATTTACATCCCCAATTTCTGTAATTCTAATATTTTTTTAAATCAATCTTAATTAAGAGACTAATATTATACTATTATAATTATATATATACACACGCATTTCAATATCATAAATATGGGAAACAATTGAGTCAATCCAATCCTGTTGAGATCAATCTCAAACCATTCCATGTTTTACTTCGGTAATAATATTTTAAAAAATGTTATGATACGAACTATGGCCAAACCGAACTATAAAAATACTAAATTCAATTACATAATGAATTTTTAATAATCAAATAAATATGAGCAAACCAATACCAAAAATTTTCAAGCAGAAATCCAAAATGGCTGCAAACTAATATGTAATAAATGATCGGCTTAATATGCATTTCCTAGATATTGATTCAATCAAATTTAGATTTGAGAAATCCAAACCTAGATTCATATGTAATTTTCATTAAAACATCAGCATGAATTCGTCCTTGAAATGATTCAGCCTTTAAACACAAATAAATAAATAAAATCATTTTGCATAAATTATATATATTATTATTTTTTAAAGTTCATACACATTACATATATAGTTTGAAGTTTTGATAATCGTACACACATGTTTTTTTCTTCTCTAAATCATCCGGAGCTTGTTTTTCAAAGATTTCAAACTAATTTTGTCATCATTAATATAATAATTTATTGCATTGATTCCTCAATATTTCCATTTGTTAAAGGGATAGCGGTGGACATACTTATAATTTCATTTTAAAGTACACCTTTTTTTAATGATTTATTATTATTGGTGAAAATATAATTTTTAGCATATAAAAAAAATATGAGGAGAAAAAGAAGAAAGTAAGAGATTGACCATACCTCTCTTTCGGATATCATTAAACTAAAATATAATTAGGTGTGGTCGAGTTGTTCAAACAACTTGGCATGGACTCCTCTATCTTCTTTTCATTTTCCTTTATTTTCTTTTGTATTGGTATATTTGAATGTAAATAAGGAAATTTTGTATAGATAAACCAATTAAAAATAACTTATTAAAAAATTACATAAATTTATTCTTAAAAAATCCACGTGATTAAAACATACCAACTACAAATTCGTGCATGTTATTGTTTTAGTACTTGCGCTCGAAATGTGACCCATTTATTGTTTTGATTTTTATAAAATGAATTAACGATAACTCCAAAATTTTATCAGTTATATAATCGTTTCAAGATTTTTAAAAATTAATATGCATAAAGATGTAGTGGCATGAAATTCATTGATATTTATAAAATGTAAGATTGAAAAAACTCAAGTATTTTTTTAGTTAAAATACCTTTACAAAATAATAAAATAATGAAATTTCGTAAATTTTTATAAATTTAATTGGCGATTAAAATCACTTTGAAAGCTCTTGGTAATATTGTTAACTATATAGGATTTTGGGCTGATTTCTCGATAAATTCTTTTTATCAATATAATGTGATAAATAACGGAAGCAAGTTAATCCTGAATGGGTCCTTAGCTCAGTGGTAGAGCATTTGACTGCAGATCAAGAGGTCACCGGTTCGAACCCGGTAGGGCCCTTTTAGATTTTGATTTGAAAACCATTTTACATTTTTTTACAATATCAAGGCTTTAAATCTATCTAATCAAGGAGGCAAATTCTATTTTAAAAAAAGAATTCTATGGTTTTTGTATAAATCATGACAATGATAGTATATTTTCAGGTTATAGATTACCTTATATATTAAAGATATATATATATATGCTTATGGAATTTGGAATGAAATTTTCTCTAGTACAAGGTATTTATCAAACCATTATCCATCAACAAATGTCAAAGGTTATATCCCTGGAAAAGTATCGCGCAAAGAAATGCTTAATGGTGGCATTTTTTTTTACTCAAGTCCTACAACAAGAAAATCTAAATCAGGTGGGAAAGTGTCAAACATATTAATACGATTATCCAAATACCTTCAAGTTATACAACTCATACATAAATTCTTAGTAACAAAGCAAAAATATATCGAGATGTTAGATTGAATGAAATATTCAAATACAATCAGGAGGTTCATATAAAAGAAAATTATACGTTTTTCTTTAATATTTTTTAGAAAATGAACTAGAAATCATTATTCCAATAAAAAAACTACATTTCGATCACCGCTTCCTTTAAATAATATTAATGAAAACGTTTAAATTAAAAGTGTAAATAAAATGAGTCGATTTTTTTCGACATTGATGAATATAATCTTCATATTTAAAACAATTCAAGAGGCTCAAGGAATACATGTCATGGATGTGGAAGAAATCAAGTCAATTGTGATGAAGAAGATATGGGAGTTTTTAATATTTAGGAGAATAATGAGGCTATTGTAATTAAAATATTAAGAATAATATTGATGAAAATGTTGAGAAAGAAACAAACTACTTGGCTTTGTGTAAAAAGTGGGGTATTGATTTTGATAATATTATTTGCTTACTTACTACTTTGGTCGCTAAAATGAAATAAAAAAATAATATCAAATTGATGTTAAGTCTATTTTCTATATGGTTAATCTCGACTAAGAAATTTATATTGAGTAAACATTGGATTATATTGTCCATGGACAGAAGATAAAATCATAAAATTGAAGAAGGTTTCTTATGGGTTGAAGAAGACACAAAAAGCATAGAATAACTACATCGAAAAATGCTTTCAAGACATAAATTTATTTCATATCTCGGATAATATATATATATATATATATACATATTGTGCTTATATTATATGTTTTTATTTGAGTGATTTTATTTTACTTTCATCAATAATTAAAATTTGCTTAAAAAATGTTAAGAAGACTATATCGTCTGATTTTGCAATGATAAAATAACATTATCCATATTATAAATGATGAATGTCTAATGGGTTAAAGACAATTAATAAGATTTTAAGTTTGTGTGTTAACATAATTCCATAGTTTTCGAAATAATTTTCAAAATAAAATTATGAGGTGAACAATTAACAGATTATAAATAATGTTCTTTTACAACAATAGTATCACGTAAGAGAATTCATGAAATATAAAGATTTGATACAAATATTATTTGTTTCATAACAAAATAATAAACTCTTAATGAGAAATTTTGAAGTTCGTCTATTTGATTATGTCTCGATACTAGAAACAAATCATAACAATTGATTTGATCGCAGAAATGGATGTAGATATGATCGAGGTCGACACCATGGTGTTGGTCACGAACGAGAAACATGTCGAGGTTTTGAACCACATAATTTTTAAAATGAAGATAAAAAAAGAAAACCAAATATAGAAAAACAAATATAACAAAAGTAAAAATGACAGTGCAAATAAAATGAAATGAAAAGTATTTGTTATCGGAGCAGTATGAATATCCATTGGTCACTGATTTTTCGGACGCTGAATTACCTTGTTGATTTAGATCACCAATGAAAAACAAAAGAAAAATATCCAAATAAACTTTGTTTCTGAATATGTTGGTGATTTGATCAATACGAAAGATAACAATATACATTTAAATATCAATGTATCTTTTTAATTTTACTTTTTATGTAAATTTTTTATCATTCTCATCGATCAAATCACATAAAGTATACCCCAATCAAGATCAATCACTACAAGAAAAATGTCATATATAGATGGATGACGTCTGTTCGTAATTATAATTCATCCAAAAATCATCCGTAAATACGATGGATTAACGTGTTGCCCATCTATCTGCAATTCTTGACAGACAAAGTTGATGGAAAAGCGTCCGAAAATGTGATATATTTTTCGGACTAAAAATCCGTCAGAATATTCATAAGAAAATCCGTCTACAATTCTTTTATCCCAAAAAATAAAATAAATTAAAACATTTTGAAAAACAAAGTTACTAATACGAAATAAATAGGATATTAAAAAAATTGCTAATATGAAATGTTCATTACATACTATATATATACAATAAAAACATAAATAAAATAACGAAATCTAACTTGAACGCAAAAATTACAAATCTTCTCGTTATCATATTGTATACTCAATCCACCTTCCACATAATTGATTTCAATATCCACATTAACCCTCTAAGCTCTCATTTTGTTAGCGCTAAATTGCCTTCGCCTGTGGTATGGCTCAATTCTTTTTCCAGCTTTCTGGTTTTTCTTATACTTTTACGGTTCTACATCATTGCAACAAATTAAATTCTAATTCAGCTTTCATCTTTTTTGTTGTGTGTCACGAAAGTTGATCATAACTAAATGTATAAAAAAATTGAGTTAGCTTAATATGATTGAATAATATATTAAAATTAAAAATTTAATTTAAGTACCATTTTACTTCTTTTTTGCTCCTCGAGAAAGATGCAATAGTTTATGTCGTTCATTATACATCGCAAGCAGATCTTTTTATGGTTGGTTTGTGATGCATGTGCAACAATGATGGCTCAAAGGGTGGTGGTGGGATACGATAATGAAACAAATAAGGCTTATATTACGTGGGCTCTATAGTGTGAAATCACATCAAATTCATTGAAATATGAGTGGTTGGAGGCTAGGATGTTGTTGGACACACGACTAAAGGCAGTGACATGGTTGGAGGTGCCATGTAGATAGATAGTGCAATGTGGTTTGAAAGCGAAGCAGGTTGAAGGCAACACAGCGAAGATGATGATGCGATGAACATGCAACACACGAATGAGGGAGACAAGCGGACGAGGGAGATGCACAAACAAGGGAGATGCATCGAAGAAGGTGACATGCCAACGAAGGAAATGCTCGTCGAAGATTAGGGTCGCGACATGCAATGGAAGAAAATAGTGGAATGGAAGATATACCTGACGCTGAGAAGAGGAACGACGACTAACTTGTCACCTATGTGTGATCATATCATATCAAGTTTGATATATATACCTAAACTAGATATTTTGTAAAGCTATGGATCATGTAGTACGAGGGTCGAACACATTGACTATACAATATTACAATTGTGAATTTCACAAAAACTGTCATCATGAACAATAAAAAATGCAGGTATATCATTTGTCTAATATGAAAAAATACAATATAACTAAAATTTTAGACAAGTGAGACGGTGTCATTTAGTTATTGAGGAATTCAATGATTTTGTATGAAATTTTAATCTTCTCTCGAAGTTGGGATCCTATTCCAGTCTTGCAGTCACTGACGTCTCCATTTAATGACCAACATACTAAACGTATTATCAATGAATTCACCTTCTCTCGAAGTATAAACCCCTATCCAATGTTTCAATAATTGATATCTCCAATTAATGATCTACGTGTTGAATGCATTATCATCCAATATCATCATCCTTAAACCGATTAATCTTCCTGCCAATATAATCATTCATTATATTTGAGGCATGCAATCTAGCATAACCTGATTTCTTCATCTGAATTAAACAATTTTACAATCAATTCAAGCGGTATTTTCAAGAAATAAAAGAATAAAACATGCATAAAACCATAGAAACCAAGATAACAAATCCGATAATTAAGTACGATGAATTCAGATGCATAAAGATATCATAAGGCAAATCGAGTTCAGAAAGGATTTAAAATCATGCCACTCATATGACGTTGGTCGTGAACAAAATTAAATTAGTTTCCTATAGAGGTCTAACTACGGAAGGATTCGAAGTCGTAGGATTTATACTGACACTATAAATCTCTACAATTCAAAGGGGTATTTTCAAGAATTGAAAGAATAAAACATGCATAAAATCGTAGAAACCAAGATAACAAATCCGATTAAGTACGATGATTTCGGATACATAAAGATATCATAAGGCAAATTGAGTTCGGAAAGGATTTCAAAAAAATTCATGCCACTCATATGATGTAGGTCGTGAACAAAATCAAATTAGTTTCCTATAGAGGTCTAACTACGAAAGGATTCTAAGTCGTATGATTTATACTGACACTGGAAATCTGTACAAAATGAACTAAACATCCAATCAAACACATTTCTAGAGTTTATTTATCACTGCTCGAAGGGGTATTTTAGTCCAAATATTTAAGGTAAGGCTCGTGAAAATATTTTTTCGTAGATTTTATTACTATTTTTGAGAGCTGGTATGTGCAGGAATTTGGTAAACGACCCTTAGGAAATATAGAAGTTTGGAACTAAGATTAAGAACGATTATAAGATGAGGAAGTGTTAACCTACCCTAAAAAACAATAAAATCAATCTAAGCTCAAGTTCTCTAATTCGATTTAGTTTGAAAATTTGCTCAAAATACTTAGTTGATATTAAGTTTGTATACATAGCTATGAGAATAATAAATATTTTTTATTTTTTGTACATCATTCGACTACCGTATGACTAAGTTAAGTGTATGTTCACTCTCGTTTATTGCATTCTTAAAAAACTTATTTTCCTAAGATGTAACTTAAATGCAACCTTAAATCAATATATTAAAAGTGTGTACTTTAGTGGCTTCCCAGAGACTCTCGTCCCTCAGCCCTCCACGTCAGGGTATTCCATTTATTAAACGTTGCCTTTCTATCCCTTCCACGATCTCTCCCACGATCTCTCCACAGTAAATGTATAAAAAAATTTTTGCTCCCACGATCTCGGTAGTGAATTTGAGGAAAGCAAATGGTGCGCCATAACCCTCTCTGAAACCCTAGAGAACTTTGTTTAGCTCTTCGATACTACGATTGTCGAGTTCTGATCCTCAATCCGTAAGAAAATGGAGCGTCTTGTGGGTTATAGATTCCATCCGACTGACGAGGAGCTCGTCGATTTTTACCTCACCAACAAAAATATGGGTAGCGAAATTGAAATCTGCGATTTCGATCCTTGGATTTGCTCTGTGAGTATCTTTGCGACTTCAGTTTCCTTGCCTCTGTGATCAGATCACCGACAGGGTCTTAGGTTTTTGTTTTCGCAGCTAAATCGAAGATCATTTCGAAGGATCCCGTGTGGTATTTCTTTCCTCCGAGGGATAACACGAACCCAAAGAAGAGAGGCACGAAGAGGACCACGAAATCTGGATACTGGAAAGCTACGTGAGTCGACCGGAAGATTAAACGGAAGGGAAATATTGGTGAGATTGGTGTTAAGAAGACTTTGGGTTCTACTAATCAGGTAATTTTTGGAAAATCTCAGGCTTTTGATGGATTTTGCATTTCTTCCCTGTTTATTATTATTATTATTGGAAGGCTCTCTTCCTCTTTCATCACTATGTTGGAAGGCTTTTGGGTATTCATGTTTTGGATGTTTTTGTTGTTTGTCGTCTCAGACTTATCCTTTTGTTTTTACTTTAAATGTTAAAATCCTGGAGACAGGCCTAAGAAGGCGATGTTATTGTTTTAATTCGTGTTGAATTGTATCAATTTTATTTTCACCTTCAATGTTAAGTTTATCCTTCCTGTTAAATCTTCCGGTGAATGGGGAAAACTCATCACTACCCGAGGAAAAGTCGATACAAACCCTGCCAAGTCAAAAAAACTTTTCTCATACTTTGAAGCAATTACGCATCGGCTGTTGCCCAAAGGTATCAACTTTTGAATCTTTTATTCAAATCAAAGTAATGCTATGTAATCTAAATGCCCTCGAGTCCTTCATCTGTTTGTTCTTGATTGCCATTTTCGATTATGTATTAGCAAAATTGTAAGTTATCTTTTGCAGCTTCTATGCATTCACGTGCAACGTGCTTCGATGAGCATGTTTAGAGAATCAATCAAACTAAGGGTAGAATCCTATGCCCTTCTGTCTTATATATGATTTCTCGCACACAAGTAATCTTACTGCAATTGTGAACTCAGGGCAATTGTGATGCAAGACAAAATTAAATTTCTGTTTGATTCCCAGTTTTCCTGTGACCATCTCTCTGCAGGTCTTAATTGATCCGGGCAGAGCTGCAGGCTACGGTGGATAAACTACTTGAGGCTTGACATCTATATCACCATATGAAATATATATACCATAATTATGAAAATATTACAGACAATTACTTGATGCAAATGAAAACGAAAGAAGGTTGGTGTTGAACGTCTAAAGGAGCGTAAGAAAAAGCTGGTCGAATCCTTGCTCATTTTCATATGACAGGCAGAACCTTTTTGGAAATCACGTTTTGGAAATGCTTTTCATCTGTGCCGCGAGATCCTCCGGTTGACAAAACTTGTAGTTGATGCAAATGTGCAATTCCGCCTTGGTAATGTTGATGCCTTCCAATTGGCTAATGGTCTGCAATACATTTTCTCCCATGTTGGACAGTTGACGGGTGTGTATCGTTACAAGTACAGGCTAATGAGACAAATTAGGATGTCCAAAGATTTAAAGCACTTGATCTATTACCGTTTCAATACTGGTCCTGTGGGTAAAGGGCCAGGATGTGGGTTTTGGGCGCCAATGTGGAGGGTGTGGTTGTTCTTCCTTCGTGGCATAGTTCCTCTTCTAGAACGATGGTTAGGGAATCTTCTGGCACGTCAATTTGAGGGGCGTCATTCAAAAGGAGTGGCCAAAACAGTCACAAAACAGAGAGTTGAAAGCCATTTTGACTTGGAGCTTCGAGCTGCTGTCATGCATGATGTCCTCGATGCTATGCCAGGTTGTCCTTCTAAGTCCTCGTGTTCATCTTTGGTTCTGGAATACAGTGTGGTGGGCTTTATTTGTTCATTTTTGCTTAAATACTGTTTGTTAATGTCCAGAGGGTATCAAGCAAAATAAAGCACGTACAATATTGCAGAACCTTAGCGAGGCATGGTGGTGTTGGAAAGCTAATATCCCATGGAAGGTTCCTGGTCTGCCTGTACCAATTGAAAATATGATCCTCCGATATGTTAAGGCTAAGGTTGATTGGTGGACTAATGTTGCTCACTTCATGCTTTACCTAAGTTACCCAAAATAATATGTTCCTGATTCAGGCTTGTTTCACGTTTTTGCAGTTACACAGAAATGGCAAAGGAAGAAAAGAACAAGATATCGCATCGGTACAGGGCTCTAGCTTTGTTGAAATCTCACTTTGCTGAGGCTGGATACGTTTTCCAGTTTCACATAGAAAAACATTAACCCGCGCATCGCGCGGGCCTATTTCTAGTACTCCTAAATAGTGGCTAAGATGTCAATATATGATTTCCACAAACTTAGAATCGACACCGTCCTAGGTGTCAAAATAACATTTGAGAGGCAATCACAATGGATAAGGAAAGAGAAACATTTTCACACATAACCCTGATATCCCTAAAAGTAGTAATATGTTTGTGCATGTATTTGTGCTATACATGTGTTTTTGGTGTTCCATCTCATATTTCATCGTTTTGGCTCATGGACAATCAATTTTGTACTCACTCGTATAGAAATATAAAATTACAATCACAAAGAAGTGACAGTCTAGAGTACTATAATTGACTAAACATCATGAAGCTTACTACATTTTACGTAAAAATGAGAGAAAAAAGGGTGAAAGAAATGTCACTATTGGATGTTCCAATGCTTCATGGTTCAAAGTTTTAGTAAGACCCAAAACATTGCTCGATCCAAGTTAAATTGGTTGAACGATTATGCAAAACCTAATCTTGCATATTCGCTCGATTGCCAACGTCTTCTTTTTCTTACAGAATGCTTGATTGCTTTGTGCAACACTCGACCAAACACAATGCAATGAGCACTAAAGTACGAATAGAAATAATCAATTTAAAAAATATCAAGAAACATAGAATGATGGAATTTCAGTGTTTGTTCTCGATCTCTTTTTCGTCGAAAGAATCTCTCTTCCGTTAGCCATGCATAGTAGTGGGGTAAAGGAAGTTCGCGAAAATTTTTCAGGGGCATTGGTTTTGGGTACGTCTTTGCTCGATATATTTTGTTTAGACACAACAAACGTTTTAGAACTTTACCTTTCATAGCGTTGAAGTCTTAACACTTAACCAACTGATTAAACTCAATGTCATTTGACACGAGCGTTTTCTCTACTTTCTTTTCATTCATCTGGCTTGTTTTTATTGTATTTAGTTCATAGCTACAAAAATATTTATTAAATAATAACATCCTCCTCCAAAATTCCAAAGTCCAAAAGATTCAAAAGAATAATAAATATTGATTCATGAAAAAGCAACGGATTGCCTCTTGAGAAGCGCTCATTTATAGTCTCAAGTTCAACCATATTTGCTTCTACTCTTGATAATCTCGATAAATTTTCCTTAGGAGTGTTCTCGCAGCTCTTAATGAGATCGTCACAAGTTGGATGACTTAGTTCTCGAGCACCTTGAGGTGCATGTGGATTATTTGAATCTATTGTCCAATCACTCGCATGAAATCTTCATGATCAACCTTTATTTAATAAATCTTTGTGTCATGAGTCTTATGTTCTTTCATAAGTTATGAAAACATCAACTTGATCTCGTCATCCGTCGCAGATTGTTGCGGTGCCAATGGAGCTCCACTATGTTGGTAGGCTGGATTGTCTTTTGTTGTCTTGTTTTAGAAATTCTCGTTCTAGGGCTATTTTGGGAACACTTAAGGTTGATAGTTCCCATGCTGTGGATTCGACACGTTGGTGATTTTCTTGTAAGAGGAATTTAAGTTATTTCTCCAATCTATTATACGTGTTCTAGTAGGGGTTATTCGTCACGTAATTTGCTTATTCTCTCATCTCATCCACAATGTATAATTCAAAACCATCGCCCTTATGCCCTTCAAGATCCATGGATGTTGATGCTTCTAGTTTCATGTTGGCCATCTAGAACTTCATCTCAGCTATCTCGTTTTGGAGGCTTGAGACCTCGTTCGCCCGACCCCCTCAGGGGAACTTTCCTCACATAACCGTCTGCTCATTGACTATTTTCTCGATATTCTCTTTCAGCTAAGTGAAATGGAGGTCATGCAATGAACCTCGAGATATATTGATGTCCTATCAAAATCTTTCAATATAGGTGAAAATAAAGTACTTTCGATCCATCGTATGATGCAAGCACGCACACAAATAGCCTTTGAATATCTCTCATGACTTATATATTATCTTTTCGTCCTCTTGTGTGAAGGAATTTATCTAGTTCTTCGATATATGTATCTTATGAGATAGGGAGATGCTTATCATGAAACAATATTCAAGATAGCTTCACATATGGATGGAGTCGGGGGCGAGAGGATACAACAACTCTTGCGCCTATCCATAAGGGATAACGTGAAGGCCAATAAAATGAAAACCTTGTCAGTTACCCCTTGGATCTACTTAAGCGAGTCACAAATCATTTTGAACCTCATAAGTTGGAGGTTCGGGTCTTTATTTGGGCATTGGAAATGTAGTTGGGTTCAGAATGTGTAGAAAATGATGGCTGAATCTCAAATCGGCTACGATCGATATTCGGTCGTCAACTACATGGTAAGAATTAGATGTGCTTAGGAGCACTATATGCTTTGTAAGTCTTCTCATCCGGAATAACAATTTTTACGTTGTCTGCTATTGGTCTCATCTTTGTTTGCTTTTGGATTGTCCTTAGGCTTTCTCAATTTCCAGATTGAGTTCTAATAATCTAGAACTTCCATCAGTCCGGGTCATAAACTAAGTATCTGCTAATGATAAAAAGGAAAGCAAAACAAAAAAGAAGATGTCAATAGCAGACTAGAAACAAAAAAAACTATATAACATAGATTCATAAAATCAAATAGTAAGTCGCCTTTAGTCCTTGGAAAATAGTACCAAAAACTTAATGTGTCGCCTAGGTGTGATCTAAGCATATCAAGTTTTAATATTTACACCTAGACTAGAGATTTTTCAAGCATGCAAATCGTGTAATACCAAGGTCAAACAAAGGATTACAATTATCAATTTCACAACAATAAAAAGCGTAGATATATCTACTATCTAATATGAGCATACAAAATACAATTATAATTATATTTAAATTAGACGACGCTTCTAAGTTTAAGAATTGTTCTCATGTATACAAACTCATTTAAGATTTTAGAAAGTTTCATTTAGTTTTTATCAGGGAATTCAATCATCTTATACGAATTTACCTTCTCTCAAAGTCTAGATCATATTTTAGAATTTCATTCAGTAATGTCTCGACTAATGACCTATATATTGAACATATTATTAATAGATTCACTTTTTCGTGAACTTAAAACCCATATCCAGTGTTTCAATCATTAGCATCTCCGCTAATGATCTACTTGATGAATGCATTATCGTTCAATATCATTATCCTTAAACATATTCATCTACCTCTCAATATGATCATTCTACTATTTGATTCATATGATCCAGCGTAACCCAGCGTCTCTATCTGATTTAAACCATCTGAAAATCAATTAAAGGGACCCATTCAACAACCGAAAGAATAGAACATGCATCAAACCGTAGAAATAAAAAACAATGCGATCAATAAGTAGGATGAGTTCGAATACACAAAACTGTAGCCTAAAACTTAGATCAAACCCATATATTTACATTTTATGAAAGAACTAAAACGATGTAAAAGTAATAAGAAAGGTTTAAGAGTGCTTATACAATCTCTCAATGATTCATCGCCATGTCCTCACCTTTGATCTTTCTACACTAATAATTCGATCCTTTGATGAATTCGGATTGCCTTATCACTCCTTTGCACGATCAAGAATATCTTGTTTTGGTAATCTTTGTTTTTCTATGTATTTATCGTCCTCCGTTCTGTCAAGTGTCATCCTCTGCACTTTAAAAAAATTAAAATGTTAATTATTGAGTAAATTCAGTAAATCGCTCGGCCGAGTTAGTGTCGACCACTACAAAAACATAGGCAATTTCGAACGGCCGTTGGAAGTGAGTATATTTCCGTTTAAAATGATCATTCCAACAGATTTCAATAGATTCTGACCCGTTGGGATCGATCGTTGAAAATTCAGCTCCACTGCCATTTGCAATGGGCGTGCAACTGATATTATCCATTGATAACATTCAACAGAGTGTAACGGATATATCTGTGGGATATTGGCAACAGATGACTATTACAAAGAGTCCAATGGATGGCAGTCAGGAGATTGTAACAGATATCCATTGCACACCCGTTGAAAATAAAAATAGCGGGAGTTAAAAGCTTTCAACGGATATTGTTGGTAAAAATGACGGGAAATTGCAATGGATTTCCATTGGCAAAAAATGGTGGGAATTTTAAAACTGCAATGGATGCCCTTTAAAAGTTTCCAAATATGTCAGGGGCATCCGTTGAAAACTTGACGAAAAAAATTTTAAAAAAATAAAAAAATTTGATAAACAAAAATTAAAAAAAAATGAATTAAAAAAGTTTATACAAATTTAAAACATAAATTACTACAAATCATCTAAATTTGTAGAGTCGTATTCATCCCCATGATCGCTAACATCTCGTAAAGGGGTTGCATCAGAGTCGATTATCGGGTCTTGTCTTGGCGTTGTTTCTCATGTTGTTTCGGGTGGCTGATACGCCGGTTAGGAACTCGATAATGCTCTCCATGTGGCGCATCTTTGCTCGAGTTTCTCGAAGCTCAGATTGCGTTACTTGAAGTGCATCTTGCTTTCCATGAAGAGCATCTTGCGTTGTTTGAAGTGTAGTTTCGAGATGCTCGATACGTCATCTTGCGTGTAACTGTCTTGGACTGGGGGTACTATCGTGGCATCCTCGAAGATATCCTTTTGGAGTGAACCTAGACTATATAGATGCTCTTTATACGGTCTAACATACTACAATGTAAAACACGTTAAAGTTAACATCGTGAAAAAATATTTTATTTAAGTAAAGATACACAATATAACACTGATCTTTATATTTACCTCTAAATAAATTTTATCCTTTTGTAAAGCACTGAGATCGTCAGGAGTTGAAACGTAGGCTTGTATTGTTGTGTGACCTTCTCTATCATAGTTTTCACGGTCTGTTCCACCTGAGGGACTTCTTTTCCCCGACGACAGACTTCTTTGGGATGGGTTACTACAACCAGCTCAAGAAAAGTCGGTTCTCTTCCCATCATCTATATCTATAACATTATAGTAATATAATTGGATAAAAATTTTATATAACAATAAAATTTAAATAATGAATTAAAATAAATTTTACCAATTCCTTCTTTCATTTTAGGAATGATTTCGATCCCGAAGTATGGCGATGCAGACCACCTCTGGGAACCTTCTTATCGTACCGACATTTCTTGGCATTCTATCTCTTTGCCTTGAAGTCCTCGGACTCCAATTTTAGACGAGTTGGTTTAATACCTCATCCGTTGCCCATGTCGGTTTGGCATTATTCTTGTAATAGTTGCGCTTGGCATTTTTCATCATCAAGTGCAACCGGGCTTCCATGCCATGCATCCAAGCTGTGTAGATGTGTGACGTATCCTTCTTCCACCATCTATATGTGCACTGCAAATTTAAATTGCAATAAATAAGTTTATAAATACACATAAATAATAATATAAAAGTTAATTTTTATATCAAAATTACTTACGATGAATGTACACCACCATCGACGGCGTATAACTTCTGGCATCACTTGCCAGGAATAGTATAGTCGATCGTGTAGATCCTTGGATGATGTTGTTGTTCATATGTTTCAAAATATCATCCACATCAAATGTGCACGTGAAAATCAAATGATTAGATAATATTTATAATTAAATAAATTATGAATTATATAATTAAAAATCTTACCAGAACATCCCGTCAAGACGTTTAGGATCAATAATCGGGACAAAGGACGCTCGTTGGAACTATTGATTAAAGCGTCTATGTCCGCCATATCATCTTCTTCATCAAATATCGGCTGTACCGATATAGGTGAAGGAGGAAGATATGGTAGCGGTGGCGGGGCTCCTACCGAACTCTAATTTTTAAATGTGTTTAAGTGTTTGAGAGAATTTATGATTGAGAGAATTTTGTTTTGAAATTGTGTTGAAAAATGAACTGTTAGATGATATATAGAAATGTCCAATGGGCATCCGTTGGAATAGCCAACGGATGCCCGTTGGAAATTTCATCAAATCAACATACGTAATTAATTGACGCGACTGTTGGGTTCTCAACGGGCATCCGTTGGAATTGCTAACGGATGCCCGTTGGTAACGTGCATTCCCGAGGCAACAGACGATAAAATGACGGTACACCTCCCATTTCACCGAGAATCTATTGCAAGTTCCAATGGATGCCCGTTGAAAACCAAAATCGATGTTTTAGGCGTAGGATAGCCATGATGATATTTTGCAACGAGCATCCATTGCACATGACCAACAGGTGTCCATTGGCATCTACCAACGGTCATCCGTTGGCCACCTGAACAATAGCAACGAGCATCCATAGCATGTTTCTAACGAATGTCCATTGACAAATTGAAAACCTTGAGAATTTTCTAAGTATCGAGCATAATTTAATATTTCAACGGGATTCAATGTCATGTTCAACAGATGCCCGTTGAAACTCGAATATATTAAGTTAAAAAATAATTTTAACAAGTTAGATAAAGTTATATATTACAATTACATAATTCATATTTATTTTTAGATAGATTCTTTAATTGGCGAGTCTTCCTTCAATTGTTCATTGAATCATTTTCGTGTGCATCTTTTGTATCTTCCAGATCAACGTCTTCATAATTGTGGATCTATTCTCCATCTATGTCAGTTTTGCAAGAATCTCCTCCTGATTGTCTGTATCAATTCATCGTATTGGCTCAGGATTATCTGTTTGCAACATATCTTTTTTTTCAACTGTTCTTACAACTCTTTGCGGTTTGATCTTTACTACGACCCACCACTTGTCTCTTCGATGTTTCAATGTTGTTGGATATTGCATGTAACATACTTGATCTGCTTAATCTATTGTGATGAATGGTTCATATTTACCATATTGTTGTGCCGAATTGATGTCAATTCCTCCCTATCAATTTTTTCATGTACCGCGTCCTACGGTTGGATTGAACCACTGACATTTAAAAAGCATTACCTTCAATCCAATGGGGCCGAGATATTCACCTGTAGGATTTGGTGCAAAATTCCGTAGAAATTATCACCTTCCATTTCATTATTAATACAAACGTCGTAATTGTATGTGCTTCTATATTTTCCATGTTTGTGCGTGTGGAATGTGGATCCACGAGTAAACAAAATTGGTCAACACATTGCAAAACCATTAGCCAAATCTTTTAACCAAGTAGAAAGTCTATCATCAGAACATTTGACCTATATAACATAAAAAATAAATGAATACTTTATAACATAACATTTTATTTATATATATAAAATGTACGAATATACGTTTACTTACGTAATCTCTCACCAACGAGCCATAATGTTGAACTTTCATTTTCGTAAGTTCATCTGCATTTAGATACGAATATGTACCGATTATTTCTTCATCAAATATCTTGTTATGCATATATATTTTAAATATATATTTTTGTTTAAAAGAATAATTTTTATTGTTTTGTACCTTTCGAAAGGTAATAGCTCCTGAAAATTTAGTAATATATATGTCTGGACGTGATTATACTTCTCTGGTGTTAGTCAATATTCTTTGGATTTACCTCCTGTACGTCGAATCAGTGTAAAAATCTTAGGAATTGTCCATAACAAGACCATTTTCAATGTGAAATTTCGCTTTGTACTCACGTCATAAGCAAGAATTCCATCGTTCCAAAAATGTCTTTATTCATGAATTAAGGACTGCAAAAAGACATCGAAACTATTCTTCGGATGTTCTGGTTTTGGTATCAAAAACATTAGAAACATTACTTCTCTTTTAAACACATATCAGGAGGCAAATTATACGGAGACAAAATCACTGGTCATACAGAATACTGACTTCCAGATTGTTCATATGGACTAAAATCATCGATGCACAGGCAAAGATAAACATTTCTCGTTTCAAACGCGAACTAAGAAAATATTTCATTGAAATCTTTCCAAGCCTTACCATCCGATGGATGTTACATTATCCCTTCGCTTGTCGAGTGTTCCGCGTGCTATCTCATTGCCGCAACGGTTTTTTCGATTCAAATAACCTTCTCAACCTATTTTCTATAGGCATATAGAACATTTCTTATGGTACATATTTATGTGAAGATGGTTGTTTTGTACGAAATCTGCTTGCACCACAAAATTTACATTCCAATAAGCCTTTATCATTTCCTAGAACAACATGCAATTTTTTCTACATACATCAATTTTCTAATGTGGCATTACGAAATATTTTAAAACATTCTTTGTTTTGTAATATATATCGGGAGCTTGATTATTTTCCGATAAATATTCACGCATTGTTTTACAAAATGAATCCATGCAATTTTCAGCAACATTGTAGTCTGTTTTTATACTCATCAGTCTTGAGAACAAAGATAAACGAGATTGACCGTCACGACAACCTACATATATAGGTTGTTTCACCGAATCCAATAGGCGAAAAAATCAGGGTGCCTCATTGTTCGACATCTCTTCATGCGGTTGCTCAGCAACTCCAAGAAAATCATATGACAACATTTCCACATATGGATTGATCTTCGATGCTTCATAAACAACTTATTCTTTTCTTTCTATTTCTTGTGCTTCTTGCACAATCTCTAACGCCACAATTTTCGCCGTGAAATAACCAAATTTCGTAATTATCTACGAAACCCACCTTGTAAAAATGTTTGAATATAATTTCTTGAATTCGATACTTCATGTTTTTGCATCTTTTGTAGGGACATAACGTTATCTCGCGTTCTTGACACAAAGGTTGCATCGATATAAAACTCATGAACTGCTCCAATCCGTGTAAGAATTCTTGAGTAACTTCCTCGGTTACGAGATCTTTTCTTCTTTACATCCACTCTCTCGATCTATATATATATATCTATTTGAAGAAGGCGAGATTTAATGAATATATATTTGGTGTTGATTGCTTGATGGTAGAAGCCTTGATTTCGATCAATAAATAGTGATTTTTTCAACAGGAATCTATTGGAGCCCTCAACATATGTCCGTTTGAATGACACGTTGAAAATATTCCAACGTCAACCTCAAAATTCAAAATTTCAACGGGCATCCGTTGCCAATGGCAACAGAAATCCGTTGCAATGTGCAACGAATATTTGTTTGACAATATTTTTGGGTTTCCAATGGTGTTTCAACGGATCAATGCAACAGATATGTGACCGTTGATCGGTTTTGGGCATCCGTTGCAATCCTTTGGAAATTGCTATCAACGGACGGATCAACGGATCCTTCCGCTGATAATGTGCCGTTTGTTTTGTAGTGAACTGGGACCTAGTGATCGGTTGTTCCATGCTTTACGCATGTAAACTAGAGCCAACTTAGTAATGATCACGCCTAACGCCCGAATGAGTCGTAAAATGCTTGAGTCGAGTGGCTCTATGGGTGTGAAAAGCTTTCGCGTTTGGTTTACCGCTTGGCCGAGTTGGTTACTACTCGATTTGAGCAAAATTTTGGGAGTTACTTAGGTGCTTCGTACTGGCTGAGCGAATAATTGCTCTGCCTGAGTGATTTATTTGGAATTTTTGAACATCTCAATCTTATACGCTCTGTTGAGTGGTTTCACTTTTGAGCATCTCAATCTTTCGTATTTGTTATTGATACTAGTCTTATGATGAAAACTGACCATGTTCCTCCGTAATGTGCTCATTACTTTTGTTGCTTACAATATCATGAAACAGGTAAAAAAGGAATAAAAATAACTAAAAAGACTAAAACAGTAAGATACATTATAAAAACATGCCTAATTATAGATTGAACATAGTGAAAACAGTGTGACCAGCGATGACCGACGCAATCAAGGGTAGACAAAGTAGCAATGTTATGGGGCAGATGGATTAAAGATGTGATAGTGATACAAAGACTCATTTATAAGTAACTTTGGATTCATTATCGACGCTCGTACGTAATTATAGATTGAACAATGATGGTAATTCAGAATTGTTGACGAAAGACATGTCTATCCATTAATTTCCAGACATACAGTGTAAATCTGTTCGAAATTATGGATAAACGACAAATCTATATGTAAAACCGTGTGAATACATTTCGAATTATGTTTAAACAAATAAATATTGGTAATCCATTTGGAATTACAGATTAACTAGTGCAACCTATTCGGGAACTTACACCATAACCCGTAAACTTCCTCAAAATTTGTACTCTATTTCAAGACAGAATTCTAGGTTTCTTCCATAAAATAAAAAATTTTAAAATAAAACTTTTCACAAGTAAACTTCAAATTTAAAGTTCAATAAAATTAACTTCAAATTAAAAAAATGTTATTTAGTTAAATAATTTTCAAATATAAACAAATAGACTTCAATAAATTCAAATTATAAAACATATCAATAATTTAATACGAATCTTGTTATAGTTTGTTCATTCTTCCGTCGATTTTTCCTGTTTCTAAATTATATTCAAAATCATCTTCTTTTTCTATCGCTCTAACTCTTTCATCCTCGTTTACTTAGCTTGCATTGTCATTTGGTGGTCTTTAGAGTAATCGAATATCTTCATTGCAAGAAGCCAACTTCTGAAAGATAGTTTAGTGTGTAGATATGCAACGTGACAAACTTGATCATCTTACGAAACAAGAATAAAAAGTTCATACTTCGTATATCTTCATGTTGATTTGATTTCCACAATACATAACTTGTTTATGCATGTTCTTTTTTCAATAATTGGATCGAACCAATCACATCAAAATAACATAACATTTAAACAATAACGTATAAATAAAAATATTTTATAATTCACCCTATCAAATCTTTCAAATGGTTATGAAATATATAAAATACGTGAACCTGTTTATTAAATATATAAAATTTCTGATGTTGTTTCGACATGGGTTGTTACTAGGGCTGGCAAAAAATTAGAAGTATTCGTATCCGATTCGTATTCGAACTGTATTCGATCCGAAAATACATATATCCGAAGGAACAAATACAAATACAAATATAAGAAATTAGATATTCGACAAACACAAATACAAATATTCTATTCAATTATTCGCAATTATTCGTATCCGTAAGTAATAAATAGATAATTTATTTAATATACAGATATATATATATATAATAAAATTAATTTTAATGATCAAATTATAAATAAAAAATTATTAATTTTATTTTAAGACCAAATATAAAATATATAAACAAATAGTTACTATACTTAAATTTTGAGGACTACAAATGTAATTTACAAACTTTTTAGTGGTTGTTTCAAGATTATTTAAAACGCAAAAATCAAGGAGTATGGGTTGTGAAATCAGAATTGGAAAAATGTTTGTCAGAAAAATGTGAAGAAGATGTTGTTAATTTAGATATTTTGTTTTGGTGGAAGACTACGAGTTCTAAGTATAAAACTTATTCTTTGATGCCAAAAGATCTTTTGGCTATTCCGGCATCTATAGTTGCTTTAGAGTTGGCTTTTAGTACATGAGGTCATGTTATTTAGTCTGTATCGTAGTTGTATGACTGCTAATATGGTTGAAGCTGTAATTTGCACTCAAGATTGAATTCGTAATACAGGTGGAATGGATAATGTGATGGTTATATTGCAAGATATAGAAAAAAAGAACTTCGTAAGTATATATCTTTTATTCTAGTTTTATTTTACTGTATTTGATATTTAATATGATAATCTAATAATTTGTTATGTTGTTTTAGATGAATTGGCGATGCTAGTGAGTCATCCACGAAGTTAAATTTAGATGATTGAGAGATTGATGTGATTAGTGTTTCGATTATTTATGCTATGTTTTTTGTGTATTTGTGTAATTTGAAGACGACTTATGGATTATATTTTGATAATTATCAACTTTTTTATAAGAAATTTTTTTATTAATTATTTTTTTAAAAAATTGATTTGGATACGGATACGAATATCCAACGAATATCCGAATATTTGCGGATATTCACATTTAAAAATATTCGAATTTACGGATACGAATACGAATACTAAAATCGAATATTCGACGAATACTAATAGTCGGATATTTGCGGATTTTTGTTATTTGCCGACCCCTAATTGTTACAATCGGTCCCTATAATCTCGCACGTTTTTATTGTTTTTCCATTTCTTCTGAAGACTTTGGGTTTTGTTTGAGTTTTGTAAGGGTTTGACAAACAAGCAAAGATCTTTTTTCACTCTGATACACGATGATCTTGCCGCACTCTAAATTTGGTAAGTTTCTCCAACATCACAGGTTGTTCATCAAAACAAAGCGACAACGACAATGGATAGCCTCCTATGGAAGATTCCATCCGGCTGCTGTTGGGTAATCGTCTATGAGGTTATAGTATGTGGTTGCTAAAGTCAATATGTTTCCACTGGTAAAATGCAATTCTTATTTCCCATACCACGATCTCGAATTTTTGGTGTTGGTTTTGTTAGGGTTTTATAAGGGTTTGATGGGGAAGCGACGATCTTGCCATGTTCACAAATTGGGAAGTTTCTCTAATATCACAGGTTATTCATCAAAATGGGGCAAAACAACAATGGAGAGCCTCGTGGGAAAGATTTCAGTTCGGCTGCTGCATAGTAATCGTCAATGAGATCATGATTTGTGTTTGCTGAAATCGCTATGTTTCCATAGGGAGCCCTGCTCCGAGATGATTAGGGATGCTGAAAGTTTGAGTTGAAGTTGAAGAAATATGGGCAAGAAGAACACCCAGACTTAACATCTTTACTCCATCCATCTCTTGAGATTCCTTAACCGTTAAAACTATTGCACAAACATATATTTGCAGATAGAGGGATGTATATTGAGTTGACATTTTAAGGTCAATAACATGTACAGTATTTATATCCATACCTCAGATTATCTATGTGCAGGTTTGTGGGTTTCAATCTTTTCCAATATTGCTAAACAAAGGCTAAGATCTTGGGTAATCCTGAGGGTAAACCCTTCAAGCAAGAGTTAACTATTGAAAAAGAACAAAGAGGAACAACTTGAACCCATGGATGAGAGAGACAAAGTGGACGTACAGCTGCTGCAGAGGCTCTGCACCAACTGTTGGTTCTGGTAAACTCAGTTTGCTTTGACATGTAAGTCTTTATTGTTCTCTCCTCCTTAACCTTACCTTATCGGAGTATAGTTATTTTAATTAATGATCAATGTGAATATTCTAAATTTCCAATGCTTATTGGTTGATGATGATCTATCTTATCAATTTCGAATTCTTTTCTTTTTTCGGTGATTCAATGTATCCATAACAAATGAATTTCGATTTCTTTTATTTTGTTGGTGATTCAATGTATCATTTGTCGTGTTTAGTATTTGATTTTTGTTTAATTTCCTTTTCCACTTATGAAATTGAATTGGTAAATTGGTTTATGTGTATATTTTTCGAATTGTCCATTTTGAAACTCCAAACATCAAATGCTACAGCTGTGCAGGTACGAAATGGACCAGACAAGAAAATAGTAGAAACCGGCTAGGTTTGTTTTTTAACTATTGCTTTTGAAAACTGGAAAGCAAGATGGGGTTGATGTCAATTTTGATAACGTCCAAAGGTTGCAAAAGAACTACAGTTTGTGAAAAAGGATACGTAGGATAGGGTTGGACAAAATATTCGAAGTATTCGTATCCGATTCGTATTCGAATCGAAAATTCGAATATCTGTTGACACAAATATAAATACAAATATAAAAAATAAGATATTTGACAAATACAAATACAAATAATAAACTCAATTATCCGAACTATTCGTATCCTTAAATAATAAATAGAAAATTTAGTTAATATATAGATATATATATATAACAAAGTTAATTTTAATGGTCAAATTGAAAATAAAAACATTACTTATCTTATTTAAACACTTATTATATAAATATATAGACAAATATGCAATATATTTATGATTGGAAGACTAAAATATCAAATATATTAAAATAACTAATATTGTTGAAGATTTAATTTACACTCAAGATTGATTCTAATCCAAATAAGAGAGATAATGTTATACATACATTACAGTATATGAAAAACAGAACTCACTAAATATATAACTTTTTTACGAGTTTTATTTAGTATATAATCTAACAATTTATTTCATTATTTTAGGTGAATTCACGATATTTGTAGAATCATTGATGAAACTAAATTTATATGACTGATCTGATCTGGAGATGATTGTGAAGATTTGGTATTTTGTTTTATTTATATTATATATCTTTGCATCTTTGTGCGATTTGAATTTTAGTTTTAGATTACATTTGATGATTATTGGTTTTTTTATTAAAATTCTTTTATATATTTTTTTTACGTTAAAAAAAAAAAAATTTATATACAAATATCCGTATATCCGACAGATATCCGTATATCCGACAAATATCCGTATTTAAAAAAAATCCGAATTTACAAATACAAATAATAAATCTAAATATTTTCCGAATACAAATACAAATATTCATATATGTGTAAATGTTCGTTATTTGTCCTCTAACGCAGGATTTCTTTGAGAAATGAATTTAATTACCTTAGCCTTTAAAATAATAGTTGAGGAGACAAAGCGGCGTTTGAAGCTTATAATCATTAAGGATTATTATCGTTGTTAATACTATTGTTATTATTACTATTTAATACAGTGTTGGATACTGTTTTCTTATAAAAAAATGAATACATCTTAATTCCATTTCTTAAAACTTAACATTTTTGCGTAATAATGAAAAGAAAACCAATGAGAAGTATTTGGTATTTTATCGGGAAAAAAATTATAATGACAATCCATAGCATAACGGACATGGATCAATTTAGTTCTATTTGGATGAAAATCCATTTATTTATAGTTGGTACATCCAACTAAATATAGGGGTTTCAGTTTGTTAGTGGAAGCCTCTTTTTAACTGTACAATTGATATAGACTGGTTATAAATTCGGTTTTTGGGTTGATATTTTTTTCTAAAACTATATAACCAATGAATTTGAATAATTGATATTAAGTGATGTGACGTGTAGAATTCAAGACCGATAATGCGGGGCTCCTACAAACATTTTATATCGAGATCGGGTCCATCGTCAGTTGTTGATGTGATCGAAATCCAAGGAGAATCTTTATATATCTTTATTCGATGAACCAACTTGCAATGTTGATTCCTGGAGTCAACTGTGCATATTTGGAGCTACAACCCATTCGAAGCGGATTCATGCCAAAGAATCGCGTGGAATATGATGTGGGTTAATTTCAAGTAATAAAATACCTAGACTAACGCTTCCGCAATAATACGAATCGTGTAGCACTAGGGTCGAACACAAGGAATTGATGCAACTCTAAAGTTCTTAGACTAATGGATAAGACGTGTAAATCGAATAATGATGGGATTGCGAGTGAACTAAGCTAAATTACTTGACGAGATAAACTTAATGACTAAGCACCATAGGTATCGAGAATTGCACAACGATGTAACGAAGTTCTAACAAGATCATTGGTCTTAGATACTATCACGAGTTCAGGGAATTCAAGCTCTCATATAGGAACTGACTGGCGTAGACTTGTCCACTATCTAGCATGCGTATACCAATATATCTATTGCGTATCTCACCTATTTAGACGCATTAAGACCGCTATCCTAATCCCTAGATTCAATCGATCGACCTG
>CM071861.1:10310326-10326203 GCA_036759665.1 Gynandropsis gynandra
CAATGAACGATAAAATCTATCAAACAAGCAACGATCAATCGGTATACACGGAGATATGGATACTTGGTACTGAAACCTAGGAGGTGAATGTAACTATAGATCATGGTTTCAAGCATAACTACTCAACTAATCGGAATCAAAAAGACTTCTAAACAAACCTAGACCATTGTTCACGATTCGAAAAAATTGCACAATAATGACTAAAGCTCGAAAATTCATGCTAGGTATCCATCCGTTTATTCCTAAAATTAACAAAAATCAACATCTAATCCTAATCATCTAATCCTAATCACATGTATGAAACTCGACGAGTACTCCCCCAGACTTGAATGAAACACCGTCCCGGTGTTCAAGACCTAAGAGAATCTCGCATACCAAACAACGGGAAAAATAAGGGTTGGAACGTGCGCACCTTGTGTATCTTGCAATCCCGAGTTTGAGCGAATTTAGCTTGATCAAAATCTGTGTTATCCACATTGTAGAGCTTTATGCGTTGGGCGTTAACTTTAAATGCACCATTGGCTCCTATTAGCTCGATTGCTCCATGTGGTGAGATGTTTTTAATTGTGAATGGCCCGGACCAGCGTGACTTGAGCTTCCCTGGAAAGAGTTTCAAACGTGAGTCGAAAACAAGTACACTATCACCTACCTCGAATGTCCACTGGAGTATGTGTCTATCGTGACACCGTTTCGTGCGCTCCTTGTAAATGTTTGCGTTCTCGTACGAATGGAGGTGCATCTCCTCAAGATGATGAAGCTGTAACGTCCGTTTCTTAGCGGCTGACTTGTAATCTTAGTTAAGTGCCTTGATCGCCCAATACGCCCGATATTCTAACTCGACCGGTAGATGGCATGCCTTACCGTACACTAGCTAAAACGGAGTCATTCCGATTGGCGTTTTGAATGCTGTACGATAAGCCCACAATGCATCGTCGAGTTTCAATGCCCAATCCTTCCTAGACCTAGAGACCATTTTCTCCAAAATCGATTTGATCTCTCGATTAGAAACTTCAACTTGACCGCTGGTTTGAGGATGATATGGCGTTGCTACCCTATGTCGAACACCGTACTTTTTCAGCAACCCTTCTATGGTACGATTCAGAAAATGCTTACCTCCATCGCTGATCACAACTCTCTGGACTCCAAAACGTGGAAATATGACACGCTTGAACATCTTGGTTACTGGTTTGGAGTCGTTTGTGGGACATGCCAAAGCTTCTACCCACTTCGTGACGTAGTCCACCGCGACTAGGATTAGGAGTTTCCGCACGAGGATGTGAAATGGCCCATGAAGTCTATTCCCCATACATCAAATGGCTCGACTTCTAGAATGTATTGTTGTGGCATTTAGTTGCGTCTAGAAATATTACTCGTCCTTTGGCAATTGTCGCATGATTTGACGTAATTGTGGGCGTCCTTAAAAACAGTAGGCCAATAGAATCCCGCTTGCAGCACCTTCGCAGCGGTCTTGGCTGCGGCAAAGTGTCCTCCGTAGCTCGAAGAATGGCAACGTGACAGTATGTGTGGAGTTTCTTCTTCGGAGATGCAGCGCCTAAAGATTCCGTCTATGCCTCTTTTGAAAAGATTGGGCTCATCCCAATAATACGCCTTAACGTCATGGAGAAACTTCTTTCCCGCATTGTAGTTCAGCCCTTCCGGTAATACTCGACAAGCTAGGTATGGGCGTTGTCTAAAGTCCGACTAGCATAGTATATAGCATGCAACATCCGATCCTTGCGCTGACCTAAAACTGCTCCAACCGCATAATCACTCGCATCACACATGATCTCAAAAGGAAGCTCCCAATTCGGCGGTTGTATGATAGGTGGAGAAACCAAGGCTTTCTTCAACTTCTCAAAAACATCTTGACAACCCGCTGTGAACTCAAACGGCACGTCCTTGCCTAGTAGATCCCTGAGGGGTTTAGATATTTTGGAAAAATCCTTGATGAACCGTCTATAGAACCCCGCATGACCTAGGAAACTACGGATGGCCTTTATGTTCGTTGGAGGTGGCAGCTTCTCAATGACTTCAATCTTGGCCTTATCTACCTCAATTCCCTTCGCTGATATCTTGTTCCCCAACACGATGCCTTCGCGCACCATAAAATGGCATTTCTCCCAATTCAATACAAGATTCGCTTCCAAGCACCTATCTAACACTTTGCACAAATTGGTTAGACAAGCATCAAAGGAAGGTCCATGAACCGAAAAATCGTCCATGAACACTTCCATAATATCACCATTCACATCGGAAAAGATAGAAGTCATGCACCGCTGAAAAGTAGCAGGTGCATTACACAAACCGAATGGCATCTTACGATAGGCGAATGTACCGAAGGGGCATGTGAACGTCGTCTTTTCTTGATCGTTTGGATGGATTGGAATTTGAAAGAACCCTGAATAACCATCAACAAAACAGAAATAGGAGTGAAGAGCTAAACGTTCAAGCATTTGATCAATGAAAGGCAAAGGGAAGTGATCTTTCCGTGTGTTCGCGTTCAACTTGCGGTAGTCGATGCACATGCGCCATCCCGTGACCGTTCTCGTTGGAATCAATTTATTGTTCGCATTTAGAATGACAGTGATGCCTCCCTTCTTTGGAACTACATGTACAGGACTCACACACGCACTATCCGAAATAGGATATATAATTCCAGCGTCTAACAACTTAAGAACCTCTTTTTTAACCACTTCCATCATATTTAGGGTTCAATCTACGTTGATGTTCAATAGAGGTCTTAGCGTCGTCTTCTAAGTGAATCCTGTGCATGCAAAGGCCTGGACTAAGTCCCCTAATATCCGCTAATGTATAACCTATGGCACCCCTATACCTCCTAAGAGTTTCTAGCAATCGTGCTTTTTGGGATTCATCTAGGTCATAATTCACTATCACCGGATATGTGGATTCGAGTCCAAGAAATTCATACCTAAACCCTTGTGGTAAGGGATTCAACTCTACCTTTGGGGCTTTGTCAACACTCCAGTCAGGATTTGGATGCTTGATTTGACCATTAAGCATATCAGGAGTGGTTGAACTATCGATGTAAGCCGCTTAAGGTGCGCTGGAATCTGTCTGGCATTCACGGAGGGTTGTGCACTGGTTTACCTCCAACTGATCTGTACTCATGCATTCATGAGTTGAGAAGTTTCCTTTATGAGGACTACCCGAAAATCCATCCTTATCTGAGGTTGCGACCTGCTGTGCTCGGGTCGCCCAGAATTCTGCTCGGAGTGCATCTAGCTCGGCGCTCGGGATTTCTTTTGTATCCTTTTCGTCCAGCAGCTTTGTATAATGCTTCACTTCATTAGGGCCCTTATAAAGTCCCTCTCCAGCTTCTAGAAGAGCCATCTCAAGAGAATCCATATTCCCAAACTCTTCGATAACTTCCTCGGCTAGTCTCTCCAAGACGTCTATGTAGAATACCGAGTCTACCATACAAGGCTGTCTAAGTGTATCATTCAAATTGAACTCCACTTCTTCATCTCCAAACTTCAACGTGAGTCTACCTTCAGCACAATGTATGATCATCTTGGCCGTATTAAGAAACGGTCTACCGAGGATGATAGGGATTTTCTTGTCCTCCTCCATATCCAACACTACAAAGTCAACCAGGACAAAGAATTTTCCCACTTGCAGCGGTACATCTTCCAGCATTCCCTCGGGTATTAAACCCCCCACTAAGCTGAATCCCTATCAGCCCTGTTTGACCTCCACGGACCACGGAGCGGTAGACTGAAGACAGGTGTAAGCATGAAGTGAAGCTGAAGTAAGCATGGCTTTGCTTGCCTTTCTTAGCCTAAATTTCTAACGCTCCAATCAGCCATGGTAAGCGCCATTCGTGTGGGTCGAAGATCCATCCTACCCTTAAGATCCAATTTCTCGTACAATGACAATGGTAGCACGCTTACGCTTGCTCCGACGTCGATTAGCGCATGGTTAATTTCATAATCTCCAATTTTACAAGGGATCACGAATATACCTGGATCGGGCATCTTTTTGGGTAGATTTGGCTGCAGCATCGAGTTAGTGACCATAACGGTTTCCGTTTCCACATCCCGCTTGTTCGTAAGTACATCTTTGAGGAACCAACGCTTCGTGGAATGGAATCGTAATGTGCATCTTCTTCAACATCTCAGGAAACTTTTCAAATTGAGCATCATCGTTCTTTTTGCGTTGACTTTGAGGGAATGGCAAAGGAGGAGGCCTCGGTTCGGGTTTGACGTATTTAGGTTCCTCTTCCTCCTCTTTGTGCTCTTCGACGCGGTTGCTCTCTCTCGCTACTGCCTTAGGTGATCCTCCCTGTTCAAACATTGAAAGAGTGGGCTGATCCAATGTCTTACCGCTTCTCAAGTGAATGACATTGATTTGTTCACGAGGATTTGCTTCCGGTCGCGCCGGTAGAACTCCTTGCGGTTGAGAGGATTTCGCAGTGAGTTGTGCAACTTGAGTATCCAAGATCTTTAGATGTGTCTTCATCTCTTCCTGTTCCGTTCTCATCATTCTAAACTCGTTGTATTGATCCTTTTTTCCTTGTAAGAGTTGAGCAAGCATAGACGTAATATCGGAGTTAGCTTCTTGTTGTGGAGGGGGAGGTGCACGTAGCTGGTAATTCTGGGTTTGGGGCTGCGTCCTTGGCTGAAAATTCTGATTGCGTTGCATCAAACGCGGTTGGAAGTTCCCCGATGCACGTTGTGCATTGAATGCACCATCGGATTTCTCCACTCGGGGTTGTAAGTGTTACCCAAAGGTTGATTGTTGCTCACATAACTCACCTCCTTGTACCCTTGAATTCCTTGCTCTTCTGGCTGCTCAAAACATTGTAGTTGATTCGCTCCGGACATCATATTGCGGAGCCCACTGATTTGACCTTTTATTTCGGCTAGCTCGGCATATATGGTATGCGTATCGTTCACATTAGCTACCCTTGCTGGAGTGTTGCGATTGTATTCTCCAGCGGTGTTGTTGCCTTCATCAGCCGTACGATCGATAAGGTCTTCGATCTGTGGAAAAGTGAGGTTGTTCAAAGAACCTCCAGCGGTGGCTATGATCAAGATCCTCGTGTTGTCCATGAGTCCTTGTAGAAAGTTATGTATGAGGTAACCTTGATCCATGCCGTGATGTGGGCAAAGGCGTTGGTAGCCTTTGAATCGCTCCCACGCTTCGTATAAACTCTCAGCTGCCCCTTGAACGAATGTGTTGATCTGATTCTTGGCAAGCTGACCTTACTCTGAGAGAAGAAACCGTGTCATGACTTCTCCTCTAGCTGTCCCCACGATGCAATAGAATTCGCCGGTTGAGAATACAACCAGTCTTGTGCCTTATCTTTCACTGAGAATGGGAAGGCAGCTAGCATGACGTCCTCGTCCGAGACTCCGTCTCCGGGTCTTATAGTTCTGCATAGCATCTTGAAATCAGTAAGATGCTGGTTCAGGTCCTCGGCGGGTCTCCCTCTAAACGCCGCGTTACCGAGCATTTGGATGAATGCCGGTTGTAGCTCCACGTGAGCGTCTCTCCTAGTAATGCATGACAAGAGTTGCGTGTGCCTAGGAACCGTGTATGATCCATAGGTCATCGCCGGTTGCACTTGCTGCACGTTTGGCACATTAAAATCTCGACGTTCTGCCATTAGCTCTTCTTCACTCTTGTCTACAATCGGTGGCTCGATTACTACCTCGGTTTGGAAGTCTAAGTGCACTTGCGTGTTATCAACCGTTTGGCTTGCACTAGCTCTCGTTTCTTTCCTTAAATTTCTGAGCGTTTAATTGATATTGGGGTCGAAAACTAGATCCGCACTTCCGGTATTTCTCATGCACAAGCGATCTGCGCGAGACAAAGAAGTTAAACACGAAAATGATGTGAGTTCTGAGAAGTAAACGAATTTGACTCTAAAACAAACAAACAAAAATACGAAAAAGAAATAAACAAGACTCCGGAAAGGACTATGTCTTAACCTAAAAGTATCCTAACTCTAAAGCCGTAATCAATTCCCCGGCAACGGCGCCAAACACTTGATGTGGGTTAATCTCAAGTAATAAAATACCTAGACTAACGCTTCCGCAAGAATACGGATCGTGTAGCACTAGGGTCGAACACAAGGAATTGATGCAATTCTAAAGTTATTAGACTAATGGATAAGACGTGTAAATCGAATAATGATGGGATTGCGAGTGAACTAAGCTAAACTACTTGACGAGATAAACTTAATGACTAAGCACCATAGGTATCGAGAGTTGCACAACGATGTAACGAAGTTCTAACAAGATCATTGGTCTTAGATACTATCACGAGTTCAGGGAATTCAAGCTCTTATATAGGAACTTACTGGCGTAGACTTGTCCACTATCTAGCATGCGTATACCAATATATCTATTACGTATCTCACCTACATACACGCATTAAGACCGCTATCCTAATCCCTAGATTCAATCGATCGACCTGGCGTAGATTCTAAACCGATTAAACCCTAAATCATGGCTAGGTTCCAAAGTCTAATCCCCTGGCGTAGATTCATTAGACTTCTATAATCATCCATTCGAGTGGCGTACAAGAATGAAAGCATTAAACACAACCAATCAATCTGAAAAAAACGATCAAGTACCGAATTCATTCATTCAAGTGGCGTACAAGAACAAAAGCATAAAGAACCACCATTCATTAAGAACAAGACTTCGTTACATAGTGGCAATACCCTCTAACCCATGGCTGTAGATCTACTCAGACATGAACACATCAAAAGAAACGCAAGGGAATACTAAATTCGACATAGATAGAGAATGAGATTCCTCCCTATTCGTATACCGATGTCTTCAATAGATCCTCCTCGCTCCCGGTCCTTTGTTCCGTCTTTTCATTCTTTCTCAATCTTCCTTAATGTCTCAGAATGATCTTCTCCAAATCTGGTTCGAATCCTAGCTTTAGAAGGTCTCCTTTCTCATTAATTGGCCGTTCTAAAATCAAGGAATTTGTTGAGAAAAATGTGGACCCGAGCGGGCACAACCTCTACCCGCTCGTGCATGCCCTATGCCCGATCGTGCACCCTCATCTCGCCCGAGCGGGCACCCATGCCCGAGCGTGTAGCTGTTCAGCCCAAGTCGGGTAAACCTACGGAGAATTTTGGCAACAATTAGTGCCCGAGCGGGCACTCCTTTTCCACCCGAGCGGGCACACCTTCCCGATCGTGTTCCTCAAGTGCCCGAGTCGTGCAAAGCTACGGGGGTCTTTTGCCTCAATTCCTCAACTTGTGCCCGTGCGGGTCCTCTCCATGCCCGAGCGTGCAAGTCTTGATTTGTTGTTTCCGCTCCTTTCGCTCGGTGTTTGAGTGTTCACTTTCAATCCATGGCATTGCACAAGTTGTACCTTGTCATTCAACTACGTTTTCGGGGTTAAATCGCCGTAATCTCTCGTGTTTCTCCTCATGTCTTCGTTTCCTATACAACACACGAAATGTAGATGAAGTCTTCGAATAAACTCGATAAATGGGTGAAATCTAAGTAATCTACTCAAAACTAGACCTAAGAATCACGTAAATACTACGACGGATTGCGTGTTATCAGAATACCCGAGCATCGAGCGAAAGGAGAAAAAACACGAAGTTAACATAGCCCGCTCGTGCTCGTAGAAGGCCCCAAGCGATTTGTACCAATCAGAAGTTTTAGCCTAACTTGGGGTGCCTTTTATCTCGTGCATGCTGCGTGCCGGCCAAGAACCCGAGCGGATCCTACACTTGAGCCCGTGCGGGCTACATCCACAGAAAATTTTTCCGGCCTCAGAACTTCCAAACACACACGAGTTGCCTCGAAGACAAAGAGCACGAGCGCGTCCTCCATTTAAGCCCGTGCGGGTCGTGATTCATAACAGAATCCCTAGAAGCGTTCAAACGAAGGAAAATAATAAAAAATGACGCCCAAATTAAGTTTGTACGGAAAATAACCCTAGAGGGGCGAAAACACACACAGAGGAGGCTGAGAAGAAGGTGGAAAATGAAGGAGACAACATCGCAACATCAGTGACGAGATAAGGAAGTTCGAGACATCGTATTCCTTACTCTTTATCATGTCTAGTGTTGTTCTATCTCGTTTTGTATCAGAATCTATGAGTGAGTAGGGCTGTAGCTATGGGTTAAGGACAAGTGTTTTGTAAAGGATGCTTTAGTTTATGCATTAAATTGCTTAGATCTTTGAAAGTTTCTTGTATTTTGGTCTACGATCAATGCTATGCATGTTCTATGCTTGTGTTGTTCACTCAGTAACTTAGGATTCCATGTTTAACTGGGAGGTTAGATTATGAATTTAGAAATATCGATTGTTGATTGAGTTCGATTAATGAGAATCTGACTAGTCGGTTAATCGACTCAGGAATTAGGATTGCATGCTCAATGCTATCGTAATGATGTGTTCATCGCTATTGGGAGGTTGGATTGTATGTTATTGTGGTTAGGGAGTTTAGGTGTCGAGAGAACCATTCTCTACTTACGAGCATGAATTTTCCGTTATCAAGATAATTTGATTGATTTATGATCTTTTATTTGTTGCATCCTTGCAATTCCGATAAACCGAAGCCTTTAGTGTTCTTAGTTAGCAAGTTATTTTCGCGTATCCTCATTATTTTTACAATTCATTTACATTCTCAGATTTTATCACACATAATCATCACTTTCATCCGTCTTAGTTTAGTTATATTCTTAGCTTAGGTTGCATTAGTCCCTAGAGTTCGACCATGGTACTACACTGATCCGTATTCTTGCGGTAAGTGAGTATTAAGCATTTTAATTGCTTGATAATTCGCATATCAAGTTTGGACGCCGTTGCCGGGGACTAATTACGGCCTAGATTAAGAATTTGTTAGATTAAGATTTAGTCTTTTCTAGAGTCTTAGTTATTTTTCTGCATTTTTCTTTTCTTTTTATTGAGTCGTCCTTACCTACATCGGATTTATACTTTATCTTTGGTTGCTCGTCTATTCTTATGCAGGTACCATTGTATGAGACGCTCCACACAAAAGCTACTCATATATGATTCCGAGAATTGAAAGAACAACACGAGATTTATGCAAAAAGAGGAGAATTAGACCTGTAGATTCTGAAATCGAAAGAGACAGAGAGAGCATATCAGAAGAACACGGTGCCGAGGAGGTAGAAATTGAGAGCGTAAATTCCAGCACTTGCAGCAGAGAAGGAAACACTGCAGTATGAAAGATTACACCTACCAGAGAAATTGATCTCTAACACAAAAATACAAAAATATAATGGAACTAAAAGCGAAATGAACTAACAATTACTTCATTGAACAACTCATGCACAATCATAAAATTTTTTCGGAGCGAGTCTTCTTTTGAGTCAGCAAAATAATCCTTAGTAACATGAATATCTTGTCACTTTGTCCTCTCTTACTCTTTTTTAACAAAGAATGCTCGAACTTCTTACATGCATTCGTAGCTTACTGTCTCAAAGAACCAATTATGCTTCTCCTTTTATCCTGACCATTCATATGAAATCTTTCTTGATTGGTGAGTTATCTTATGTCAGACCTTTGAAGCGTACACATCCTTCATGCTTCTCTTTGGCTTATAGATATAACTGTAGCTGAAAATAAAATTTATAGGAAGGATTAAACCATACAACAATCGCCCATATATTGTATAACCCAATAACAACGCCTACTAACAATAAGATCGACAAAGCTCTTGCTCTTTCTTCTCTTTTGATAGTACACATATAAGTTTGAGAAAATATTTATTTCCTAATTCATAACTTCCCTTCACGTTTAAATCGACATTTTGCAGCCAAATCAGGAACTTCATATTTGACTGTTTTCGGTTGGATAGTTAAGTTCAAGTTTCTCGGTACAAGTGTTTCCGATAAGACAATGCTTGCATTTCTAATCTTTCTATTCTTTATAGTAACAAAGTCCTTCAAAGTTATCTGAGGAGTGTAAACACATGCTGCAAATCACATTCAAATCATCAAAGGTTAAAATTAAATCACATGGCCGCTATGCAAATCATTTTTTTCTTACAATATTCTAATTAAGATTGGTTGTACATTGACAATAAAGTTTTTGTTTACTTAGTGAATTATATATAGTATTTTCATAATTATTTCAAAGGAACCTTCTTAATTCCTAATTAGTCGAAGTTGAAATGATGATGGATGGATTAAACAAAGGAAAAGGCATCTTGTAACCATAAATGAAGATATAAAATTCTTTGGGTTTAAATTTATTCAATCTTTGAGATACATTGTCTTTGTGGTACATCAATAAAAATATTTTTGAAGACAGAAATTATATATATAATAATCTTTGCGAGGTTGCTTCTGGTGAAGCCAACTCAGCAAGGATTATTCAATGTTAAAAAAATACGTTTTTTTGGAATATCAAAAGTTGTTTCTTCTTTATTTCAATTTAAATTTAAAATTATTCATATATATTAGATATATTTTTATCCATAAAAGCTATTATTTATATATAGATTTTAAAATATATACATATTTGTTTAATACATATTCATTTATATAATATATATATTCATATATATTAGATATAAATTTTTTATATTTATATTCTATTATATTATTTGAAATAACACCAAAGAGTTATATATATATATATATATATTTATTTATTTACTTCAGCAAAGATTATTAAATGCTAAAAAACATAAATTTTTTCTATTTATATTCATATAAATATTCATATATATTAGATATATATTTTTTATAAGCATTTTTTAATAATAATTTTAATTTTATTATCATCAAATATATACATAATGAAGAAAAAATGAAATATTTTTTGAAATAACACTAAAAATCAAATCTTATATATTAAAATTTAAGTTTTTGTTCAATTCTAATGAAGTCACGTCAACAATGACGTAGTAGTCCAATTATCAATTTCATTTTTATTAATTTAAATTGATTCATATATAAAAGTAAAACATTTTGTATAAAGAGAAAAAAATCAACAAATATTATCTTGATTTTTATTGTGATAGAATATTAATAAATTCTCAAAATATCTACTCTTTATATATATGTTTTTAATTTTAATACATTAGAATAACTTTTGTATTATATATCATATATAATAATCATTGCAAGGTTTTTTTTTGGTGAAGCCACATCAGAAAAGATTATTAAATGTTAAAAAAATAAGTTTTTTCTTCTTGAAATACCAAATGTTGGTTCTTTTCTACTTCGTTTAAAAAGTTTAAAATTATTCATATACATTGGATATATATATTTTTATCCATAAAAAGCTCTTTATTTTTTATCCATAAAAAGTTTTTTTATCCATATATGTTTTTATTTTTAATACATTAAAATAACATTTGTATTATATATCAATTTCATTAAATAAATATTATCCTAAATCAATAAATTCTTTTCGAATATTTAATTCAAAATTTTGATAATTTTATATTTAAATAGTCTTTTCAAATATATATATATATATATATGTATAAGTGCAAATGTTGTTCTCTATATAATTTCTATTATCTACATATCTTTCTTTAGCTTAATAATTTATCAGATGATTATTTCAAAATTTGGTTTTTTTTATCTTGCTATTGAATTGTGATAACTATTTAGGTATTTATAATTAAATTTAAATATATTGATCATTTTTTGTAAAATAATATATGAAATATATAATCATCATCGATTACACGAGTTTTTGATATGATAATCTATTTATGACATATGAATTTCAACTGTATTATAAAAAATTGATAAAAAGCTCGTGTTGATTCATCAATTCCCTTTTTATTAATTTAAATTGATTCATATATAAAAGTAAAACATGTTGTATAAAGAGAAAAAAATCAACAAATATTATATTGATTTTTATTGTGATAGAATATTAATAAATTTTCAAAATATCTACTCTTTATATATATATATGTTTTTAATTTTAATACATTAGAATAACCTTTGTATTATATATCATATATAATAATCATTGCAAGGTTTTTTTTTGGTGAAGCCACATCAGAAAAGATTATTAAATGTTAAAAAAATAAGTTTTTTCTTTTTGGAATACCAAATGTTGGTTCTTTTCTATTTCATTTAAAATTTTAAAATTATTAATATAAATTGGATATTTTTTTATCCGTAAAAAGCTCTTTATTTTTTATCTATAAAAAGCTTTTTATCCATATATGTTTTTATTTTTAATACATTAGAATAACTTTTGTATTATATATCAATTTCATTTAATAAATATTATCCTAAATCAATAAATTCTTTTCGAATATTTAATTCAAAATTTTGATAATTTTATATTTAAATATTCATTTGAAATATATATATGTATATATGTATAAATGCAAATGTTGTTCTCTATATAATTTCTATTATGTATGTATCTTTCTTTAGCCTAATAATTTATCAGATGATTATTTCAAAATTTGGTTTTCTTGATCTTGCTATTGAATTGTAATAACTACTTAGGTATTTATAATTAAATTTAAATATATTGATCATTTTTTTGTAAAATAAGATATGAAATATATAATCATCATCGATTACACGAGTTTTTGATATGATAATCTATTTATGACATATGAATTTCAACTCCATTATAAAAAATTGATAAAAAGCCGCGCATCGCGGGGATTCCTTCCTAGTACAGTTTAATAAGAATTGTAGATATATATTTAACCTAATATTAATGTTAATATTATTAAAAATATTATATATTTAATTTTAATATAATGTAATAATAATTCGTTCTGGTTACAGAGATTTTTTCATTGTTTCTAAATTTTGGAGGTAAAGTCTTATGTGCAGATGATAGATAGATGCGCATATGCAATATGTTATTTTTTGGTCCAAATGTACCTCATGAAGTCAATCTCCAACATCGTATATAACATGTTGCTTCGGAAAACGCGTGGTGTTTGGAGATGACGCGGGTGGAGAGGGGAGTCGTGGGGTGTTGGGGAGGTGCGAGGTGTGGAGTGCTATGGGAGGCGAGGCTTGATTAGGGTACTAATTGGTTTGATCCAACCCAACCCAGCTCAACCCATCATGAATTGGTTTATTTTTAGGTCAATCCATCTCAGTCCATATTTAAAGTATGTTGAGATTTTTCAAATGAGCCCAGACCATTAAAACCCGCAGATTATATGGGTTGATTCGTGGATTGATTCTTTTTACAATTCTGTAATAAATACTTAATAAAATGTAAAAAAATAATAAATAATTCAAATAATGTCTAAAATTTTAAATAAATATCTAAATACGTTAAAAATGACAAAACATAAAAATAATTCTTAAACAATATAGAAAATCCAAATAAAATTTTAAAATTCTAAATAAAAACATTTTGTCTTCAATCTTTAAGTTCTTCATTATCCATAACTATAAACAAAAAAAAAAACATAAATCAAAATAATATATTAAACAAAATTATAAACAAAAAATAGATATATTTGAAATTATATTACATTCTTCGTTGTTTTTAAAAACATGTATCCAAGACTGAGAACAAAGTAAAACTTGCACATTTTCTGAGAGAAGTCAATTTCTGTATTTGTTCAAATTCTGAGAACCAATACTAAAAGATAAATTCAGAAGCAATAGTAGTTATAGGAATGCTTAGCACATCACAAGTCTTGTATACCAACTCACGGTATCAATGTCAATTATCCTTCCAATAGCCTAAGACATCTAAATCGGGATAATCCGACATTCTCACCTTCTCTTCATCCAAATATATATCCAAAAGTGATTTGCCTTCTTCTTCATTCGTCTCGGAAATATCATCAAATTCATAGAAATCTTGTAATGATTATAACTCCAAATCGAATAAATATATTAGATTGAAAATATAAATATTAAATTTAAAATATAAACAAAGTAGAAAATTTACTTCAAGAATGCCCAAATGTTGGTTTTGTTGTCTCTTGCAATACAAAATTGAGAAGAAGATGCAACAGTACCGCCACTCCCTAAAGAATCGAACTTGTTTTGAAAAGCAAAGCCTTATATTTGCGACTCATGAAAATTTGTAAAAATTTATAAAAATATTAATTTATATAATATTTATTTTAGAAAAATAATAAAAAATATTATAAATATATTTTATTACTATATATAAATTAGATATATATACTATATAATATATGTAATGTATTTTTAATTTTAGCTCACAGGTTGACCCACAGCTCATATGAGTCCACTAAAATTTTAACTTAACCCAACCATTGAGCTCATTTTATATATGGGTAAAAAGAATTCAACCCAGTCCGCATTTATACGGGTTTGGTTAGGGTCAACCCGTGGATTGACGAACCATTTAGCACTCCTAGGGAGGCGAAGCGGGTGGAGAGAGGAGGCGCGGGGGAGACGATGCAGGTGGAGAGGGAAGGCACGGGAGAGACGACGCGGGTGGAAGGGGAGGTACAGGGGAGATGATGCGGGTGGGCAGGGGAGGTGCGGGGAGGTGAGGGGGTGTGAGGGGAGGCGTGGGGGAGGTGAGGCGAATAGGAGAGGAGGCACGGAGGAGACGACGCGGGTGGAGAGGAGAGCCGCCGGATGCTAGGTCATCTCTAATCATCTGAAACCCTAAATCCAAAGAAAAAGAAAGAAAAGAAGAAACAATGGACGATCACGATCAGCCCATGGAGAATAATCTAACGGCTAAAAATCACAACACCTAATGAACAGTGAACAAAAAGCATCCAACGGCTTAAGATGAGCCAACACAAAAAATCGATCGAACTGAGTCTCCAATGAAATGGATATTGGGCCCATAAGAATATTTGAAGCCCAATTATTCTAAAGTTACATTAAAATCTCAGGAATACATTCTAAAATAAAAAAAACTTAAAATTTACATAGAAAAGAATTATATCATTTTACAAATAAATAACTAGAATTGTTTGCTAAATTTTTTAAAAAAGATTAGAAAATTTGTCAAGAGCATCTTTGGCAGCAAAATTCCGAGCACTTTCCTTTTTTATATGATGAGTTCCACGACCAACAAGACAATCTTCGATGTAAACAATAATCTCTTTACTTTCTTCCCATTTGTCTTCAAATCTTAGTTTAAGATTTATTTTCTGACATTTCTCGATCAATTTTGTTTTGGGATGAATATCCAATGTCTTCAAATTGATTATAGGCTGTAAAATCGGATTTATCACCTACAATAATGAAAAATACAACAAATTATAAATTATGATAATTGTCTATATAAAATGTATTAATTTAGATATTTAAAATAAAGATATACAAATACCTCCCAAACAGTATCGATTGAATTGCAATCTATAAATATTGCTCCAATTAATGATTCGACGATATCAGCCAAAACTTTTGGAACTCTAACTAAACCATTTGAATGTAAAGGATAATCTTTGATTGCTTCGGAAAAATCTTTTATCTGCATTTTTGACATATAATATTAGTTTAATATATATAATTATAAAAATTATAAAAGTATACTGTAATTAAAACATTTTATAACGTAATATTTAAAATATTATACTTTACATATCTAAATTAAACCTTTTTTATAAAAAAACAAAACTATAAAAATAAATAAGAAACTTAATATTTTAAAAATAACTAAAAAATTTGACATACACTATTAGTTGAATATATATAATTATAACAAAAATATACAACAATTACAACATTTTTATAAATATAATACTGAAAATATTATAGTATTTAAAAACACAAAATAACACCTTATGAAAATAACAAAAAAAAGATTTATTAAAAAAAATATAACTGTTCTGGAAGTAATATTTATATATTTAAATCAAATTAAAAAAAACAACACAGTAAAAAACTTAATATTTTAAAAATATAACAATGTATCTACATCGGATTTTCAAAACAAAACAATTAACCCCGTAAAAA
>CM071861.1:10332597-10344266 GCA_036759665.1 Gynandropsis gynandra
CCCAGCTATCAGTATCATACAGCGCTCCGTCGCTCGAAAGGTTACCACAACCCCAACACGGTATGACGCCGGCCCAGATCCAAGTGTCGCAATACTAACGTCATCGACCCGATACTCCTCACGTGACAACTCTCACCAACGCGCTCGCACACGCCTTCTTCCGAAGGTTCGAGTGTGAAACCACCCGATCGAGCACACTAACAAGATATTCACTCAGCTTAAATATCGAACCCAAATATCGACGTTCTCCGACCCCAACACTTGGTCGCACGTCAGTTCTCTAGATCATCTCTAGTCACTTATACAGCTCATATACTTATCATAAATTCTTCTACGACAAATTTAGGGTTTTAATCCAATTGCACTTGTATCGTCTCATTTTTCCCATTATGATTCTATAAATTCTATCGTGATCATGCATCATTTTAAAAGTATAATCTCTTCCATAAATCGATCACAAATCTGAAATTAGGGTGGAGAAAATCATCACCTTAGCTTCCCGACGATTCTGGCTAATATGGCTAGCAACCACAACGATCAATGTTACCTATTATAGATCCATTCAATAAATATTCGAATTAGTGAATAATCACAACGAATCATTTAGAGATTTACCAAAAATCGCGATTAGAATCCACCCACGAAGAACGCGATAAAAATTGAAGATTTTTCTCCAATCTATTTCTTCTTCCTCCTATTTTTTTCTTTTCTCTTTTCCCCTTTCTCTTCCTCTCGGCAATTCTCTCTCTCTCTCCCTCTCTTTCAAAATATTACGGCGGCACTCCTTTCCCTTCTTTTTTAAATTTTAAACCCTAAATTATTTTTTTATTAATATATATATATATATATATACAGATACCGACTTACCCTATATTTACGGGGATTACAGATACTTGCTATTGTCCTTAGATAACTCTGCGCATCATAGATGGTTTGCGTCTTATGCAAAATTCTAAAAAGTAGAACGGTACATCTTCTCTAGCTCTTGCTTCGGTTAATTAGTGTGGGCGGGTGGGGTTTTTTCTTGTGCAGCCATTGTATCTAGAGGTAAGGGCACAACTCAAGACAAAATAAAGAGTCTAAGGGACGCCGGAGTGACGGTTGTTGAATCTTCGACGAAGATCGGAGCAACAATGTACGGAATCTTCCAAGAAAGAGGACTTGTTAAGTGAGAATGGAAATTCATGAGCTCTGCTTCAGATTGGAATAACATTATGGAGAGAAACAGAAGAAACCCTAATCTTGCAGTGGCGTGGCTTTGCCATGTTGCGTGCTGTTTTTGGTTTATGTGATGGAAGAACGTAACAAGAGATGGATTCTTCTTCTGCACTTCATTGAATATATTTGTGCTCTCTGTTTTCGGCCTTTGAATAATAATAATAATTTTTTAAAATTAATCAATTGCGAAATTAATATTTTCATATTAGTTTTGTGAAACTCTTTTATATCTCTAGCAATGCTGATATGGCCTGATGGCACGATGTGAATTATGTTTTCGGTCATATCAAAGATCCATGGATTTTTATTAACAATTGTGGATTATTTTTTGTTAATTTTACTTGAATAAGATATGAATTGATTTGTCTTTAATTAAATAGGTCGAGATTATGTTTTCTATATGTTTTTTTTGTATTTGTTAAATTTGGGTGTATATTATTAGAGGTGAACAATATATTGTAAGCACAAATATTTGAATTTGTTATTTGTATTCGTAAATATAAATATTCAACAAGTATTCGTATGTGAACAAATTTGTTCGAACGAATGTATAACAAAGGAACCAATGGATGGACAAGAATGAGAAAAAAATGATAAGAGCGAGACGTCGGGACGGTAGGGAAGGAGGTAAACGAGAGAGATAGTGTGGTAATAGGATTAGTTTTTTTTATATGTTTATATTGGTGTTTGTATAATATGATTTTTATAGAATTTTTTTATATATTTATATTTTTAGTACAATTATTAGATTAAAAATTTATTATTTGTAATTTGATTATTTGAAATTAAAATTGTTATAAATTTTTATCTGTATAGTTAATAAATATTTTATATAGTATTTATGAATATAAATATTTTGATAATTGATCATAATATTTGTATTTATATCGATGGATATATAATATTCGTTATAGTAAATTAAAATATATATCATAAATTATAATATATCATAAAATATATATCATCAATAATTTATATCATAATTATTACATATTATTATAATATATCATAATATAATATATCATAAATTTTTCTGGTCATTAAATCATTTCTTACAATAAATTATTACACAAACCCACTCACCACCATCTTTACGACTCATTCTATATTCTATGCCAAATTGGCAATTATAAATCTACCACTTCATCCACTTCTGACCACCGCCAAATCTATTCTATAGGTTACGCTACCAAAATCAATTCAAGAAAATCAACCCATCCCTAAGCAACAATAGTGATATTGTAGATGCTAGAAGAAGTTTCATCAGTAAGTCCTTTCGATTCTAAAATGAAATGCCGCAATAAAATTGTAAAGGACTTCTTCATCTACTAAACATTGGAATGAGAAATTTGTCCGCTGGATATAAGAAAATGAATCGAATGGCATAACTTGTGCTATTTTTTTCCTCTAATAAATTTGCCTGTCAACGATGATAGGAAACTTGGTTTGCTCATGTTGAACCTAGAAAAACAAATAAAACAGCTTTCATGTTGGTTGTAGAGAAATATAACGAATTCAAGCTGATGGATTTTTACAAATTCACGTAATTAGAATAAAAAAGAAAACATCAAATTAATCGCCTCAAATCAAATTTCATGTAAGAACACTATTATTAATAGAAAAATAGATTTCATGATCTCTTCACTAACCTATAGATTCCATAATCACCGCGTAATGATATCGTTACGAAACAAAAATTTGCTTAGTATGCTGTTTTTTTTGCATTAGTTTAGGGACCTGTTACATATCTATTTGGCCTTAATGGTGACCAATATAATGACTGTTGAGCCTCATAAAAAATGACTACTTCTTTTGATCAGAGACTGATGACAACTACTTGCTTGGAGAAATGGTTTATCGTGAGGCAAGATAGTTGCAGACTGCATAAAATCCATAAGACTCACGATGATGATGTGGGGAATACAACTTCATTAGTCCATTTCCTTATGTTAGTCTTTGTTTTGCTTATTCTTGGGCGTTATATGTATGTTGCACTATCAAGAGTGACATCAGCCAACGGATTGCGTATCTTAGATCTTAATAAAGAAGTCACACAACAATCACTCATTGTCTATACAGAAATATTCAATGGACTACCAAATACATAATATCAGCATAAAATCGCTTTCTTCACTCAACCAATTACTTACTAACTTATAGTGTTGTTCTTATTTTAATAACTTTAGTATTTTTTATCCTCCATTTATGTCGTACGATCAGAGGCTATCTTACCATGTCATTATACAGAATCATCCATGGGCTACCATTTACAATAATGCATTATTTTTAAAATGTCGATAATATAACATTTCTCCTAATAGCATGATTTACGAATAACATTGTTCTTCATATTCATTCATTTATGTTGTGATGCATTTCATTCAATATTTTGTCATATACGACCATTAACATGTTTTAAGCTTCTTCTTTAAACTAATTCATAACATTTATTTACATTCTAAAAATTACAATGATATATATTCCCGCGTATCGCGCGGGTATATACCTAGTTATATATATAATAATCCTTGTGAGGTTGCTTCTCGTGAAGCCACATCAACAAGGATTATTAAATGTTAAAAAAATAAAGTTTTTTCTTAAAATATTAAAGGTTGCTTCTTCTCTATTTCATTTAAAATTTTAAAATTATTCATAAATATATTGGATATATATTTTTTATAAAAAAACTCTTTATTTATATATAGATTTAAAATATATACCTATTTGTTTAATATATATTCATATTTTTTTTATATACATATTCTATTATATTATTTGTAATAACACCAAAGAGTTATATATATACATACATTTAATATATGTTAATATATATATTATATAAAATTGATATATATTTGTTCAAAAATACTATTTAATATCTTTATCTCTTCTCACGCCGTCACATCTTATTTCAAATTTTTATTTTTTGATTCAATTGTTTTATCATAAATTATTTCAATGAATACACAAAAAAACCTTTCATCTTCCATATCATTCTTTTATATTTTATAATTTTAATTTTATTACCATCAAATATATACATAATGAAGAAAACACAAAACATTATTTGAAATAACATAAAAATAAATGTTATAAATGAAACGTCATGTTTAAAATCTATATATATATATAATAATCCTTGTGAAGTTGTTTCTCGTGAAGCCACATCAGAAAGGAATATTAAACGTTAAAAAAATAATTTTTCTTAAAATATTAAAGGTTGCTTCTTCTCTATTTCATTTAAAATTTTAAAACTATGTTAATATATATATATATTATATACAATTGATATATATTTGTTCAAAATACTATTTTAATATCTTTATCTCTTCTCACGCCGCCACATCTTATTTCAACTTATTATTTTTTGATTCAATTGTTTTATCATAAATTATTTCAATGAATACACAAAAAAACCTTTCATCTTCCATATCATTCTTTTATATTTTATAATTTTAATTTTATTACAATCAGATATATACATAATGAAGAAAAAAAACATTTTTTGAAATAATACTTAAAAAAATAAATGTTATAAATGAAACATCAAAAAATTAAATTAAATTAAATCTTATATATTAAAATTCGAGTTTTTGATGACGGTCAACATTGACTTAGCAGTCCAATCATCAATTCCATTTTTATTAATTTGAATATATTCATATATAAAAGTAAAACATGTTGTATAAAGAGAAAATAAACAACAAATATTATCTCAATTTCTATTGTGATAGAATACTTATAAATTTTCAAAGCTAGGCGCTTGGCGGGCGGACACCCAGCGTCTAATGCCCAGAGCGCCTAGGCGGGGCCTAGGCGGTGTCTTGGTGGGTTAGGCGTATATATATATATTTATTTATTTAATGTAATTATATATTGGATATATATTTTTTATCCAAAAAAGGCTTTATTTATATATAAATTTAAAATATATACCTATTTGTTTAGTATATATTCATATATATTCAATATATATCTTTTTATATCCATATTCTATTATATTATTTGAAATAACACGAAAGAGTTATATATATATATATATGTAATATATGTTAATATATATATTATATACAATTGATATATATTTGTTCAAAAATACTATTTTAATATCTTTATCTCTTCTCACGCCGCCACATCTTATTTCAATTTTTTATTTTTTGATTCAATTGTTTTATCATAAATTATTTCAACGAATCAACAAAAAAACTTTTAATCTTCCATATCGTTCTTTTATATTTTATAATTTTAATTCTATTACCATCAAATATATACATAATGAAGAAAAAACAACATTTTTTGAAATAACACTAGAAAAATGAATGTTATAAATGAAACGTCATGTTTAAAAAATAAAATAAAATTAAATCTTATATATTAAAATTTGAGTTTTTGATGATGGTCAACATTGACGTAGCAGTCCAATCATCAATTCCATTTTTATTAATTTGAATTGATTCATATATAAAAGTAAAACATGTTGTATACAGAGAAAATAATAAACAAATATTATCTCGATTTCTATTGTGATAGAATATTTATAAATTTTCAAAGCTAGGTGCTAGGCGGGCGGACACCCAGCGTCTAGCGCCCAAAGCGCATAGGCGGAGTCTTGGCGGGTTAGGCGTATATATATATTTTTATTTAATGTAATTATATATTGATATATAATTTTTTATCCAAAAAACTCTTTATTTATATATAGAATTAAAATATATACCTATTTGTTTAATATATATTCATATATATTCTATATATATTTGTTTATATCCATATTCTATTATATTATTTAAAATAACACCAAGTTATATATATATATATTTAATATATGTTAATATATATATATTATATACAATTGGATATATATTTGTTCAAAAATAATATTTTAATATTTTTATCTCTTCTCACGGCGCCACATCTTATTTTAACTTTTTATTTTTTGATTCAATGTTTTTATCATAAATTATTTCAATAAATACGCAAGAAACTTTTCATCTTCCATATCATTCTTTTATATTTTATAATTTACATTTCATTATCATCAAATATATACATAATTAAGAAAAAAAACAAAATATTTTTTGAAATAACACTAAAAAAAGAAATCTTATAAATGAAACGTCATTTTTAAAAAAATTGAATTAAATTAAATCTTATATATTAAAATTTGAGTTTTTGATGATGGTCAACATTGACGTAGCAGTCCAATCATCAATTCTATTTTTATTAATTTGAATTGATTCATACGAGAATGAGATACGAATGAAAGGACAAAAGATTCAGATGACGACAATAAACGATGCAATAGATAGAAGAAGACAAATGAAATGATGGTGGCAAAGTCGATAAAAGATACATGCATGGATATATGGCATTATTAGTTTTTTTCTTTAAGTACCAAAACAACGTCGTTTTGACGTCAATCTTTTTAAAAAAAGACCACCTAGAAATTAATCGAGCGGCCACGGAACGCCTAGCGCCTAGGCGGGATTTTTAGAACACTGTCTGATGATTATATCAAAATCTGGTTTTCTTGATCTTGCTATTGAACTATAATAACTACTTAGACATTTATAATAATATTCAAATATATGTATCAATTTTTTTTTTACGTAAAATAAGATATAAAATATATAACCATCATAGATTACACGAGTCTTACACGAGTTTTTGATATGATGATCTATTTATGACATATGAATTTCAACTCTTTTATAAAAAAATTGATTAAAACCGGCGCTTTGCGCGGGTTCCTTCCTAGAATCCTATAATACTGATACATACTGTTGCGCAGATGACATTGTTTCCCAAAGACAATGATAAATGAATGCAACTATGTAACTTGAGTAACCTATTTCATGCTTTTTACAAACAACTACTTAGCCACACTGACCTTTTGCACTTTGGACCTACTCCATTGACCATAATGCATTTATTTCCATGCCGTTGATTTTAAACTATAGAGCGATTTGGTTTTGGTACGCTTGTTGTTTTCAGCCGACCTATTAGTCCTTTGGATGTTGGTTAACATCTTCATATTCATATAACTCCGCAACTTTTCAGGGTCATGCCATACCTTTCAAATCACAAACAACTGACCAAGCCTAAACATACAAAGCCAATGCAACGTAAGACACATGTTGCAATTCCCATTTGAATGATAACAACTATGAAAAAACATTCAAATTGTTTTAATTTAACTGGTACAATCAAACTTCCAGCCTTTAATCCTGCAATATATCAACTTCTTCCGTTAAAATCTCATGTTCCTCACTCTACCCAAGCAAATATTATTCTGAAAATCAGTAATTCATCCCCATTCAGACCAAAAATAACAAGGGTGGGTAGTTCTACACCCTTAACTCATTGTATTTAATTAGGAAAATTGCTTTCAAATGTAGTCATTCCAACTTTTTTATCATCACTGTTTCTAGATTATCAGGCAATCCAAATGTCTATAACTGTTGAAATCTTAACAGCAAATGAAATCATATATTAACTGCTCACTGTACACCATCAGCAAGCTCCACAACCACACACAAAGTTCCCAGCGATTCTCGTCCAGAAAAAGGAAACCCTTCAATTCGTGATTCAACATACGTACAGATCGAGTTACCAGGAAGTTAACTCTCAGTCGTTGGTCACTCAGCCCGTGTTTCTCCAGTCGAAGGTCAACATCCTCCCCCTCAGTCTTCTTCTATACATCGACAGATGCAGTTATGTTGTTCTGTTTGTGAATGTCAATTGTTCTTAGGTCCTTAGCTCCACAACAACACACAAAGTCCCCAACCATCCTCTCCCCCAAGAAAAATAGTGAACGCAGCAGTTTGTGATTCAATATGCCCACAGATCAAGTTACCAGTCCATCTTTGGTCACTCACCCTATCTTTCTCCATTCGCAGGTAAACATCTTCGGCCTCGGTCTTCTTTTGTGCATCGACAGATGCGGTAAGATGTGAATGAATGTTTGTCGGCCATTCCTCCAACTGTGTTGTAGCGCTGAAAACTTATGTTGTTTAACGAGCTAAATTTTGGTCCATTCTTCCCAATTGTTTTTTAATTTTTTATTGGGAAAAACAACCAATTCCCCCTTTAAAATCATGCTTTAGTCCTATTCCCCCCTCAATTTTGACCCTCATCTTATTCCCCCCCTCGATTTTGACCTCATCCTATTCCCCCTCAATTATCAAAAATCTGCCTAAAACCCCCTCCAATTTTGACCCAATTTTGATTTTAATTATGATTTTAATTTTGATTTTGACTTTAATTCTGATTTTGATTTTAATTTTATTTTTAATTTTAATTTTGATTTTGATTTTAATTTTAATTTTGATTTTAATTTTGATCTTAACTTTGATTTTAATTTTGATTTTAATTTTGACTTTAATTTTGATTTTAATTTTATTTTGATTTTAATTTTGACCCAATTTTGATTTTAATTTTGACCAAATTTTGACTCAATTTGACCCAATTTTGATTTTAATTTTGATCCAAATATGACTCAATTTTGACTTAATTTTGATTCGATTTAATCCTAATTTGTACTTAATTTTGACAAAAATTTTTAATTTTAATTTTAATTTTAATTTTGATTTTAATTTTGATTTTAACTTAATTATTTATTTGTTAATTATCCATTAACCGACCCATTTTTTACCCGATTTTAACTCAATTTTAACTTTAATTTTGACCCGATTTTGACTCAATTTTGACCTAATTTTGACTCGATTTAATCCGAATTTGTACTTAATTTTGACAAAAAAATTTTAATTGAATCAAAATTGAGATCATAATTTGGGTTAAAATTGGATATGGTTTGGGTTTAAATTGAGTCAAAGTTGGGGTCGATTTTGGGTTGTAAGTAAAATTTTGGGTTAAAATTAAGTACAAATTGGATTAAAATTAATTAAAATTGAGTCAAAATTGGGGTCGATTTTGGGTTAAAATTAAGTACAAATTGGATTAAAATTAATTAAAATTGAGTCAAAATTGGGGTCGATTTTGGGTTAAAATTACGGATTAAGTAAAAACCGTACTTAATTTTATCGGGTCAAAAGTAAGTAAAAATTCGGATTAAATCGAGTCAAAATTGATATCATAATTTAGGTCAAAATTGGATCGGTTTTGGGTTAAAATGGATAAAAATTGGGTTCGATTTTGGGTTAAAATTGGTTTCAAGTATTAAACCGTACTTAATTTTATTCGAAATCAAATAAGTCGCTTAAATTGAATAATTAACTTGATTTATTGTTAAAATTCGAGGTGGATGGAGGTGGATGTTTATTGTTAAAATTCGAGTTAAAATTAAGTAAAAATTTTGGTCAAATTAAGTTAAAATCAAAATTAAAATCAAAATTAAAATTAAAATTAAAATCAAAATTAAATTCAAAATTGAGTCAAAATTGGGTCCAAATTAAAATAAAAATTGGGTCAAAATCGGAGGGGGGTTTTAGGTAGATTTTTGATAATTTATGGGGGAATAGGATGAGGTCAAAATCGAGGGAGAATAGGATTAAAACATGATTTTCAAGGGGGAATAGGATGAAAACTGAAAATCGAAGGGGGAATAGGATGAGAGTCAAAATTGAGGGGGGAATAAGACTAAAGCATGATTTTCAAGGGGGGAATATACCGTTTTCCTTTTTATTGTTTATTTATTTTAAGATTTTAACATATTTAAATATATTGCAGATATTTGTTGGGCGGAATATTAGAAATACCCTCATAGGGCTAAACCACTTCAAAAATACCCTTCCCCAAAATAATTATTAAATCCGAAAAATAAAAACTGAAGAAAAGACAAATTTGCCCTTAATGTTCGAACGTGGAAAAATGGAAGTTCGGCAGTTTTTCGACGTGAAAAACTGCCGAAAACGAGAAAGCCGAACAATTTTTCGCCGTGAAACCTATTTAAAAGTCGATAGCAAGAAAGAAATAAGTGATGTCGAACTTGAGAGGGAACGATTTGAAGTTGACGAGAAGGAAAATGGCTAGAATCAGCAGCATCACTAGCGAAGAGAGCACGAGTCAATCTTCAATGGCGTCAATAAGTGTAAGTAGTTCGATTTCTAGGGTTTTGCAAGCTTTCGAGTCACAAAATGGTTTATTGATTTGAAATGGGTGAGTGTCAGTGTCAGTGAGTCGGTTAGGTCGCAAGGGTCGCAAGAGTTGCATGAACATCTTCGACTCCGTAAGTCGGTTGAGTAGCAAGGGTCGCAGTAGTTTCATGACCATCTTAGACTCAGTTTATTGATTTGAAACGGGTGAGTGTCAGTGTCAGTGAGTCGGTTAGGTCGCAATGGTCGTTTGAGTGTCGCGGAGTGTCTGAGGGTCGTTTGAGTCGCATGGGTCGCACACGTCGGTTGAGGGTCGCACGGGTCGGTTCCGTCGCATTGGTCGGTTGATTCGCATGGTGTCGCAGAGTGTTTGAGGGTCGTTTGAGTCGCATGGGTCGCACGCGTCGGTTGAGGGTCGCATGGGTCGGTTGTGTCGCATGGGTCGGTTGAGTCGCATGGGTCGCTTAGGTCGGTAGAAGTATAATGTATTCAGAATTGGTCATTTTACAGGTGGCACTAAAGCCGAGATTTGTGTATGAATTCAAGCACATGGACAGAATTCCAAAGATCATCACGAAGTGTTATCCTCACGAGACAATAAGGATGCTGAGAGGAATCTTAAATGATCAGGAGTTGCATTACTTTGAGAACGAGTCACAATTTAGGCATTTATTTCACTTACAATGTGACTCCACATTGACGAAGGTTCAAATGTCTGTACTACTAAATCACTCCGTGATTATACGGGACAATATAGAGTTGTGGTTCGTCATAAACGGCATTCCCATCCGGTACTCTATAGTGGAGCACGCACTAATTCTCGGATTGAAATGCGGACCATATCCCATAGGATGGGATTCCATGATGGGTGTCACATTCAGGCTGAAGAATTTCGGCCGTGGAAAGGTGACCCCCGAACAAGTCAGTGAAAAGCTTGTGAAGGCGAAGAATTTCGACGACCGGAAGAGGTTCGCAACTTTGATGTTGTTGGCGCAAGTTATGGCTCACAAGCCTTTAGCAGAAAACTCTATCAGCCATGATCTCATTGACATGGTTGATGACTTGGAATTTTGTGAAGGCTTTCCATGGGGTCGTTACACATTCGAGATGATCATCTCTTGTGTTGTCATTAAGGTCACATACACTGGGAAGGTTGGAGACGCAAGAAGGTCCAATACACTGGACCTTCTTACGTCTCCCACCTTCCCAGTGTATTGGACCTTCATACACTTGCACACAAATCATCTCTTGTTTCGTCACGAAGGTCACATGGTCGACCCAGGTCTTGGTAATCGTCGGACTCGGTCTGGCTCGTTTCTTTATTCTTTTTCATGTTTGATGATGATGATGATGATGGATCCTCAATTGGAAAGTTATATCGCTTTAAAATCCTTCAGC
>CM071861.1:10358541-10369242 GCA_036759665.1 Gynandropsis gynandra
AAGCACAGAAATTATACGGAAGACAGCCATGAACCTTCCACCGAAACTCAAAGGAGGCTGCACCCGCACTTGCACGAGGTAATGGAAAAAGACGTCATAAAACTTTTCAATGCAGGTATCATTAATCCAACCTCGGGCAGCGAACGAGTGAATCCCGTGCATGACATGCCAAAGAAAGATGCAGTGACTAAGGGATGGCACGACGAAAAGACCCTATCTCATGACTTCCAATTAGGTGATATAGTTCTACTTTTCAATTCTCGTCCTAAGTCTTTCTCGGGCAACCTACGGCCGCATCGGATTGGTCCTTTTCAGGTACGAGAAGTCTTCACACATGGAGAAGTGGAACTATTGAGCGAGACGGGTGACATATTCAAAGCTAATGAACATCGGCTAAAGCTCTACCAAGCCGCTCAACCGATCGAAAGTGGAAACTCCATTTCCCTTTCCGATCCACCCGTCGCACACGCATGAGGAATGGAGACGTCAAAGCTTAAAGACGTTAAATAAGCGCTTTCTGGGAGGCAACCCAGCTGTTTGCTTTTATTTTTCTTATTTTTTAGGTTGAGACTCGATTATTCGTTTGCGTTTTAAAAAAACAGAAAAACACAAAAAAATACCACCGCAAACGTGCTTCACTTCCCTTGCCCTCCATCGGAGCTTCACTTCGAGGAAGCCGTTCAATTCAAGTCTGGGGGAGCAGCTCACGTTTTTCAGGTGATTCCGTTTCATTTTCCTTCATTTTCCCTTTGACTTTGTAGTTTCTAGGTTATTTTTGTAGTTTTTAGTTTGTTTTTGTTTTCGTGAGTCAGAGTCGTCCCAGGCACTTGTCCGGTGCCACGTTTTGAGATGAACCCTGAACCTAGGATGCTTAAGAATTTGGCCTTTTCTGTGAGATTTTGCACGTTTGAGCTAGGTTTTTCCTAAGCGTTAGAGCTTATTAGTAGGTCGTAATTCTTTGTGGGGGGGTTTAGACGAGGTTGCTAGGCTAGTTTATCGTTTATTCTCTCTATCCAGATAGCCATACTTCGTGTAGACGATGCTTTACTTCACTTTTCTATGAGGATTACTATATCGTATGAGATCGAGCTTATTTGCAGATTAAGAGTACACACTAACACTCCGCTGTCGATAGAAATAATGACTAAAACTCATGATCTAAAATCGATATGAGTGCATCGATCTTGATACTCTTTCGATGGCTCGGGTCTAAGTGGTGGGTTGGCGATAATCTTTCTACGTCCTAAGGGCATGGCACAATAAAACGCCGCCTACTCCGCTGCACTCTTGAACGAGATGCATGAGTATAACGTCATCGGTAGTCTGGGTCTAAGTAGAGGTTGGATCCCTTCAAATCCGACGTCCTAGAAGCCTAGTGTTTATGCAAAGAAAGAAAAAAAAGAAAGAAAAAGAAGTCATAGAAAGAAATAAAAAGAAAGAAAAAAAGAGCGAAAGAAAAAGAAAAAAAGGAAAAAAGAAAGAAAGAACCTCGGAAAAGAAACAAGTATACTCGGTTGTTCTAGGTTTAGCATTGTCTGAAGTCTTGTTTGGTGGAGAGAGTTACGGTGACTTGTTTAGTTCTCCATTGATTTACTTTCTCATGGGTAGCCTTGGTGAACCTAGGATAAAGACTGAAAACTTAATTAGGTCGAATTTACTCTCGACATGCTAGTTGATCGGTTAGGTTCGCTTTAGCGGTACTTCTAGGAGAAGGGGAAATTCTCGTATTTTGTATACCCCACGTGTTCCACGTTTACGTTACCTTAGGGACAAACAAACATTCAAGTCTTGGGGATTTTGATCATCTCGTTTTCATACGTATTTCTTGCATGATTTTAGAGATGTTTATGATATATATGCGATGTTTTACGTATGATTCCGTATCCGTTTTACTTGTTTTCGTGTTGTCATGTTCTTACAGGATTTTATGTGTATTCGGTTTATTTCAGAGCTAAAAGGCGTGCACGAGACAAAGTACCAACATCGAGGATCATCACGGGACAAACAGGACGAGAATCGGCATGGAATAGCCACTAGCCGTGCGGGTAACTCCCTAGCCCGAGCGGGCATTTGTTACGGTGATTTTGTCCAGCGAATTGAGCACGTGTCGGGCAAGAAATACTATGCCCGAGGCTTGAGCCCGAGCAGACAGCACTTAAGCCCGAGTGGGCAGACCATGAGCCCGAGCGGGCAGCCCTTGAGCCCGAGCAGGCAGCCTCTTTTCTCATCGCGATCCCGTGCGACCTTCCGCGCCGTACCCGAGCGAGTCACTTACCTTGCCCGTGCGGGTCGCGTCCGTCACCTGCAACTCCAAATAAGTTAATTTGACTTAAAACAAATGGGAGTTTGTTGGGAACTTATACAATAAGGAAAACGACTTTAGAGAAGAGGAATAAGTGATATTTCGCTGGAGGAAGTAATGGAAACGGCACCCAACTTATTCAAGAATGAAACTCATAAAAAGACAACAATCGGTGGCTGCTGCAACATAAGGAAGAACTGAACGTCCAGAAGGAAACAGAGGGAGAAAAGGAAAGAAAAGAGGAAGGAAAGAAGAAGAGAGGAGTGAGAAGGAAGAGGTTCTTGCGAAGGAGACTTACAAGGAGCATTGGAGATCAACCCCACACTTCAGTTTCGTTTGGTTTTCATGTTCCTTAGACCTTCTATTTCGTTTATGTTTGTTTACGGACGCATGTGCGAGTAGTTTGTTTGTCCTAGAAGAAGGGATTAGCCCATGGCTTTCCCGAAACCACTTTTGATTTATGTTTGAATGCATCTTCCCGTTTTCATTTATCTATTCTTTTATTTGAGTGCTTAAATGACTTGTGTTTAAGAGGCCAAGTAGATGCATGTGTTAGGGATTAGGAGAATGACCGAAAGGAGAATTCTAGTCCTAGAAGATCAGGTTTAGAACAACCGAGGTTAGGCCACGAAAGTAGGGTAGCAGCGGTTGAGGGTAAAACGGATGAATCACAGGTCTTATGGGTTTAGTTCAAGGTGTCAGCCACGAAAGTAGGGGATAACTTGACTAGATCACGTGTCTATGCCTCGAGAGGGGGTAGATACCATATTAGAATCGTCTGCCTTAGATAACATGACTGGGATTGCATGATAGATAGGTTGATTGTTCGTTTCGGTAGTCTTGTGGTGAAACCGGTTTCCTGGAACGTTTGTCTCATTCTTAAGAACTATTTTGTTTATTTGTTTTTAGTATTTTATTCCTAAAACCATATTTCGTTCTTTAACAAGTTTGATTCATAGTTCGAGTTTAGGTTGTGTTGCGCAGTCCCTGTGGGATCGACACCTGAAGTACTACACACGTATCGTGCACTTGCGGGTAGTTTAGGTTATTTGTTTAACTTTGATAACGCATCAGTCACATATCAATGTTGAGTGGTGCCACAACTGACATAGGATAAAATATCTTTTTAAGTACATAACCAAAGGCATTGACAAATCATCATTACTTATCAAAAGAGGTTCGAGTAGCTACATACCAGTATAAAAAAGGTTTCAATTTTCGATATAAATGGAACAAACAACTACTTGGTGTGTAGGTACCTATCTTCTTCCGAAGTTTTTTGGCGAATCTTAGCATTTCACATCCATAAAAAACCCCTCAGTGCTATGGTTACAAGTGCATCTTGAAAATCAGCAGAGTTTAACCTTTAAGGATACAATAGACTTGAAAAATGTTGTGATGAAACCAGGTACATACACCACAATGTTTACAAAATTGATGAAAACGAATAGATTATACGAAAAAGCTCGAGAATTAACATATGTTCAATTTCCAACAATATTTGTGTAGAACCACTTGGATAAGTTTTGGTCTAAGAGAAAACAAGGCTTGACACTCGGAATAATTGTCAACATTCACCGACGTCGGGAGAATTATATTACCTTCGAATGTTGCTAAATGTTGTCAAAGGATCTACAAGTTATGATGACACTAAAATAGTTTATAACATCAAATATAGTACCTTTAAATATGCATTCATGGCACGAGGATTGCTTGATGAAAATAATAAATGGATTCAAGTTATGGCAAAGTAACAAAATAGGCATTGCCTAGACAGTTAAGATAATTATTTATGATACTTTCATTATATTGTAAGGTTAGTAAACCCTTTGAACTATGGAATGGTTGTTGAAAATTCCTTGAAGAGATAATTGTATTGAAGAAACATAAAGAGTTCGGTCTCATGATTTACAATTATATGATAAAAAAAATTGAAGTGTACACTCTTATTGAGATTGAAAAGTTGTTAAGAGAGAATGAGAAGTCACTGATTGATTATCTTGATATGCCTACCCCAGACGGACAAATTCTACATGAAAGAACTAATTCTCTTATAATGCAACAGTTACAGTTTGATCAAAAGTATGAATGGGAAGAGCATGCGAAATTATTCTCGACCATCAATGAGGAACAAAAAGAAATATATGACACAATTATTGATTCAACTATACAGAAAAATGCAAGCTTTTGTTTTTGTTTATGAACCTGATGAAACTGGGAAAACATTATTATACAATACATTTATTTCAAGACTAAGATCATAATATAGAGTTGTAATACCTGTTGCATCATCCATCATAGCCACAATTCTTTTGCCCGGTGGCAGAAAATCACATGCTCTCTTCGAAATTCCCCTAAATGTACATTAAGGTTCAACATGTGACATTAAACGAGGCTTGATATAGTCGAATCACTTATAAAAGTTGAAATAATTATATGGGATGCAACACCTATAGCACATCGTTACACCTTTGAAGCGCTAGATCGTACTTTGAAATACATTATCCCAGTGAATCATGAACATGCACAAGAAAAAAACGTTTGAAGAAAAAATTTTCTATTGGTGGCGACTTCCACCAAATTTTACCGGTGACACGAGGATGACAAGCACAAACAATTATGTCGATAATAAGCATTCATACCAATGGGAATCATGATGTGTATATACTCTAAAACGAAACATGTGGTTACGCCATCAAGAACAAGATTTCGCTAAATGGTTATAGGCAGTTGGAAATCGCACATCAAATGCAAAAAAATTTAAACCCTTAGAGCAATTCAAAGGAGACAATAGTCTAATCGATAAGGCCTTGATGATTGAAAATACAAACAACCCATTGCATTCCATTTCTGAAAAAACATATCCAGATTTCCATGGATTGTTTATGAACAATGAATATCTTAGAGATAAGGCAATTCTTACTCCAAGAAATAGAGACATGGATGAAGTAAATAATTTTTTGTAATCAAAGCTTCACGGGAAGGATGTTGAATACCTAAGCTCAAATTAAATTGGAATTGATAGTGCTCCAACAATCGATTGGTATTCATTGTATCCTATTGAGTACATAAATTTTCAAGAATTCTCTTGTTTGCCAAATCACAAGCTTTGTCTTAAGGTTGGTGATCCTATAATGATGTTATAGAATATTAACCAGAAGGAGGGTTTGTGCAATGGAACGTGATTAATCATGACACTATTAGCATCTCGAATGTTAGAGGCAAAACTTATCACATGGACACATATTAGAAATAAGGTCCTTATTCCAATAATTATTTTATCACCAACTGATTCAAGTCTACCATATATGTTACGGCGGAGGCAATTCCCTGTGCGATTATGTTATGCAATGACAATAAATAAGATTCAAGACCAAAGTTTGAAACAAATCGGTTTATATCCAAAATTTGTCTTCACTCATGGTCAACTATATGTTGCCCTATCGAATGTTACTTCAGTGCAGGGATTAAAAATCATGGATTTGGCTCATTGTTCTAATAAAGAGGCAACCGCGACAAATATTGTTTATAAAGAAATTTTCAAAGGTCTACAAGATGCTTAAGGCAAGCACAAATTTTCACTTTTAGAATTTATTTTTCAAATGCATTTTTTCAAAATAAATATTTCTATAAGTAGTTTCAGTTTAAGCTTACTTGACTCCCTATTGAACCATCTCATTCCAACACCCATGGAGTTTAATCTAGAACTTAACCATTATATCATGAGATATTAAAAAAATCAACTTTGACATTCTTAATTCCATTTGAAAACATGTTATTTTTTTCACTTTCTCAACAAAACTGAACAACATTTTTAAAATGCGAAACGCAAAATGATTTGACTTACATCAAATTGCATATTTGATAACTAATATTATTATTCCGGTTTACTTAACACGTTTTAGGCCACATATGGAGCTCCAAAAATGAAATGAATGAATTATTCTCTCGGCAATTTATTTCATCATATGCTACGAATTGTTGGGAGATTTTTATGGATTTGGTGGAGGGAAATTCTTTTATTGAGTATCATTTGCTCAGCCTTGGATTTTTATTTGTTACTCAAAAGGTAAATAACATTAAAACTTTTTCTTATCCAACATTCCTAAATTATGCTTCAATGTTATATATACGATATCTTCCGGGGAACAACTATTGAAGGAAGTATTTCTCTTGTTGATGTTGACAAGTACAAACAGACTATAAAAGAAGGAGAGATATTCATACTCAATATTTATCCATACTGCCAAATATCGGTAACTACAAAGTAACCGATAACAGTATGCAAATATATTTTAAGAAAAATACCATTTTCGAAAAAATCACAAGTCATATTCATGCAATTCTAAAGTAAAAATTCAGGATACACTCATATCGAACATTAATTGGATTAGCTTATCGTAAATAATATTTTATCTGTTAAACAGTAGTTTTATTACCTCGATAATAAAATTTATTTATTGCTTAGCTCATTTTATTTAGTTTATTAAATTGTGGATGCTATTGGGCTTCTCATCACTATGCAAGGATCAAACTTACACCTTCCAACTTCTGATCAACAAATTGAAATTCGATTATTAATAAATAGGTGAGTGTTTTCTACCATGAATCCATGAACATATTATTTTGTTTTTTCTTAAAACAATTGGTCCAATTGCTTTAACCACTTCACAAGAAGAGAAGATTTCGTAAAACTATCGTTATGGGATGAAACTGCGATGCAACTTTGATCAAATATTGGTACGATGATTGCCAGAGAAACTATCATGATCATGATAGACGTTATTTTCAAAATGATAAACAGTATTAACAATACAAAATGCATCTTAACATTTATAAGAGATTCATTATGATTTCATGTCATTGCATGTTTGTTTTTATAAATGTATAAATTAGGTGTTTTAACACTCGGCAATAGTCATCCATAATGATCTACACCAATAAAAAATGTGAAGATAATCGGGAAATTTTGGAAAAGTATGTTGTAAAAAATGACTATAGGTTTATCTTAATAATTGCTTTCATATCATTTTCTAACTCAAAATATGTATTCAAACATATGCAGGTACGAATATAAGAAACAATCATGAAAGATACATCTGAGTTAAATATACTATCACATTCTCCAAGACCTTCCGTTTATTATTTCTAAAATATTATCGACAATTGACACTTTCCATTTACATTACATTTAAAAAATAATTTGTTTAAAATTTAAAATTGAAATTTATTATTCATATAACACTTTTATATAAATATATTTTAATAAATCATATCGTTGTATTATCAGATACATATATGAAGTATCATCATAAAGTTTGAATTAATTTATGCTATATAACATATAAAAAATTAAAGAATCAAATAAGCTATCAGAAAACTGTGCAAAACGCAGGTCTTATCTAGTTAATAAAATAACAAAGTTTGATAGGATAGAATAGGATAGAATGACGAGAACCAGGTTGACTTGTGAGGGTTTCATGATTGTGTAGCTTGCCATGTGATTGTGTACTTTTCCATCTGATTTCACAGCTTTACACGAATTGAACCTTATGTGGATTTAAGTCAATTTTTTATTTATCGATTGATAATTATTCTCTATTGTTTGAGACTTAATTTAAGTGCATCATTTCAATATATTAAACTTGCGTTGACCTATCTTTTCCCTCTTGTATGAAGCATTGAATAGTTTTTTTCACGTATGCTTGGGATTGTTTGCACAAGCTCTCGTGATTGATTCTACCAATACCACGTCATCTAATTCATTGTTGTCAGGGTCATATCATTAATTCAAATTATGGCGCCCTTATCATTCTCCTCTTTTTGAAATAGATTTTTCCACACATATGTTTCATCTCCAACAAAAGGACCAATCACTGTCGGCATAAGCCTTAGATTTGAAATGAGTTGAGACCCTTTCTTTGGACCCAAGTCATATCACCAACCTCGAACACAACCTCTTTTTGACCATTATTTGTGTGTTTGGCATATTTCCTTGTTATGAGTTTCCTTATTTTAATGTTAATTAGTTAAATAAAATCAACATTTTTTCTTTCTATCAAGGTTAACACATTCATTAAAAGATAATGACGATAAATCCAATGGTGTAAGTAGATTAAAATCATAAATGGAATTTCAAGGCGAACATTGTTGATGTCGTCATCTATTTTTCCACATGTTTGGTGATAACTTTGTGATCTTACTGGTATTTTACTTCATCGCAAATTTGATTCTAGTTGGTTATTAGGGATTTCATTCTGAAGTTCCTACACCATGCGTTGCCCTGGAGAATGGTGAAACCGGCATCAGTAGTCTACAGACAGAAACAACCTCAACACCGGAAAAGAAAATAGGGTTTGCAACATTTGCAACGGGGATAGTTCATGGGTTACAACCGGATGCTCTGATGATGGTTCTACCGGCATTGGCGCTGCCATCGAGGTTGGTTGGGGCTGCATTTCTCATAATGTTCTTGGTTGTCAACCAAGCTGAAGGAAAGAAGCTAGGCGAGCAAGAGGAAGACCACGATAAATCGAGGAAGCGGCGAATCGAAACAAGATGAGCAAGAGGAAACAAAAAGAAAAAGACTAGAGTATATGAGAGGAGGAAACGATGAAGCAACACAAGCATAAGAACCAAAAAGAAGACAAGCACAAGGAAGCCACCAAGGATTGACAGAACGACATCGGCGGAGCAAAATGAGCAAGACGAGACAAAGAGAAGAAGAAGATTGGAAGAGATGAGAGGATAAAAGGAAAAAAAGAAACTACAAGCAAGCACAGGAGGAAAAAGAGAAGAAGGCAAACCCTAATTAAGTACCACGGTCCGGCCCCTGGCTCATCGGGTCCGGTCGAATTTTTTGCGGGCTATCTCTCGGCCCGGACCTGAAAGCCGAATTGCAAACGGGCCTAACATAGAGGCATGAGCCCAATGTTTTTTTGGGCGGGCTTCGGACTGACCCACGGGCTGATCTCTAATTTGACAAGCCTATTGGTTATTTTTGCTAAAATTTTGTGACGGTTCTCTTTGATGGCATGCAGAATTTGTTGTCGTCTTTGACCCACAATGGGTCGCTCCTCTTCGCTCGATTCAACCGGTTTAATAATGGCTCAATCCAATACATTGATTTCATGTATTTGTTTTATGGTTAGAGTTTTCTCTTACCATCGCAATTTTTTTAACACAAGCATTAAACACGTTAGCGCAAATCCAAATAGATTCTATTAGTAATGTTACTTCAAACCGAGTTACCGATACATTTTTTATTTTTAATAATAAAACTTAACAACAAAAAATGTATTTTTTCATATATTCTAACTTTGAAAACCATATATATATATATATCATATGTATTTTTCAAACAAATGATTGATATACTTATTTTCTTTTATTTTTTTTTACTAGTTCATTCGATATTGAATACACACTAGGTCAGAAAAAACCCGTCAAAACTAAGATTGAAATACAATAAACTAAAACAAGATACAATAAGGAAAAGATAAATATATCATGCTAACTAGGAAATGAATTTTGATACCACTTAATGCGATCCCCCATCAGAACTTTCTATTTAGTTGTGGTAGTCTTTCCACCCCAAATCAATTGAAATCGACAAACTAGACCAACAAAATTAACGAAAGTGATGATTGATTATAACCCCCGAAATAGCTCGAATTAGCAACGACTGGATACTAAATGATGCCACAAATATTTGGGAAACACTTGTAAGAAAGTATAAAATTGGGGCAGTTAAATAACGAATAAAATATGATTTCTAATCTCAACAATGATTGATTTTAGGTTGTTTAAATATAAACCACCACTACTTCGACGGGGGTAACTTCAAAAATACTCTCGTAGGGCTAAAACACTTCAAAAATACCCTTCCCGAAAAAGAATAATTTTTAACTTCAAAAATACCCTTATAAATGTTGATATTCCCAAAATACCCCTACGACCTTACGACCCAGTTCGACCCAGCGACCCAGTTTGACCCTGCGACCCTTGTCCCTCTGCGACCCTTGTTCCTCTGCGACCCTTGGACCCCTGCGACCCTTGTCCCTCTTCGACCCTTGTTCATCTGCGACCCTTGGACCCCTGCGACCCTTGTCCTTCTGCGACCCTTGGACCCCTGCGATACTAATTTATTATTTACAAATTATTTACAAATAATATGAATAAAATTTTGAAAATACAGCTCAAATCAAAATATGTTGGACCCGTGCGACCCTTCCGACCATTGCGACCCTTCCGACCATTTCGACCCTTTCGACTACTCTTTTCAATGTCAGACTACTGCTTTTTCCAGGTTCTAGCTATGCTTTTTATTTTACCAATGCCACATTGAAGACCTATATTAAAGGTTCTTTAATGTGGTCAATACATACACCTTGGTCATT
>CM071861.1:10422982-10454265 GCA_036759665.1 Gynandropsis gynandra
CTCGGCTCTGAGTAGATTTTCCTTCAAATCTTGTGGTTTTTAACAGGAATCCTTCATTTTGATCTCATTTAGGCCTTGTCGCCTATAAACCTGAAAACCAACAAAACGGGTGTGTGAAGCTCAAAATAATATCGGAATAGTAAGTAGACGATGTAAGAATCATGCGAAAATGATGTAAAAACCTATCCTAATAATGATACACTTTCAGTGTTATCAAGTACATCGAAATCAATGGTTCGGGTCTAAGTGGTGGGTTGAGGTGTTGTTCTACGTCCTAAGGGTTACAGTGATGCGTAATCCAGAAAAAAATAAAAAGCGAAAAAATAAGATCTTCAATAACGCACCTCTTCACTCTGCTAAGGTCACACGACCTTATGAGTGTGCCATAGGCAGCCTGGGTCTAAGTAGAAAGTCATCCCTCTTCGACTTCGACGTCCTAGGAACCAAGCGTGGATCTAAGTATAAAAAAAATGAAAAAAATGAATAAGAACGAGAAAAACGAGTTTAATGATATCTTAAGCTTAAGGGAATTGGTATGGAGATCGCTTGGACGCTATCTAGGGTTGTGAAATAGACTTAGATATTTGGTAGGATTGCATGGCTCGGAACTTTTGGTAGATACAAGTCTATACTCGGTACGCTTAGGTTTTGTTCATGTGACGCGCTGATTTGCAAAATGACTAACTCTTTGAATTTTTCGTGCTAGTATCCATCGTTATTAGATTCTTACTACACTTAGATTTAGTTTTGTTTTAGGACAAACAAAGGTTCAGGTCTGGGGGAGTTTGATAACACGTAAAGTGTATCAGTTTTAGGCTAGGTATTCGTATCATTTTCGCATAGATTTGATAGCACGAGTTACATTTCCGATAAGATTATTCTTTACATACGCCCATTTTATTGGTTTTCAGGTTTTAAGGCGATAAGCCCTAAACGAGTGTTAAAAGGCAAATTCCTGAATCAAACCACACATTCTGAAGATACAATTCACTCAGAGCCAAAATCAAGCCACGGAACCCAATGGAACACCCGAGCATCGAGCGGAAAAGAGTAAAAACATGAAATCAAGAGAGCCCGCTCGGGCACTGAGGTCCACTTGCTCGGGCAAAAGCTACGGGGTTAATTACAACACTCTGCATGACCCGGGCATGAAGAAAACATGATCGGGTGACCATACCCGATCGGGCGCAACATGGTACCCGCTCGGGCGTCAATTAGTCCAGAAAATCCGCGAGAGTTTGCATGACTCGGGCTGTTCAACCACGCGATCGGGAAGCATTGCCCGATCGGGCTCAGCACTTTACACGATCGGGCGCGCCTCTGCACGACCGGGTGAAACATGTACCCGAGCGGGCCGCTTTTCTCGCAACAACATTGATTTAGAGTTTGAACGAGCAAATTAAGTGAGAAGGACAGATCCAGACACAAGGGGGCGACGGCTAGGGCAAGGAAAGGCTTGGAAATCATCAGGAAAGGCTCGGGAGACGCTGAAAAAAGGAGAGAAGCATCAATCCATACATCGGTAACACAATAGGGAAGATCGAGGCATCGATTTTCCTAGGGTTTATCATGTTTAAGGTTATGTCATCTTCATTGTCAGTAAACTCCATGAGTGAGTAAATTCCCAACTATGGGTTAGGGATATTTGATTTGTAACGGATGTACAAGTTTTACGTTAATGCTTAGATCTATCGTATTTGTCTTGATATTCGGTCCTATAATCAACATCGTAACGCTTATACTAGTGTTGCCCGCTCCGTACCATAGGAATTCGTATTTTGCTGGAAGGTTAAAGTATGAATCCGGAACTGTTGAATTGTAGGTTAAGTTCGATTAATGAGAATCTGACCAGTCGGTTAATCGACTTAGGAATTAGGATTGCGCGCGTAACACTGCCATAGTACGAGTTAATCGCTGCTGGAAGGTAGGATTTCTCATACTTATGGTTAGGAGGTCTAGGCTCGGCAGAATCATTCCTCATCTTAGAGCATGAATTTCCCGTTATCAAGATAATTCGATAGGTTTATGATCTTTAGTTGTTACATCCTTGCGATTCCCGGTATCGCGAAACCCGTAGTGTTCTTCATCGTCAAGTCTTCGGAATCCTTCTATCGTTGCTACCATTTAGTTTAGTCTTTTAGATATTCGCACCACGCTATCATCTATTTCTCACCCTCTTAGGTTAGTGATATTCTTAGGATTGGCTGCATTAGTCCCTAGAGTTCGACCCTGGTACTACACGAACCGTATACTTACGGTGAAGTGGTCTAGGAAATATTTTAGCTTATCTCACTTAACATCATGTGTACACAAATAATATAATGATAACATGACTAGTAATCGCAGAAACATAACTGTTATTTAATTCAAAAATGTCATAAACATCCTGAGCAAAACATTCACTGAACATGTCACTATAGCAAGGACTTATCTGTAATGCCAATCCTTTCGACATGGCCTCTAAATGCCTTGGGCGATAATCTCTTAGCCAACGGATCCGCTACCATAAGATCAGTACCAATATGCTTAATAGACACTCTATGTTTCCGCACTTCTTCTTGAACAACCAAGTACTTAATCTCCATGTGCTTAGCACCCTTAGAGTACTTGTCATTCTTAGAGAAGAAGATAGCTGTGGAATTATCACAATAAAGTCTCAGTGGTCTGGCTATAGAGTCGACAATTCCAAACCCTGAGACAAAGTTCCACATCCACAATCCATGAATAGTAGCCTCAAAACATGCTACAAATTCAGCTTCCATAGTAGAAGCAGCGATGACAGACTGCTTTCCACTCCTCCATGACAATGCTCCTCCAGCTAATAGGAACAGATATCCGTAAGTCGACTTTAAGAATTCAATACATCCAGCAAAATCTGAATCTGAATACCCAATGACCTCTAGATTGTCAGATCTCTTATACACAAGCATGTGCTCCTTGGTGCCTTGCAAGTACCTCAGAACTTTCTTCGCAGCTCTCCAGTGGTCCATTCCAGGATTATTCTGATACCGGCCCAACATTCCAACAGCAAAGCTGATATCTGGTCGCGTACATGTTTGAGCGTACATCAAACTTCCGACCACTGATGCATAGGAAATCCTTTCCATTTCCTTTCGTTCCAACTCGTTTCTCGGACTTTGTTCATTACTGAACTTATCCCCTTTCTAAATTGGAACTATCCCTGCGGAGCATTTATCCATTCTGAATCTCTCTAAAATCTTATTGATATAACTTTTCTGAGACAATCCCAACAGTCCTTGTGATCTGTTCCGGAATATTTCTATTCCTATCACATAGGTTGCCTCACCCATATCTTTCATCTCAAAGTTCTTAGAGAGAAACTTCTTTACATCATATAACATTCCTATGTCATTTGCAGCAAGCAAAATACCATCAACATACAAGATCAATATCACGTACTTGCTCCCACTAACTTTCATGTAGATGCACCGATCAACGATGTTCTCTACAAAGCCGTAAGATATAATGGTATCATTAAACTTAAGATACAATTGTCGGGAAGTTTGCTTTAGTCCGTATATTGACTTTTTCAGCTTACACACCAAATTTTCTTTTCCTGCGGTTATAAAACCTTCAGGTTGGTCCATATACACTTCCTCCTCTAGACCACCATTTAAGAAGGCGGTTTTTACATCCATTTGGTGAACCTCTAAGTCATAATGAGCCACCAAAGCCAATACAATTCTCAAAGAGTCTTTCTTAGACACAGTAGACAAAGTCTCTTTGTAGTCGATGCCATCTTTCTAGGTGTAACCTTTAGCAACAAGTCGGGCCTTATACCTTTCGGTATTACCATTAGAGTCACGCTTGGTCTTGAAGACCCATCTACAGCCAACTCTCTAAGAACCTTCCGGCAAATCAACTAAGTCCTAGACTTTGTTGTCATCCATTGACTTTAATTATTCTTTCATGGCATCAAACCACTTTTTAGAATTGTTACTGTTCATGGCTTGATTGAATGAAACTGGATCTTCATCAATGCTTAAGTCACATTCATGTTCGAGAGTATAAACCTCATAATCATCTAAGATAGTGGATCTTTTCTGCCTTTCAAAACCGCCTCAAAATAATTTGTGGTTGATTAACCTCTTCTTGTATTGTGACTAGTTCATCCCATACATTCTCATCATGTGGGGTTTGGACATCTTCTTGTTGTATCAGAATGTCACGTGACGATGATGTGACATTAGGAACAAAAACTATAGGAGGGTTATCGGGTGTTGAAAATTTATCCCGAATCTCTTCAATGTCCACCTTCTGTGATTCATCACTCCCACTGATTTGACCATTCTCAATGAACCTAGCATTGCCAGTTTCTATTATTCTCATACTATGGTTAGGACAATAAAATATAAACCCCTTCGATTTTTCTAGATAGCCAATGAAAAATCCACTAATTGTCCTTGGATCAAGTTTCTTTTCATGTGGATTATACACCCTTACTTCTGCTTGGCTACCCCAAACGTACAGGTGCCTTAAGCTCGGTTTCCTCCCCGTCCACAGTTCATAAGGCGTCTTAGGGACTGCTTTACTAGGAATCCGATTCAACAGATACGTTGTTGTCTTTAATGCATGCATCCACAATGAAAGGGGTAGAGAGCTATTACTTATCATGCTCCTAACCATGTTCATTAATGTACAATTCCTCCTTTCAGCTATACCATTCTGCTGAGGTGTACCGGGCATCGTATATTGTGCACAAATGCCCCTACTTTCGAGGAATTTTGCAAATGGACCAGGACATTGTCCTTTCTCATCATATTTTCCATAATACTCACCACCTCTATCAGATATCACAACTTTAACCTCTCTATCTAACTGCCTCTCAACCTCATTGATGAACACCTCAAGGACGTTCACTGACTGAGACTTATCATGCAGTAGATAGATGTAGCCATAATGTGAGTAGTCATCAATAAAAGTGACGAAATACCTTTGCCCGCCCAAGAAGGAACATCAAAAGGTCCACAAATATCGGTGTGAATCAACTCAATAAGCTGAGTGCTTCTTGTGGCCGCTTTCTTGGTTGTGTGTTTAGTCTGCTTTCCCTTAATGCAGTCTATGCACACTCCTAAGTCACTAAAATCCAACTGAGGTAGAATTTCATTCTTTACCAACCTCATTAACCTTTCTTTGGATACGTGACATGGCCTTTGATGCTACAATAAAGTAGAACTATCATTATTAGGTGCACTACGTTTAACTCCCACATTAGTCTCAACATAAAATAGAGATTCAGAGAACTTTCTGTCAAGATTGAAACGATAAAGACCATCCATTAAAATACCAGAACCATAAAGGTATTCATGTCTAAATAATTGAAAAACACCAGAACCAAACTTAACAGAAAAACCTAATAAATCCAATTTTCCAATGGAAACAAGATTTCTAGCACATTCAGGAACATAGAGACATCCTTCAAGATCTATGTGACGGCCAGTGTCCAAGATCAGTCTATAAGTCCCAATGCCTTCTATTAGTGCCTTCATCATGTTCCCCATGAGCACGTACTTTTCAGGTCCTCTTATGGGTTGGATCATACTGAATCCCTGTTTAATATGAGAAACATTAGTAGTTGCACCAGAATCTAACAACCAAGTACTGTTAGGAACTTCTATAATGTTCGATTTAAAGCAAACAGAGACATGATGTTTACCTTTAGCTTTGAACCATTCCTTTCTTTTCTTACAGTCTTTCTTCATGTGCCCACTCTTCTTACAGAAGAAGCACTTGACCTCCTTATGGACTTGGCTCTCATTTACTTTCATTGGAGCCTTGTCCTTCCTTTTGTCCTTTTTCCCTGGCTTTCTTTTACTGTTGCCGGCTCTATCGTGGACTGTGAGGTGGATTTGTATCAGCATGGCCTTCAGTTCTTGAAAGTTCCATTTTTCTTTAATGGTGTTGTAATTCACCTGGAACTGGCCAAACTCAACAGGTAGGGAGTTAATGATGAACTGAACCAAAAATGTCTCATTAACATCCATCCCCATAGTCTTCAACCTTGCTTCCATGTTAGACATATGAGTCACATGATCATGGATAGGCTTAGACCAGTCACACTTTCTCGTAGTCAGCTCGCTCATAATGCTGCCTACAATTGACTTGTCAGCCAAATCAGATTGGGAATACTCCTTAATCTTATCCATGAATTCCCTTGCACTGTCAGTGTTAGGCATTGATGGCTTAACGCTTTCCGCCATGGTCATCCTCATGAAGTTCAAACACAACCTTTTAGACCGCTCCCAAGCCTCATAATAAGACTTGTCACCTTTCGAGCTAGTCTCTGTTATGGCTGCGGGCTTTTCCTTTGATAATAATGCAAGGTCCAATTCGTTAACACCCAGATAAAACTGAATTTTTTCAGACCAATCTGCATAGTTAAACCCGTTGAACTTCACCACAGCATTGCCAGATGCCATAAGGTTAAAAGAAGCTGCAAAACATTTATACATGATTATCTTTTAGTGCTTGAGTCAACAATAACAGATCAATAAACTTTAAAACGCATTCAAGTAACCTTTGGGCAATACTTAAACACGCATACAATTATTGGGCAATACAATTATTGATTCATTTAATGGAAATGAAAACATCATACAGTCAATAAATATGCACTCTTTGGAGAACACACCACCGACCAAAATATCATTAACCAGTCCCTTTAATGTTAGTGATCACACACAATGGTACACCTTTGGATGACCTCATAGCCATGTGACCAATAACTTCAATTCTTCAATCAACTTTCATGTCATTCTATAGCATACTTTAACAATGAACAATTGAAAAAACAGAAAAAAAAACGCTTGATTCAGATATCTAATCTTTAATTCTGGCGAGGCCACTTTCGTGACTAACAAGCATTCTATAATTTAGATATCAAATCAAGTAAACTTAAAATAGGAGATTCAAAAATTATGGCATAATTTAACAAACATATTACATATATGCATAGAACACATATTATTCACCTTTAAATTCAATCAACATTAATGAATAAGTATGCATAGCCAAAATCTCCAATGAAATAAGTATGAATATAACAACTACACGTACCAATACCAAAACATATATACATATAGCTTCAATATTCATACTTTATAAATATATATAAATAAATATATATCTTTACTAATCATCTTCCTTTTATGTGCCTACTTACGAAGACATCAACATAATGTAAAGAACTAAATTAAAGGAAAGTACAATGATGGAAAAGTCAAACTTCCAATTTCCACTTTCTCAGTATTACAATACTTTACAAAACTTCAATACTTCAAAATACGAAAGCAAACACGTATATTTTTTTATTTATGAATAAACAAAAAAAATCCTATGATTTGTTAAATCTCAATAATTATCAATTCATATCCGCATTTCTAAACTTTACAAACATGTTTATACACCACTATTACAGAGAGACACTTAGATCATCATATATGCATACACAAGTGCTTACACGTGGGCAAAACAAACATTCAAAAGAATGATAAATTAGACGTGTCAATAATTATGCTCTTTACTTTATGATTACATTCATCGAAGCAACAAGAGTCATATTTAACGAACATCTTTACGTTGGAAATTTATGTGGACGATCTCGGTGCTAATATATGAATACCAACCCATTATTCAAAAATCAAAAAACATAAACTTTAATTGATGAATTATACTTAGCCACAACCAGGCTCTGATACCAATTGTTAGATAATTTCAAGCTTTAAGATATTTAACTTTTATGAAAACCTAAACACAAACAGGATCTGGTTTTGCATAATTCATACAATATTCACTATAATAATATAGATCAGAAACTTACCATTCTCCCACTTGGCCCATGTGACGACTTGATGATCTAATAAACTTTAAGTGCGCAACTTTACATTAGATTCATCTTTCGTCAATAACCTTTACTTGAACAACAACCGATTGAATCATGGCAGTTTCACGTCATTATGCAACATGATCCCTTCCAAGTATTACAACCGATCATCATCCAACATTCTTAATGGCCAGGAGAAAACTATAAGTATCAATCATGCATGTTATCTCACTTAACATGCAAGTTCTTCTATCACCATTCGAGAGAACAAGTTCTACTTCCTCTTATCTTTAGGTTTTTTATCGATCCTTGTGTTATTAGTGTCTCGGGAAGAGTCTCATCCTAATCAAAATGATTTGACTTCAAATTAGGATCTTCATTTGTATCAAAACGAACCAAGTCAGTAACATTAAAGGTTTAATTACAATTATACTCACCAGATAACTCAATCATGTAGCCATTTTTATTAATGCGCTCAAGCACGTTGAATGGCCCATCTTCGTGGGGCATGAGTTTGGATTCACACTGTCGGGGAAAACATTCTTTACGTAATTGGATCCACACAAGATCACTGTGTTGAAAGATCTTCTTCTTTCGTCCATTGTTTACATGTTTGGCGTATTATTCTAACTGTTGGGTTGATTTGGGTGCGGAAGCGTGTTTTTATCAACCCGAATAGTTAGATCTAGTCATGTTTGAATTGTTTTTCAGGGTTCAACGACGAACAAATTTAGAAACGATTTTGTAATACCTTTTTGCATGGAACGTGTGATTGTCGGATGTGACAGACTTGATAGCACAAGACCTCTACGTGTATCCACGCCGAGATCGGATCTGCTTTTCAACCGTTGGTGCGGAATTCTCCGATGAAGAACGAAAAACGTTTTTCTCGTTCTTCGGTTTTTTACGGCTATTAGGGTTTCGTTTGATTTTGCTAAATGAAAATCTAATAATGAAAACTCGTTTTTTGTTATTAGACCCTAGACTATCAAAATATTACAGAAAAGGGCATAACACTTTCAATATCCCACTTGCCTTTATGTAATATTTCAAACAGTCAAAATATATGTATCTCCATACACATACGTGCATGTACATCTGATGTACTAACCCCAAAAGAAAACCAAATACAATTATATTCTTCGGTGCTAACGGATGAATATAATTGTATTCCACACTGATTGTCTAACAATCACAAGCAAATATCGAGACACTCGTATGCGTGTGACCTCGTAGGTTCATCATTAAACCGGTAGCCAATTAGTCTCCACTAATTAACTAATCGAGATTGGTGTCTAGCAACACTCCCCAACGACCGGATAGCGTGAAGCAACATCCTTACTCATTTGAGTAACAACATTACCCAAAACGAACCAACGTGAAGTTGATGTTAGTATTTCCTTCCATCTTTACAGCTCCGGATGCATCCTAGGCATGATCATAATTGTCAACCTTACGGATCATCAACTATGTCTCATGTCAATCACAACTGACTGATGAATGAACCTAAGAAACACTTTTCTTAATTCATTCAATATACTCTGGCCAGAGATTCGTACAGTCATTGTGATTACTGACAACATAGAGCTCAAACTCTTACCAAGAGTTGACGGATCCCATCTTGATCAGTCACTAACTACGCAAATATCTAATAATTCCCAATATCTATTCCACTAGTACTCTCAAATACTAAGTGTCCAGAATCAAAGAATAATAGATAAGATGCTAGTTACTATGCTGATCTCAGGTCTAAGGAAAAACTAACTATCTAACTATCTGGAGAAATCTTATGAAGTTCATTGGTTATTTAACCATTAAACATTTCTCCCTTTAGGTCAGTTCAGTGATCACATCATCATGTGTATCACCCATATATGTGATTCAGTAAAAGAGATCTACTGATTTCTATCACCATAGAAACTTTTCCGGATCACTGTAGTCCGAGTAGTGATCCTACGAACAAGAACAATTCAGATTAAATCATACCAAAAACTTGACTCTCTTTATTATGATCTCTATCATAATGTCAAGTTTCAGATTTAATCTTGGACTCTATCATACAATTATGAAAATTCATCAAATGAAAATAATGTCATATATTATTAAAATAAAATCAATGTCTAAAATACAACTCGCTACATGTCTATAAACTAATGCTAGCTAGTCATCTCTCTCAATCCGATCCTTAGCTTATGCTTGTCAAACTCCTTTGACCCAAGCGCCTTCATGAACGGATCTGCTGCATTTTCCTTTCCATCCACCTTTTGGATTTGCACGTCCCCACGCACTATGATCTCTCGTATCATGTGAAACTTCCGCAGAACATGTTTCGATTTCTGATGAGATCTTGGTTCCTTCGCCTGAGCAATAGCTCCGGTGTTATCACACAATAAAGGAACGACTTCCTTTATCAAAGGTACCACACCAAGTTCATCTATGAACTTTCTCATCCAAACCGCTTCTTTAGTTGCTTCGCAAGCAGCGATATATTCTGCTTCAGTCACCGAATCGGCTATAATAGCCTGCTTGTAACTCTTCCAACTTACTGCGCCTCCATTCAGACCAAATACATAGCCTGAAATGGGCCGACTTTCATCCTTGTTTGTCGAGAAACTCTCATCATTGAATCCTTCTAACTCCAAGTTAGAACCACCATAAATGAGAAACTAGTCCTTAGTCCTTCGTAAGTACTTAAGGATGTTCTTAACAACCTTTCACTTAATGCGTAGGCTACATCAGGTCTAGTACACGTCATGGAGTACATGATGGCTCCCACTGTGATATCGTAGGGAAGCTGACTCATGCATTCTCTTTCTTCCAGGGTCTTAGGACAATCCTCCCTAGAAAGAGAAATTCCAGTGCCTATCGGTAGATAGCCCTTCTTGGAACTTTCCATGTTGTATCGTCTCATGATCCTATCGATGTACTGGGATTGTGACAATCCAAGCAACCTCTTCGATCTATCCCTATAGATCTTTATTCCCAGAATATAGGATGTTTCTCCTAGATTCTTCATGGAGAACTAATCAGACAACCATGACTTCGTCTCTTGCAACACCGGAATGCCATTTCCCATGAGAATATGTCATCCACATAAAGCACAAGGAAGACAACCGTGCTCCCACTAAACTTCTTATATACATAAGACTCTTCATCACATCTAACAAAGTTGAACTTTTCAACTGCCTTGTTGAAGCGAATGTTCCAGGCTCAAGAAGTTTGCTTGAGTCCATAAATAGACCTCTGAAGCTTGCATACCATATGACTTTGAGTTGGCAACGTGAAACCCTCAGGTTGAGTCATGAAAACCTCTTCCTGGAGCTCTCTGTTAAGGAAAGTTGTTTTCACGTCCATTTGCCAAATCTCATAGTCATGGAATGCCGCTATGTCAAGCAGAATCTGAATATATTTTAGCATTGCCAAAGGGGAGAACGTTTCTTCATAGTCAATCCCTTTTCGTTGACTATACCCCTTGGCAACTAGACGAGCTTTATAGGTCTCTACCTTCCCGTCTGCTCCAATTTTTTTCTTGTAAACCCATTTACAATCGATCGGTTTGGAAGCCTGTGAAGAATCGACCAAAGTCCATACTTTGTTTATCTTCATAGATTCCATCTCGGATTCCATGGCTTTCCACCATTTCTCAGAATCTGGGCCTTGTATGGCTTCTTGGAATGTCAACGGGTCATCATCTCTATGACCAACCACGTTCTCGTGTACCATCAGATTAAGTCTGTTAGGTGCACGTCGAGAACGTGTTGACATTCTCAAGAAAGCCTATATAGCAGGTTCAACTTGCACTGGGATATCTTGTTCGACTTGTTCTTGAACAGGTTCCTGAACTTGTTCCTGAACGGGCATTGTCACTTCAACATTTGAAGAAGAAGCCCCAGAGCCTAACAACGTATCACCCAGCCAAGATCGCTCGTTTGACATCTCATGTTCCTGAGCATGTGTTGGTTCGTCGGGTTCTTGAATTTCGCCAAGAACTATTTCTCCACCATGAATTCCTTCCTCAAGGAATTTCCTTTCCAGAAAGGTTGTCATTCTGGCCACAAACACTTTGTGTTCAGACGGGTGGTAGAAATAATATCCCATAGTTTCCTTAGGATAACCTATGAACCTACACCTGTCAGACCTAGCATCAAGCTTCTCTGGCTGAAGTCTCTTAATGAAGGCCAGACAACCCCAAACCTTGATGTGTCTCAGGGTTTGGTTTCCATCCCTTCCATATCTCATATAGAGTCTTAGAGACCGCTTTAGTGGGAACCTTGTTTAAGATGTAAGTAGTTGCTTCTAAAACATAACCCCGCAAGTTTATTGGAAGATCCGTGAATCCCATCATGGATCGGACCATATCTAATAAAGTCTGATTCCTCTTTTCGGACACACCATTATGCTGTGGTGTTCCAGGATAAGTCTACTAAGACAAAATCCATTTTGCCTTAGATAATCGACAAATTCATTACTAAGATATTCACCGTCCCGGTCATATCTCAACACCTTGATACTCTTTCCAGTTTGTTTCTCCACTTCACTGCGGAATCTCTTGAACATTTCAAAAGACTCATATTTGTGTCTCATCAAGAACATAAATCCATATCTCGACATATCATCAGTGAATGTGATGAAATATGAATATCCACCCCTGGCTTGAACTCTCATAGGTCCACATACATCGGTATGTATGAGTCCTAGGAGTTCTGTAGCTCTCTCTCCGGTTCCACTAAACGGAGATTTGGTCATCTTGCTAGTGAGACAGGACTCACAAGTTGCATATGATTCATAATCAAAATGGCCTAGGAGACCATCTTTATGCAACCTGTTTATTCTCTTCTCACCGATGTGACCAAGTCTACAATGCCAAAGGTACGTCTGTCTTTGACGATAATCTATCTTTCTCTTATGGCCCGTAACATGCATGTTAATTGGTTCATTGTTAACATCAGGTAAGATATTAACTCCTTGTTGCAAGTAACCATTCACACATAAATGATCACCATGATAAATAGAGCAAATGTTACTACTGAAAACTGTTCGAAATCCACGTCTATCAAGTATAGAAATAGAAATGACGTCCGAAACAAATTTTGGAACGTAGTAACAGTCTTCTAACAACAAAGTCTTGCTCGTAGACATTACAAGAGAAATCGGTCCTACAGCTAGAGCAACAACACTTGCGTCATTTCCAACCTTCAGATTGAATTCTCCCTTCCTGAACCTCCTACTGATCCTCAGTCCCTGCAACATTTTGCAGACGTTAAAACTGCTACCGGTATCCAATACTCATCTATATGAATCAATAGTAGTTAAGGAAATCATGAAAACATTTTCCATGAGAATCTTACCTAGCTTCTTGCCCTTCAGAGACTACAGGTATTCCTTGCAGTTCCTCTTCCAATCCCCTTTCTTCTTGGAGAAGAAACATTCAACATCTGATTGGTCGGCCTTGGTGGCGCCGCCCTATGCCCTGGTCACACCAATCTTAGGCGTGCTCTACCTGGTCCTGGGCCTCTTCTTGCCCTTCCTCTTCTGATGAGAGGACCGCCCAACCATCAGCATAGATCTCGATACCCTTTTCCCAATGGACATCTGTTTCTCATATTCAGTGAGCATGTTGTAAATCTCATGCAACTCAACGTCCAGCTTGTTCATGTTGTAGTTGACCACGAACGGGGAGAAGGACTCCGGAAGTGAGTACAATGTCATTTCCTATTGCATCTCCTTGCAGAAGGTACACCCCAGCTTCTCAAGCTGTTCTATCAGACTAATCATCTGAAGAACATGGGGTCCCACAGGAGATCCCTGATAACTTGGACCTTGATGTTCGACTCTGCTCACCGAACATCTTCTTAAGATGCTCCATGATCTGCTTGGCATCAATATGCTCGTGTTGCTTATAGAGTTCGCCACTCATTAAGGCCAAGATGAAGCACTTGACAGTAATGCACTTTTCTTCGTACTTGGTGTATTCATTGAAAGCCTCGTCATTCGCTGGGTCTGGCACTTGAGGAGCCGATTTGTCGATCACATCGATCAGCTTCTCATGTGTCAACACCAGGCGCAAATTGCATTGCCATTCGTCGAAGTTTTTACCAACCAGCTTGTTGGTCTCGAGGATTGGACGCAAGTTGAACTGAGACATTCTTAGGATTGGACGCAAGGATATCTCTTATACGTTCATACGATCCGATTTTTCACAAAAAAAAATCCAAAAAACTAATCCTAAATAGACGACCAGACGCTCTCATACCACTGTTGGGTTAATTTAGGTGCGGAAGCGTGTTTTTATCAACCCGAATAGTTAGATCTAGTCATGTTCGAATTGTTTTTCGGGGTTCAACGACGAATAAATTTAGAAACGATTTCGTAATACCTTTTTACGTTGAACGTATGATTGTCGGATGTGATAGACTTGATAGCACAAGCCCTCTACGCATATCCACGCCGAGATCGGATCTGCTTTTCAACCGTTGGTGTGGAATTCTCCGATGAATAACGAAAAACGTTTTTTCGTTCTTCGGTTTTTTTACGGCTATTAGGGTTTCGTTTGATTTTGCTAAATGAAAATCTAATAACAAAAACTCGTGTTTCGTTTATTTATAATTATTAACTTTTAATAATTACAACTTAAATGCTAGACTATCAAAATATTACAGAAAAGGCATAACACTTTCACTATCCTCATTTCGATATTGGCTCGTGCCTTCTCATGTATCTATTTCATGGCCTTTTTCTTTTTTTTGCCATCAAGGTTAAGTAAAAAAAAAGGGGCCAGGTCTAATAATGTAAGCGAGTTAAACCCATACACGATTTGAAAAGCTGAAAACTAAGTAGCACTATGAACCGCCATGTTGTATACAAACTCGATATAAGGTAGACAATCTTCCCATATTTTGAGATTACTCTTAAGCAATGCACATGAAAGGCTCAAAAATGTCCTATTGATCATTTCTGTTTGTCCATTAGTTTAATAGTGACAAGTAGCGGAGAATAAAAGTTTGGTTCCTACCTTAGACCACAACGTTTTCTAAAAGTAATTAAGAAACTCGATATCCCTATCAGACACGATAAAGTCCAAGACATTCCATGCAACCATAAAATATCCCTGAAGAATAAAGCAGCTACATGTGATGCATCATCGATCATATGAAAAGCACTGAAATGAGCAATTTTGGATAATCGATCAACTACAACAAAAACATAATTGTTTCTCGATTTGTACCTAGGGATGTCTTACACGAAATCCATGAAAATATCAATCCATGATGTACACAGGATAGGTAAAGGTGAGTACATACTATGTGTTTGCAATCAGGATTTGGCCTTCTTACACATGATGCACCTTTCACTGATGCATTCAATGTCTCGATGCAAGTGGGGCCAATAGAAATATTCCTGCAACACATACAAGGTTTTGGCCAGTCCAAAGTTCCCCATTAGTCCTCCCCCATGTGTCTCACAGACTAATAAATCTCTAATATAACATTTTAGAACGCACAACTTATTTTCATGAAATAAGTAGTTGTAGATGCGAAAATACTTACCTGCGGCAGTGTTCTCACAAGACTTTACTATATCGCTAAAATGAAGATACATCTCATGGAGTTCCTTAATGTATTAAAAACTAAACATCATTTCGTCTATTGTAGAAAGCAAGGTTTAACGCCTATATATTGTGTCAACATCAACAGTAAGATTTGTATATTTTTCGTTTAACAACACGTCTAAAACCGACCTTAAGTGCCCTGCATGCTATTTTAAGATCATGTTGTATACTAAGATTTCATCATAATATACAACCATAAATTTTCCTATACATTTCCTATGAACATGATTCATTAATCTCATGAATATGCTAGGTGCATTAGTTAATAAAAAAGTCACGACTAACCATTTATAGAGTCCTAACTTAGTCTTAAACGTTGTCTTTTATTCATCACCATCCTTTATACGAATTTTAGTGTTTCCATACTTCAAATCTATCTTAGAAAATACAGAAAATCCCATTAAAAAATTCATCTAACATATCATCCAAATGAGGTATTGGGGGACGATAATTTACCATAATATTGTTGATTGCGTGATAATCAACACACATACACCATGTACCATCTTTTTTTGGCATGAGTATTAACACATTGTGACATACTCTCTCGTACATATCCTTTCTCCATGAGCTCATTGACTTGCCTTTCGAGCTCCTTAGTCTCCTTGGGATTGGTTTAGTATGTTGGGTGGTTTGGAATGCTCGCACTAGGTATGAAGTCAATTTGGTGTCAACCCTATGCAATAGAGGTAAATCATTAGGTGTTTCGTCGGGAAATATGTCCTCAAAACAATACAACTAATCAGTGACAACACTAGACAAAGAAGGATGGGTTTGTTAGTGAAATATGACTCTTTGAACAAGAGTACAAACATAAGATAGTTTGAATGCCAAGCCTTTTTGAATTTTCTCACTCTCAACGAAAGAAACATTGTGGTCATGGGTATTATTTCAAAATCCTACTTTTGGGTTTTTCTCAATACCAAACTCTTTTTGTAAAATACCTCATAATCACTCATACGAAACTTCTTTTTCTCGTTCTTCAGTAACTGCACCTGATCCTCGAATACTTTCTTTTGTGTGAGTGGAGCTAGGCGAACGTGTCATCCTTTGAAGTCATTAGAATACTTCTTGCTAAACCATCATGTTGTGCTTGATCGAACTGTCATGATCGTCCCAACAAGAGGGGACCTCCTTGCATTTTAACTACATCACACAACACCTCATCCTCGTAATTCTTAATGCTAAACTCAGCCTTCACCTAATGATGAACCTTGGTTTCACCACTACCGTTTAGCCATTGCAACTTTTAAAGTTTGGAATGCTTCGTGGAATTCAATCCTAACTTCTCCACAAAAGATGCATTTACCACATTTTTTCATTGCCTCCATCAACAATGATGTTATACACACTTTGTTCTGGACAAGTCCACGCATGTAGAAGATGTTTCCCTTTGTACGATGACTTCCTATTTAGCTTGTAGATTCAAGGATCTATGTGATACTAACAACTTGCCTTTTACAGCCTCATACTCCCCAAACTCTTCATCTGAATTAGGTATAGATCCCAGATTCAAAGTTTTATCATATTTCGAGGTCGTCTCTTATTATCTTTTAGAGTTTTCTAACGTTGTTGACTCCTGAACCAGAGCATCAGAAATAAAAGTTTTGATATGTTCTTGCATCTGTTGATTCATGAATTGAGAGATTTGTGGAACAATGAAGTCATTGCATATGACGTTAGTTTAAAGAAAAACATCACATTTAAAGTAGTGCCGTTGTGACTAATTAGCGACTTTTTTCCATATGAAATGTTATCTAGATGGAGCACGCACGGGAGAATGGAATATCCATATTGTATAAAGGATATAGATTCATTTTGTCTTGTACACGGAAAGAAACCATTTTGGTTTGATTGTCATAGTAAATTTTTGCGTCGTGGACATACATTTAAAAAAATGAAGAAACATCTTTGAAATAACATGGTACATAAAGAAAAGGCATCATGCATGGAAACAGTAACGTAAATATTGTACGAACAATAAATATGATGGCATATTTACAAGAATCGGGGAAATGTAGAGGAGATCATGAGCATAAAAAAAATCGCAAGGACAAAGTGAGTGGCATAAGTGGTACAAATGAGTTATTTTTTTGTGAATTATCATAATTGAAATCACTCATATTACATCATAATTTAGAGTTTATTCATATTGAAAAAACTTTTTCGATAATACCATCAACATTGTTTTGAATGTTACTACAAATACGAATGATAACCTACAATCAAGGAAAGATTTGAATACAATATGTAAAAGACTGGAGTTGAAGTTATGCGAAAGAAAGACATCAATCCCGATATTCAGATTGTCCGCAGAAAATAACGTTGTTGATGTGGTTAAAATAAGACATTAAATTTCTGAATTGATAGATCGAACATTTCCCGATATGTGGATATTATGCGTTCAAGGCTCATTGGCATGAAAAGTTTTTATTGTAACATTTTTATGCAACAGTTCATCCTAATTACATTTGTAAAGTTACTACCACGAAATGTGCATGACATTATAAGAATTACATATTTTTCAAAGATATATGTTCAAGAAATTTTAAAAGAAATGAGTCAAAGTTATTAAAAAACTATATCTTGGACGTGTTATGCTCTTTGGAAAAGGTCTTTCCGCCTTCGTTCTTTGATATCATGTAATATTTCCCAATACATTTATCAGATGAGACAATACTCGCAAGGAGCAATATAGATGGTGATTACATCGTCGATTATAAAGACGTTGAACCGGAACATGCACAAGATAAACATGGCGACTACTTTAATGCACCATCGAAAGAAGACTCGTCAATTGAAGAATCAACGTAATAAGAGTTGTGAATTTTGTAATTATAATATTGAAGTGTTGTAATTTTAACTTTTTGAAACTCTATTATTCTATTATCTACATGCATTCGTTGATAGTATAATGAAAGCTCGTTGATACTTAGAAACTCTATTTGGGAGTTAGAAAATTTTTCGGATTTTTCACTTTCCAACGGCCATCCATTGATAGTGATAACAAACGACCGTTGATATATATCTATATATATAAATATATATCTACTGTTATCAATGGGAATCCATGGGTAGTTGTGGTGGATGCACAAATTTTTAATGAGCATCCATTGGAAAAAACCATCATTACCTATGTCTACACGTAGCTAGCTTCTTGGAGTTCGTTGCCTCGAGAAAGGCTTTCCCAATGGGCATCCGCTGGATATTCTAACGGATTCTCGTTGCAATGGCAACTAAAAGATCACGAATTGACGTCCATTGATTTGACGTTGTTATTAATGGACATCCGTTAGAAATTCCAATGGATACTTGTTGAAAATTTGGGTATTTAACCCGTGAAATAGTTTCATTTTCAACACAATCTTAAAACCAAAACTACAAATTCTCTCAAACACTATAGGACCTTGACGTTTCATTTTTTCACAGAGGTTGTTGGCAAGTTACGCTTGAGCCTCGACACCACCTCCTCTGCCACCATATTGTCCTATGTCACCCATATCAACGTCGCTGATATTTGATGAAGAAGATGATATGGTGGATATCTATGAGTTGATCGATACCTTTGACGAATATCCAACCGTTCCTATCATCGATCTCGTACGCCCCAACGAAACGCAATGGTATAATTTATTTAAATATATATATATATATATTACTATATTTATTACAATTATCTAATGTATTCATTTATATAAGTAGGTATGACGTCGATAATGTTCTCAAATACACGAACAATAATATCATCCGAGGTTTCATGTAGGATCGACTATATTATTAATAACAAGTGATGCTACAGGTTATCTGTCATCGATGTTGGTGTACATTTATTATTAGTTTTCATTTTATATAAAATTTTAATTATTTATGTGTCGAATTATGTAATATATTAATTTTCTTTATTTTATTTTGTAGAGGACTTACACATGGCGTAAGAAGTACATAACGCGCATCTATACTGCGTGGATGGGCAATGAATGAGGTTTTCAACCAAATCGTCCAACTTTAGGGATCAAAAGACTTCAAGTCCAAGAGCGAAAAGGCCAAGAAATGTCGATACAATGAGAAAGGAAAAAAGAATTCCTTTGAGTATCTTTCGCATCACAATACATTATGAGCAAAATAATTCAAGAAAAGGAAAAAAGATTTGGTAAGAAAACTTGAATTTATAATTTATATTTCTTTACATTTTAAAATTTTATCTAAATGATATTAACTTTACATTGCAGATACAAAAGATCAGAAGAGAACTGACGCTTCTTAACCCGATCGTCGAGACACAAGCCAAGAAGAAGTTGTCATCGAGGAAGATATCGATGAACCCAAATTGATCAAACCTCAGGCAGAACAGATCGTGAAGGCTATGACGAAGAAGATCATACAATAATTACAAACTTTTGATTCATCTCCAAATGAACTTAGTTCTTTACAAAATGACAAAATATATCTACAGATAAAATTTTATCATTTTTATCTTCAATTGTTTATTACAAATATAAATTGGTTTACTAACATTTAATTATTTTATGACACAGTCTATTAGACCGTATATGGAATGTCGATACGTTTTGGATTCATTACATAACTATTTTGTAAAGGATGCCACGATTGTATCCCCCATGGCTCAGGAGACGTACATGAAAGAATGAAGCATCGAGCAACTCGAGACTATGCTTTGAGAAACTTTGGCGAGGATGCATCATATGGAGAGCATAATAGAGTTGATGACCGGCCAACCATATCACCCACCACGGTATACACCACCTAAGAATGACACAACACCTTGTCAAGAACCAACGATTAGATGATTTGTAGGTCTTTCACGAGGTGCTGGAAGAGACAGAGAAGAAGAAGACGGTGGCAATTTAGATGATTTGTAGGTTATTTTATTTTTATATATTTTTAATTTGGTTTGAAATATTGTATTAAACTTTAATATATATATATATATATATATTACAACGGGCATCCGTTGAAGTTACAATGGGCATCTGTTGCAATTCATCGATATATTTTCAAATGGATTTTAACCATTGAAATCTCTTCAGAAATCGCAACAGATGAGTTTTTTCAACAGTCGATTACCAACGGTCATGCATCTATTGAAATATTTGGTAACGACTAATTGCAATGGATAAATTATAATTTTCAACAGATTTGGTTGTTGAAAATGTCAGTTTTTTGCAGTGTATAAAGTCTAGTGAGGGTAAATCATGATGTTTTGTAGACTTCAATTTGGATGTTATCTTGATATATGAAGAGTGGAAGAGAGTGAAACGATATAAGTCTCAGAATTCTCAATATGCCCTTCATTTTTCAATCTAAAAAACAGTTCCCAAGTTCATTCGAGAAGTGAACAAACATAAACCATATCCAACTCGTCTTTACTTTTTATATGCACCAAGGTTAAACAGGAAATGAAGGTTATGGGTGTAACCAAAATGTCCCATAACCACCCATTAAAAATTACAAAGGGCATCTGTTGAAGTTACCAATGAGCATCTGTTGTAATATCGATATATTTTCAAATGGATTTTGACCATTGAAATCTCTTTGGAAATCGCAACAGATGATTTTTTTTCAATAGTCGATTACCAACGGCCATGCATCCATTGTAATATTTGGTAACGACTAATTGCAATGGATAAATTGTAATTTTCGACGGATTTGGTCGTTGAAAATGACATTTTTTGTAGTGTGTAAAGTCTAGTGAGGGTAAATCATGATGTTTTGTAGACTTAAATTTGGATGTTGTCTTGATATATGAAGAGTGGAAGAGAATGAAACGGTATCATTCTCAGAATTCTCAATATGCACTTCATTTTTCAATCTAAAAAACAGTTCCCAAGTTCATTCGAGAAGTGAACAAACATAAACCACATCCAACTCGTCTTTACTTTTTATATGCACCAAGGTTAACAAGGAAATGAAGGTTATGGGTGTAACCAAAATGTCTGATAACCACCCATTAAAAATTACAACGGGCACCGTTGAAGTTACCAATGGGCATCTGTTGTAATTCATCGATATATTTTCAAATGGATTTTGACCATTGAAATCTCTTCGGAAATCGCAATAGATGAGTTTTTTCAACATTCGATTACCAACGGCCATGCATCCATTGAAATATTTGGTAACGACTAATTGCAATGGAAAATTGTAATTTTCGACAGATTTGGTCGTTGAAAATAGCTTTTTGTTGTAGTGTGTAAAGTCTAGTGAGAGTAAATCATGATGTTTTGTAGACTTAAATTTGGATGTTATATTAATATATGAAGAGTAGAAGAAAGTGAAATGGTGTCAGTCTCAGAATTCTCAATATGCACTTCTTTTTTCAATCTAAAAAAATTTCCAAGTTCATTCGAGAAGTGAACAAACATGAACCACATTTAACTTTTCTTTACTTTTATATGCACCAAAGTTAACAAGGAAATCGAGGTTATGGGTATAACCAAAATGTCCCATAACTAGTAAGAACCAACAAAGACATAGATGAATAGAGGACAAAGATATCGATCAGAGTTATTGCTGATTCATCTTCATTTTTAGGAATTTTTAAGAAAATTTGCTTAATAGATCCAAGCTCAACTTCAATGCCATGGACGAAAATTTCACATTTCCGTTGATCGGCTTTAGTTTTCCTCCCACCTCATGGAGAAAACAAAAACAACAATATCCAATGAAAGAAAAAAAAAAAGGAAATCAAGAGATTTTATGAAGACGGACATAACTTTAACAGCAGCCCTTCGTCTATATTCCCATTACCACTTGTGAAGGAGCGAAAATGAAAGCAATAAACAAGATATTATCTTTATATTTTTTTGGGACAAACAAAAAAAACTCTGAAAAATAGCTTTTAATAAAATTAAACATTTTATTTTTAACTCTATAAAGAATCCCTAAATTATATTTTTTAAGCAAAACAAATTATGACAAATCTTCATGTTTTTTTATTTAAAAAATATAGTTTAGGAGTTTTAATATAGAATTAAAAATAAAAGGTTTAATTTTATTAAAATCTAATTTCTAGATTTTTTTTGTTTATCCCAAATGATAAATTAAAATGCATCAATTACTCTTTCCAAATGATAAAAAAATGATCACCTTTTTGTTAAAGACTCCTATTTATAAAACTAGATGATATCCGCGCTACGCGCGGATTTGTGATAGTTTAAATATATTTATCTTACAGTTTGTATATAACGTCGTATTCTTTTTTAACCCGCTCTCCTGCAGTGAAGTTCAATTCAATTTGCGCGAAACCTCAAAATCCTATCAGATTAATAAATACAAGACCCAAAATAACCCGGAGTCACTACTAAGAATTTCACATGCCTCGCTCAGGACATGGTGGTCATATCAGTTGGGCAATTTTGATTCGTTAGGGTTATGGCATGCTCTCTTGTTGGGGATCAATCTTGATTTTATTTGCATATGATAATTTATTTAATTTTAGAATAATGGATCAATATAATTTGATTAATTAATTGGCTAATGATTATAGTGCATTTCGAATATTTTTCAAAGTTTAATTAATTTGCATCAAGTGTTAGATATATGTTTTCTTTTATTGGGATTCACTTTCCACCACTTATAAGTAGTCAAATATTTGTGCGAGATATTTATGGTTAATCTTAATAAAAAATAGAAACGTAAAAAAAATGAAAATAATCGATGAAGCTAGAGTAGCAAACTAATATATGAGAAATATGAAATGAGACCCTTTAATTTAGAGAATCAAGTTTATTCTCCAAATAAAGAATTTCGCCACAACTTCACAAAGTATCATAATATCCCAATGATCATTTATTGCAAAAATATAGATAACCCGATAGCCTTATTCACTTATGTCTTATTCGTAACAAATGTTAATTGATCATAGAAATGGAAAAGACAAAGAAAAAATTTAGTTCTAATTTTATTTGAATAATTTTTATCTATTTAATTTTCAATTAATATAATAATATAACTTTATATAATGTACTGAATGATTATTTAAACTTATTTGAATGATTTTTTTCAATGATTAAATTAATTTGTAATCAATATTGGATTTATATGATGGAATCTTTAGTTTGTCTTATGTATATATCTTTATAAAGAATAATATATTAACGCATGATATTTTCTTTTGAAATCACCGCCGATTTTAACATATTTTTATATATAAAACTTGTATAAAACACCGCCGATTTGATCCCAAATTACGATTCAATATTTATAATGACTCATACACACAGTTCCATAGAAATAGACTATACAATTTAAAACAAAATAGTATTTCTATTTTGTAACAATTCCTATTCTCTTCAAAAATTAAATCGCTTTCTAAATTTAACCATCATATAATACTGAAAAATTGTAATATAGTCTTTGTAGTTATATAACATTGTGCATTAATTATATATATGATTAGTAGTAATATAAAAATCGTTGGATAATTAAATCTAATAGAGGAATTTTCTATTAATCACAACACAAATTTAAATGTCTTTGTTGACACCGTCACCATTCAAGGACATCTAAATCCATACAGAACAAATCCAAAAACCAAAAGCCCTTTCTCTCATCATACCTTTCAAATCCTGAACCCGCAGCTAATGAACAACACAAATACTACTGCCTTATAGTTCTGATCACAAACAAAGTATCAACATCTGCTCGACCTTCACTTGAATAAGACGCGAAAAAGCGAGATAAAGTTATAGTAGTATTCATGCTCTAACCCTGAATCGCTTTTTCCGCGTATCATCCGCGGTGTTCTAGGGAACAAATGGTTCGCGTCTGAAAGCCTAGTTTATGTATTGACTGCCTCCTTGATCCAAAACTATACTTTTCTTTTGACTGAATTTTTCAGTTTCTGAAAAGATTTTGTTGCCCCATGTTACTTCGTAATCTTCCTCTAGCCGAGAGCCTTGCTACACGAGCAATAAAAAGAAGTTGAGAGCCTTGCTACACGAACAATAAAAAGAAACCGAGAGCCTTGCTACACCAAGAGCTGAGCCAATATACTGGAACCATGAATGCACATTGACAAATAAAAGACATTACAATTTTAAATGCAAAACAAAGAGAGGCTCAAATTACCGTAAGAGTCGCCAAAGGCGAGCGATCAAAAGCTGAATAAACTATTTCACTCTTTAGAAAAACTTCATATAATTGTCTGTGCACCAATGGTAAGTTAAGCTATAAGAGACTACAAAAGATAAAAAAACAACAAATTTATGCGTTCAGCAAACAAACCTGGCAGTTTGTCAATCTTAGCCAAACAACAAGCTCATTTTTTCTTGGAAATTTTGGCAGTTGCTGAATCATCTTCACACGCAACATCACTTTTAAGGCGCCGCAAGAAGAAAGGATGAATATGTACCTCAGATTATATTAATGAAGAGACAAAAGTAAGGATAACTTATGTCTACAACCAAAATACTTAAAAAGGCCTGGAAAAACATACAGCAATAAATAACAAAAGCAAATTGACACATAATTTTTCCTTTTAGGTACAACTGAACTTGAACACGTCATAATTCAAAACCAGACTCATTATTTAATGCATTCTTAAAATATATCAAGAAACGGGAACTATCATAGATAGAAGCATGATGGCTGAACAATAACCTAAATATTTTTATGCTTATGCATTTATCTTAATGTATTCTAGCAAGCTAAATAATAGAATCCAGGTTGGAACGTATCAGCCACTTTTCATTAACAATATTAGGGAAACACAAAGATGTAAGATAGTAGATAAGCCAGATTAAATAGGAAACGTACAAAAAGAGGGGGCGAAAGGTTCAAAATCTATAACGTCTCTAGTGTCGGTCCCAAAGAACAGCCACACAGAACATATCCAGCTTTAACTGAAATTCTCACCTTCGCTACTGTCGAACCAATCCTCTTTTCACTATCAGAAGCAGTTTTGTCGGTTCCACGAAAAATGTAATTCACATAATTCTCCTTGAATCTATAGAATCATGAAGCATTAATACCATAGGACCAGAAATGTAACACACAAAATCTGTATCAGCATAAGATGTTAACCATTCAAAGCAACACACTAACTACTCGATCAAACTGAAGCAGAGTAATTCCATATGAAATATGAGTGACAAGATCATAAGATCATAAAGGACAAGAAAATCCAGATTAATCCCTAAAACCCTTATTCTACAACATTTACACACACGCTTGTATTCAATATATACATGCGCGTAAGGAAACACAAACACCGTTACACGGTAAAAGGAGATGAAAGGAACATCTAAAGCCATTTCCGAGCAATGAACACATGTAAAACTTAGCTATACTGAAAACATTATCAAACACATATGAAGTGGTAAAACAAAAGATAAAGGCCGATATGCCAAGAAAACGAATCAAACCTGGGTGCCAAGAGGTTTTATGAGATTTCCCCGCTCCATCCCCATTTGAGGCCAAGCTCGTGAAAAAACTAACGAACCCCTTGTTAGGCTAGTACTGCTTGTGCTTGTTTTCTCAGAATCGTATTTCTTACCATCTTCTGAGAACTTCGTCCCTATTACACAAATCGAACAGAAGAAACTATAAGCAATATTCATAGAAAGAGATATTAGAAAGGTAAAACTGTGGGTAACATTTACAGGACAATATCACCTATCTTGATTGATTTTCCAGAATTCCTGTTGGAGCCCCGACCACGTAGATCAGCATGAATTCCAGCCCAGTGCGGCTGCTTCAGTTTAGATTCATTTTAACCGTCGATCTTTCGGAAGCGCAACTCAGAATTAAATTCATATAGCAAATTGATTTTTTTGGATTAAAGCTTTCCATATAGAAGAACTGAGGCATGCTTCGAGCAGATGAAGCAGGTGAGCTGTGGTCATCAATAGATGTCTCTGGATAAAGCTTTGATGAAGAGGTGGTTGAAGATGCAGGGGAATCATCAACCTTCAACTTGCTACTCCCTGATTTTCTTGTCTTTGATACTTGCTTTGATGCAATTGCAGCCTGATCAAAACCTTTTCAGACTGAAGAAATAAGCAAAAATGTGTCAAAAAGACAAAACAACATAATCTCCTCCAAAGTGACTATCAATGGTCTAAAGACTTGTCAAGCACGTTTTTATAGTATGATTTCCACCAAACGGAATACCAAAATTCAAATTCAAACTTGAAGCTCGGATGATTAACCTTCTCAAGCAGATGTTTAGGAGAATTTTCTACTGTTTCCCCGATCGAATGGATGGAAACCCACACATGATCATGACACTATCTCGAAAATTAAAAGAAAGCATAAAACAATCCTATCCTAAGCAAAATGAAGGTTCCACAAGAATTGTTTAACAACTATTAAAGCCTAGAAATACCCAGTACAGCAAAATAACCTAAAAGTAAGCGGTAGAGCTCGAGTTTTTTCAGTTTATGCCCAAGCAAATGCATTACAGAAAAATTGGGGCAAATGTTAGGAGAACAAAGGAGACCATTATAACACTTTGAATAACTGAGAAAAAAACATCATTCCTTTCGATTATCAGCTTTATAGACAATCAAACATCTTTCTACGAATGATGTTGGAACCATTACCTCGGGTGTGATCATGTTGGAACCGTTACCTCGGGTGCGATCATGTTGGAACCGTAACCTCGGGTGCGATCGGTGCTCGACATTCTGGAAAAATATCAAAATTCATGAGCCTCCCGTCCTCTTGTCCATGAGTAACCTAAGGGGTTTCAAAGTTCAATGAATCAGGATGGTTCGGCAATGAAACACTAAGACGTATGAGGGATAAACATAAGATAGATGAAACGAACTCAACCAAATCGAAGCTGAACTGCACCTCCACCACTGCTGAACATTGTCGCAGACATGGAATTCAAACCTTTCCATATCGTAGAATCTTCTTCGTTCTTTTCATAAATTGGAGTAGCCGGCCATACAAAGAACCCCCGGCCGCAACACTCGGTTCAATTCCAAAAGAAGCATACCACCTTCGGATGACACAAAAAAGGTTACTCAATAGGAAAAATTAGGCAAGTTCAATAGATATAAGAAGGATACAACATAAATGGACACCATACCATTGCGGGGGGAATGCATTCCTCTCTTCTAAGTTCCAAATGTAAGAAACATATTGATTTCCATATCGAATCCGAGCAAGCAATGACATTGCAACCAATGTGCTGTTTCCATGGAAGCATTCAGCATTCTTCTTCATGTCTCTTGGAGATTTGCTCACTTGTTTTTGTCCCAACGTGCACAACGAAAGAACCTGTTCTCCTCCACATTTACTTGTTCTTCATTGAAGCCTGGTGAGGTATATTCTCGGTTGTTACTCGTCAAAAGCATCATATGATGAGGAACTACTTTCACATTGCACCAGTATAAAATTCTGAACTTTCAAGCTTTACAAAAAATCCTCCAGATATGAGAGCAGTTCCGTTATACTACAAAATTGTTCACTTTCCAGTTCAACTAAACACAAAGCTTCTTCTTCATTCACTCATTCTTCTAATTACAATAAGCCTCCAAACTAAACATGACACAGTTATCTGCCAAGTTTGTTGTATATGGGGATTAGGGTGCATCTGGTCTAAAAACAGGGACAAAAAAATCACAAAAAATAGACAAATCTCGGGGAAAAACCAAATTTGAGGAAGAATGAATACCTTGTTTAAACCCTAGACCACCGCTTAACCTCGTCGCAGAGATGCCAAGCCATCATCAACACACGACCATGTCTTCGTGCCCCGCTACGCCGATAGCCAGAACCTTGGTACAGATACGGTTCCGTCGGCTTGTGAGATCCTGGAAGCCAATCGGTGGGTTGGTCTGGAGATGGGAGGTCCAAAGCCGCGTTAGTTTTAAAAGTGATTCTCCAGAAATGGTGTCGATACAAATGCATAAATGGTAATGGAACAAAGGCGAGTTCACAAACAACACAACGGCATAGGGGAAAACCCCTTCACCGGTGGAGATTAAACAGCGAGAGAGAGAGAGAGAAAACCCTTGGTGTGAGCGAGAGAAGGAAGAGAAAGTGCATACCGAGCGACCGTGAATTGGTCGATTAACGCTGCGTGGGGAGGAAGACGCCGGAGTGAATCTGCAGAACGGATTCGAGGTCACGTTCCGTTCAGAGAAAACCCCTCCCCTATTAAATCTCTCGAGCCCCCATAGAAAACCCCTCCCCCTCGGACTCCATATCCCTTTTATCGGTCCCGTGGAAGTTTGGGTATCCCTTTTAAACCCTAATCAGCCAATTTATCGAACTTCCACTCTAAAACCAAAAGAATCCAAAATGCAACGAACCTTCGCAACAGTCTGTTACATATGTAGATAAAATGTAAGATTTCCCAAGAACCACCACATGAAACTCAATCCAATGAGTAAAAACGTGTTCTATATCCAGACCCTAAAACTGTGACATTAATATCAGCAAGGCTTTCACGTTTCATGTTTCATGTTGTATCAACCTTTAACGTTGGTCCCTGCATACACATCTTCAAATCATGTTCTCTTACCAAGTTTTAAACCGAGAATCGACTCACCAGAACCACAGGAAGCTTCGAGACTCGGAGAAGTACCAATTCTCCATCGGCTACGAATCCCTGGAATCGCAATCCCAGAAGTACCAATTCTTCATCAGCGACGAATCCCTGGAACCACCATCCCAGATTCGATCGATGTATCCCGTTCCGACGGGGTTGCGATTCCAGCTTCATGACGATGACGAATCTCTCTTTTTCTTTCTTCTCCATCAGGCATGAATCCTTCGAGCAGGGCTCCGTATTTCGGCGAACATCAGGCATGAATCCTTCGAGCAGGGCTCCATATTTCGGCGAAGTCACGATTCCAGCTTGGCGACGATGCAAAATCGCGCCTTTTCCGTTCTTCTCTAGAAGCGACGATTCCTTCGATGCCATCCCAGATTCGGTCGACGTATGGTCGATTCACGTTCGGTTCAGAGAAAACCCCTCCCCCTATTAAATCTCTCGAGCCCCCATAGAAAACCCATCAGCGGCGAATCCCTGGAATCGCCATCCCAGATTCCATCGATGTATCCCGTTCCGACGGGGTTGCGATTCAAGCTTCATGACGATGACGAATCGCTCTGTTTCTTTCTTCTCCATCAGGCATGAATCCTTCGAGCAGGGCTCCGTATTTCGGCGAAGTCACAATTCCAGCTTGGCGACGATGCAGAATCGCGCCTTTTCCGTTCTTCTCCAGCAGCGACGATTCCTTCGATGCCATCCCAGATTCGATCGATGTATGATCGAATCACGTTCGGTTCAGAGAAAACCCCTCCCCGTATTAAATCTCTCGAGCCCCTATAGAAAACCCCACCCTCTCGGACTCCATATCCCTTTTATCGGTACTGTAGAAGTTTGGGTAAATCATCCTCTTCTCCAGCCACGGAGGAGGCCTCATTGCTATTTCTGTGAATTTCCCAGTGGCCCAAAATTTTGAGTCTATTCAATCTCTCGAGCCGTAGAAGTTTGGGTATAACAGGAGGAAGAGGGTGAAGAGAGATGATTGGAAATTAAAGGGTTTTCTAATATTGGGTGTTGACGTGAAGGAGAAGATGGATGTGAGTAGACTGTTTTAATGGACATTAATGACAGGCGGAAAGGAAAGACGGAGAAGGGAGATAAAAGAGTAAATTAAGGTTTAGGATAAGGGAGGTTTTTCCTCTTTGCTGACATGGCAGCACGAGAAGGGAGAGGAAAAAACCTCCCTTTGTATATATGATTTATTTTTTTTTCTTACATTTTTCAATATTTTTTAAATTATTTTCATGTTCTCTCGGTTAATTTTCTATTGTTTGCAATTTTATCCATATAATACTTTCAATGAAAATGTAATTTTTAGTAAAAATAGAAATAAGCTTGTAATATATGAATTAAGAGTATATATTATGGGGGTTTCGATGTATCCATTTTTTGAAGAAAATAAATTAGGGATTAAATAGTTCCACCTAATATTAAATCCACAACGAATATTAAATCCAATTAGAAGAAATTCTCGCTTTACCTACCACAAATATTATATAAGAATAAATATACAATTAAAATAAATGGTATAAATCCAAAAAAAAATTTAAAATTAGCTTTTAAAAAAATTAAACATTCTACTTTTAATTTAATATTAAAATCTCTAAACTATATTTTTTAAGAAAAAAAAAACATGAATATTTATCATGGTTATTTTTCTTTAAAATTATAATTTAGGGATTTTTTTTATAAAATTAAAAATAAAAAATTTAATTCTATTAAAAACTATTTTTTAATATTTTTGTTTGTCCGTATTTTTTTATTAAAAATTTTAGTTTGATGTGGCAACCTTGTCATAGTTAAACTAACAAAAATTGAAAACAAATTATAGTCTTTATCATTTATGCATTGTCCTCGATAAAAAAAAATATAATTTCATATGTTGTTAAAATGTACTAGACAAATTGAGAAATCAATATGTGAAAAAAAATATGTATTTTCTGTCAATTTAAGACAAATTGAGAAATTATTATATATTTTTTAAAATAAAGTAAAAACATATACATATAAAAATAATTAAAATGAAAATTAATAGATTTAATTATATAAATTATTGTATCGCTAAATCAAATGATTTAATTGCAATAATCGAAATATAATAGATAAATATATTTATTTCTTGTTTGGAACTTTTTCTCCACCATTTTTAAATCTTTGGTAGTCGCAGCCCCATTGTTATCATTTTATCGCATCGCATCGTCGATACTCTTACTAATGGGATTATCAAAAATGCCCCTATAGGGTTCAAAAATACCCTTGGCTGAAAAAAAAAAGTTTCAACTTCAAATCTACCCTTAAAATATTGA
>CM071861.1:10461647-10477442 GCA_036759665.1 Gynandropsis gynandra
TCGCATTAGTCGTCCAAGGGTCATATTTGGTCGCATGAGTCGTCCATGGGTATTGTTTGGTCGCATGAGTCGTCCATGGGTCATATGTGGTCGCATGAGTCGTCCATGGGTCATATGTGGTCGCATGAGTCGTCCATGGGTCGTAGGTGGTCGCATGAGTCGTACAAGGGTTATGTGTGGTCGCATGAGTTGTACCCGTTTAAACCTGATTATAATTTAATCCGATTGAGCGTCGCATACGGGTCATATTGGGTCATAATCTTACGAACAATAGATGCAAAATAAGACATTTTCAATGTTTAAATATTGATTACATAAGGTCTCAAAGGTTACAAAGGTCACAAGAGTTACATAAGGTTACATAAGGTCTCAAAGGTCACAACGGTTAAAACAAGGAAAGAAAAAAGTTGAAGAAAAAGAAAAAAGCAAAAGGAAGTTCGAGAAAAAAAAGGAAAGAAAAAAGGTCAAATTTGCCGAAGATTAATGACTCATCGGAGCCCTTCCCCGCAAGAAATGCTCCATTGACATTTTGGGCTTTGAGTCATGTATGGTGAGTTCCACGGTAGCAAATGACCTCCAACCGTGACCTTAGGTAACGCGGATACAGCTTGATGTCTGAGTCCGCCGATTACCAGGACCTTATGTAGTGCAGATACATCACAAAGTCCTTCATCCAAGTTGTAAGTACTTGTGTGTATCTTCATACAGACTGGGTCCGACGATTACCAAGACATTGAGTAACAAATAGACAGCACGATGTCCTGGGTCGACCATGTGACCTTAACGATCACAAGGTAACAAGGATTTTTCAGAGAATTTAGGGTTAGATGTTAGAAATCGCCCTTTTGAGAGAATGAAAGACTCGAAACAAGAGATGATTTGGTGCTTGTTGTAGCTTTACGGTTTTTCCTCCTCTATTTATAACGAAAAATAAATGGACTTCTACAATCCAAAAAGACAATAATTTCAATGTGGCATTGGTAAAATAAAAAGCATAGCTAGAACGTGGAAAAATCAGTAGTCTGACATTGAAAAGACTAGTCAAAAGGGTCGAAAGGGTCGAAATGGTCAGAAGGGTCGCAATGGTCGGAAGCGTCGCAATGGTCGGAAGGGTGGCAATGGTCGGAAGGGTCGCACGGGTCCAACATATTTTGATTTGAGCTGTATTTTCGAAATTTTATTCATATTATATGTAAATAATTTGTAAATAATAAATTAGTATCGCAGGGGTTCAAGGGTCGCAGAAGGACAAGGGTCGCAGGGATCCAAAGGTTGCAGAGAAACAAGGGTCGCAGAGGGACAAGGGCCGCAGGGTCGCAGAGGAACAAGGGTCGTAGAGGGACAAGGGTCGTAGAGGAACAAGGGTCGCAGAGGGACAAGGGTCGCAGGGGTCCAAGGATCGCAGAGGGACAAGGGTCGTAGGATCAAACTGGGTCGTTGGGTCGAACTGGGTCGTAAAATCGCAAGGGTATTTTGGGAATATCAACATTTATACGGATACTTTTGAAGTTAAAAATTTTTTCTTTTGTAGAAAGGATATTTTTGAAGTGTTTTAGTCTTTTTTAATATCTAAATTTTTATATATAAATATAAATAACAAAAATGTAACGATATAATAAATTTGGATATATGATATTTATTTACAATAATAAAGCCACCCACCAAAAAAAATAAATCATTAAAAAAATGAAAAGAAGAAGAAACTTCACATCACCACCAGAATCTCCCTCTTTCTTCCAAGCAAAAACTCCCTCTCAACTCAGACCTTTTCTTCAGTTTGCCGACACTCCAATTCATTCTTCATCTCTCACATTCTCTCTCCTCTCTCTGCCACCGCCATGGTTTCTCCCTTCTATGGCGTCTCTAAGCTCTTATTCCTCTTCTTCCTTTTCTCGGCCACCATTGCCGTCGCATTCTCAGTCAACCCCATTTCTTCTTCTCCTTCTTCCGGGTCGGGTCAGATTAATTCAAATTCTGTGCTAGTCGCTCTCCTCGATTCCCATTACACGGAACTCGCCGAGCTCGTGGAGAAAGCTCTTCTTCTCCAGACACTCGAAGAAGCTGTCGGAAAATACAACATCACCATCTTCGCGCCGAGAAATGAAGCTTTGGAGCGAGAGCTCCACCCTGAATTTAAAGCTTTCTTGCTCGAACCCAGAAATCTCAGATCCTTACAAACCCTGTTGATGTTCCACATTGTCCCTAAACGAATCGGGTCCCATCAATGGCCCCGGGAAAATTTCGGGTCTGTCAAACACCGCACTCTCAGCAGTGATCATGTGAATCTGATCCAATTCGAGGGTCCTAGTCGAAGGAAGTTGATTGATTCCGCTGAGATTATCCGACCCGACGACGTGATCCGACCCGATGGAATCATCCACGGGATCGAGAAGCTTCTAATCCCTCGCTCGGTCCAAGAGGACTTCAATCGCCGGCGAAGTCTCCGGTCAATTTCCGCCGTACTACCAACCGGAGCTCCGGATGTCGACCCGAGGACCCACCGCCTCAAGAAACCTGCTCCTCCCGTCCCCGCTGGAGCTCCTCCGGTGCTCCCAATCTACGACGCCATGGCTCCGGGACCTTCTCTAGCTCCGGCGCCGGCTCCGGGACCTGGAGGACCTCACCACCACTTCAATGGCGAAGCCCAGGTGAAGGACTTCATCCAAACACTCCTGCATTACGGTGGGTACAACGAAATGGCCGACATCCTCGTGAACCTAACCTCGTTGGCGACGGAGATGGGTCGGTTGGTGTCCGAGGGTTATGTCCTAACTGTTCTTGCGCCGAACGATGAAGCCATGGCGAAGCTGACGACAGACCAACTTAGCGAACCAGGTTCGCCGGAGCAGATCGTGTATTACCACATCATACCGGAGTATCAGACGGAGGAGAGTATGTACAACGCCGTGAGGAGATTCGGTAAGGTGAAGTACGAAACGCTGCGATTTCCTCATCGGGTTTTGGCTCAGGAAGCAGATGGGTCGGTGAAATTCGGAAATGGAGATGGGTCCGCATACTTGTTTGATCCAGACATTTACACCGACGGTCGAATTTCAGTTCAGGGGATCGACGGCGTTTTATTCCCGGAGGAAGAATCGCAAGCGAGGAAGGAACAAGCCGGAGCTGAGATCGTGAAGAAAGTTGCTAAACCCAGAAGAGGTAATTTCTTCTTTTACCTTTCTATTTTTCTACCTGTTAAAAGTTTCTTGAATCTGAAGTAATTAGGGTTTAGGGTAATTATGATTAATCAGTTCGTTGATCTTAAGAGTCTGTAAAATTGATGGAACGGTTTTCTCTTTCCCCTAAACTAACTTCGTGAAGTTTAGGATAATTATGTCGGCTATGGTTTACAATTTGGTTCGGTTTATTTCGATAAAAGCTAAACCGAAATCTAATCACGCTAATTTTAGTTCCTTTTCAGATTGAAACAAAATATTGCTTAAACATAGAAAAATTCTGTCTCGGTTATATTCGGTTGAAGAGAAATATATTAAACGGAAACAAAATGACTAAACTTTGGGTGGTTCAATTTGGTTTAGGTTTTTTTTTAATTATAACTTTTTCTCTGGAGATAATTACATGTGAATATGGAAATAAAGGAGAGACGAGTACAAGGAGGTCTCGGCGACCCTCTAACGAATATATGTATATATTAGAAAGCTGTTGGATAAAATAAATTAATGGTCCACCGACGAAGAATTCCATGTATTTTTATTTGTTCTTAAAGACAGCTTGTCTATTTTACTTAAACCCCGCCAAAAACTATCTACACTTCTATTTCCATATGATTTCTTTTTGTCTTTGTATTGGATTCTTTTTGGTGGGGTTATATGCATTGAAACATTAGGTGGTATTGATTATTTTGAAATATGGTCAATCCTTAATTTATTGTATTTTGGATATTAAGGTGCTTAGTCTTCTTTTATTATAAATTATTACAACAAAATGATCAAAAAGTACATTTTCTTATTATTTTCATACGAATAGAGATTGTGATTTTTACATCATTTTCCTTTGATCGGTAGAAATACATTGGATAAAAAGTTTAAAATTCTAATCTTATAAAGAACATTCAAATAGTGAAATGACTAATTATCATATAAGATTTAATGTGTTATAAATATTTGCTAATTTATTCGGTCAACTCATGGTTTATTTGTTGGACAGGTAAATTGATGGAAGTAGCATGTAGAATGCTGGGAGCATCCGGAATCATCTCTTGTCAATAAAATATCATACTGTAATCAAATTTTTTAAAAAAAAATGTGAGAAATTCCGATTTCTGTAAACAGGTGGTAAAAAAATATATGTAAATGATTTTTCGTGCGTTTTTTACGCTTTGGCATTTTCCATTGTAACTTTTTCACAAATGGATATTAGATTTTGAAGATTTGTTATTTGCATCATCCGATGGTGGATATACATATCAATGTAATACAAATATGGAATAAGAGTGGCTTTGTGTGCTTATTTCTCCATCTCTAAAATCTTTACCGACAAGACATAGGAAGGTACCTCGTACACGTACCTTGACGCCAAAATATGTGGGAGTATTATCTTACAAGGCCAATCAATCACTTTTCATTAGGACTGGTCACGAGTCGGGTACCCGGATTTTTGAGGGTATCCGAACCCGAACCCGGAAGGATAGACATTTTTCTACCCGAATCCGAGCAATCTCTAGTGATTGTTCTACGCGAAGGAATGACAAAGCGAGGTTGAACCACACTCATAAAGTATCGAAAGCCTTCCTTTTCAACAAACCTAAAAGGCAATTCATCCATAATAATCATCCTCACTAAAGCTTTTCGAGAAACCTCTTGATCAAATGATACAAATGAAGGAACACCTTTTGTACCATCATTTTTGCTCAATTGATGATGCAAGGTTGCTTGTTTTAGTTTTTTACTACAAGAAACTTCATCATCATCTCGAGGTAACTTTTTACATATCCTTAGATGTTTCAACATCGAACTAGTTGACGTACCCGTTTGTGATACGCAGCTAATAGACGTACCACAATGAATGCAAGTAGCTCTTTTGTTGTCTTTTGTTCTTCTAAAATGTACCCAAGCTTTAGAGGATGTTTTTGTTACCTCGCTTTTTGAAGACTCTTGACCTTGATTAGATTTATCCTCCTCAATTTCTGTTTACTTGGCGATACAACCTGCGAAAAAAAACAATTATGTGTTATTCCTACTTGACTTATCATCAATTTCTGCTATGTTGACAATATACGATCTTTATTGTAGACTTCAAATACATTTCATGATTGACATTTGCGTGAAAATTTTGAGAATGGATGAGTTTAACTTACTTCAGCTTCCGGCTCAACTGGGAATAAGTTAATGGCGCTAGGGTTGAAACTGAAACCGCGGCAGGAATGGAAAAGGAAAAGAAGGAAAGAGCAAGAATGTTCAACGTAGCTTAATGATGCAAGAGAGAGAAGAAAGGATCATATAAAATGTTTTACCATCGGGAAAATGCAAGCCACCAAACGTATGGGATGAAGAATTCCTCAGGGTGGCTCTCTTGTTCATATGAGAAATGTAGTTGAGTAAACATCTGTTATCACGTTTAAAAGAAGAGACATGAGAATTAAGAGCTTGGTGAAAGCAAAATGAAAGACTAGCTCTCAGTAATTGACAACCCTGTGGGCCTACCTTCATGCCTTCTCCTCGCCAAGACCGACAATCGTTAATGATGAATTGAAGAACTTTTTGAACATACCATTCTCTATCTGATGATTCGGATCTTTGGGCATCCATGCGACTGTTGAAGAAGTCTAAGACCTATAAAGGAAACTAAAATTATGATCTTTTGGTTTAAGGGGGAAGAAAGAATGTCAGGCATGGATTTGATAAGCAGTTTCCATCTCGAAAAGCTCTCTTCTTTCAGAAAGGTAGAAAATGTAAACAATTAGGTTTTGTGGAATTGTCAAAGATCGTACTGTGTATATATTGTCAGAAAAGCAAGTATCCATGAGCAACTAAGGAGCTGCTAAAATCACAAACACACCTTCGGACATGTTCAATTGAATGTGATAACTATCTGCTAAAATCACAAGCACGATGACAGTATCAAGTCTGTCACAAGGGCCGAAGAATTGACGAGCTCAAATCAGAATCAATACGAGATAAACAGATACGAAGAATTGACGAGCTCAAAATCATAAGGGCCGATGGAAACAAGGGCGCTTACCGGCGGTGATGGAGGCGAGCGAAGAGAGCACAGTGAGGAGGGAGACGACAACACAACCGGCGGTGAGGAGCGAGGAGGGAGACGAGAGCAAAGCCGACGGTGAGGAGAGAGCACGGTGAGACGACGGTGAGAGAGAGCACGGTGACAGAGAGCCGGTGAGACACAGACAAGAGCACGGTCTGGTGAGTGAGAGAGAGCAACAGGGAGACGAGAGTGAGGCGCCGTAGGTTAGCGTTAGACATAAAAAATTTTAGGTTACATGGCATATTTGTAATTAATGCAATATATATGACTAAATATATATATTTATATATATATATATATATATATATATACTCGGGTACCCGCGGGTACCCGTTTCAGTTATTTTGTAACCCGAACCCGAACCCGCGGGTAATGAGATTTCATTACCCGAACCCGAACCCGCGGATTCGAGTAATTTTACACGGGTTCGGGACGGGTTTCGAGTCGGGACGGGTTTTTCGGGTAATTTTCCCACCCTTACTTTTCATATTTTTTTCTTTTAAAATGACACCACAATCATAAAATTGATTGAGCGTTATTAATGATATCAACTGTATTGAATTAAATGTTACGTGAAAAGTGTTACTATGTATTGAATCCATGAAAATAATAAAATTTTACATACATAATTTACCTCTTGAACTCATGCTAGTCACCATTAAAATTCGTATCAGCAGGGAAATGATCTGGACAAGATAAAGAGGTTATGTTGTAAGTGGGATATGTAACGCCTAAAATCGTAGTGGAGTATGTTGCACGTAAATCACTAAGATGAATCTTCTTTTTTGTGAATCATTTAAAAGACGTGTTTGGAAATAAATATTTGCTATTTTGATTTGAAACATTCTTTTGGATGGATAACCTATTTTATAATATCTCGTATACTTGTAAGTTAAGACAAAATACATGTGAAATTATTTATATTTATTTGTACAATAATTCATTAACTTTTCAAAGCTTTCTAAAAATTACATTCTCGCGACATAAAAGGGGGTTGGAAATTACATTATGGATTAATGTATATTGAAAGTTTGGTGGCATTAAATATTTGTTTTCACGTTGATGTCATCTTACTTACAACTAATGTAATTTTATGTCATATTTTATTTTTATGTAATAAATATACCGTAGTAGAGAAGGCTTGGGGGGTCAAAACATTGAGGAGTATGTGAATAAACTGAAAAATATTTGAAGAATTTTAGAGTAAAAGAAATTTCATTTGATTAACACTGTAAATTGATTACCAAATACAAGTGAGATTCACCAAACTTTATAGCAACCTAAAGAATCTATACATCACAAGAATCAAGAACTTGATAATGGTTTTTTAAAAACAAAGAAAAGGCACCATTATTGTAGATTGGTTCTGTAGAACAAGAAAACTTTATCGTATTTTTTAATCCATTGGAAACTTCTAGCTCAAGTCGAGGCTTTGAACAATGCAAGTCCTTCTTGAAACCTTCTGAATCAGTCAGTAACTTTGTCTGATTCAAATCCTCTGAATCAGATAGTCTTTTGGGTTCTTCTTCTCCTCTGTTCTAGTTTGCAGAAAAACACCTGATGCAGAGTTGGTGTTAATATCCTCCCTCAAACTGATGCTGCATGGAAACCTTAAGCTCAGTTTGTTCCGTAGGTATAGAAACATGCCATGTGGTAGAGATTCAGTAAAAATATCAGCCACTTGATCTTTAGCTGCAATGTGCTTGGTTACTATAGTACAAAGAGCTACCTTCTCCCTTATCAAATGATAATCCAACTCTGTATGTTTTTTTCCGAGCCAGTCAAGCTCGGTAAGATATGGAAGGAAATAAAACAATCCACTAAAGAAAATTGGCATTATCGACTGATTCTCTGGGAATCTCCTTTTAGAAAGGTAAAATCCCAAAAGAGAAACAAAGATCGCTATATAGAATATGGTAAGGCCCAAGAACGGTTCTTAGGAAGACAAGAGACCAATAATAGTACTAAAGACAAGAAAAAGAAAAGCGGGGATTTTTATTTCAGTAGAGATCTCTGAAGTAGATGATGGTGGATAGAGTAATTCTTGATCATAATTTCCTGTATGTATACTATGTACAACAAAAAAATTATGATTGATAGTAAAACATCGATTCCCCTGTTGAAGTCTAATTCGATCCTTATAAATTTCTCTAGCTATTTTCTTACGAAGCTTTGTTATAGCATCTATAACAGCCTCTGGTTTAGGTGGACAGCCCAACAAATAAACATCTACAGGAATTAGCTTATCAACTCCCCGAACAGTACTATAAAAATTGGTACTGAACATTCCCCCTGTAGTTGTACACGCTCCCATAGCAATAACATACTTTGATTCAGGCATTTGTTCATATAATCTCACTAAGGAAGAACTCCCTTCACCAAATAAACGGGTTTGGTTGACCGGAAGAACTCCCCTCAACAAAATGGTTCGGTTGAGAAGAAAAGTCACCCGTTACAGCGAGGGTCCATAGACCAAAATAGGCGAGAAAAGTCTCACCCAAGTAGACTTTAAATTCACACAAAATAAACAAAATAGCCAAAATACAATAGATATAAAATGACAAGTCACACTTTTTCATTCAATTTATTACCGTAAGAATGAAACAGAGAAATGCATAACATAAGAATACAAGCTGAAAGAGCCAACACCGGACCCGTCGTCGATAGCCTTAAAGTATGAGAAAGTATGATTGTGAAAATCAAAATAGCCAAACGAACCAGAAAATTTGTAAAACTACTAAGTGATTTTGTTGTTTTCTTCCTTAATGGCATCATATTTTTATGCTTCCTTGGCCATGTACAACATGAATTAGCATTATGTCATTCCTACAATTTCTACAAGTGATCCACCTTCCAGGATTTTTTTTTTGGAGTGGACTTCGAGATATTATATAATAAGTTTCTTTTCATTCCTCGTGGGCAACTGATTTCTCCAAAACAAGAGATCAAAGTGATTTTCCTCCTTTTGCCCAATAAGTCGACGACACGAGAATGAAGTACTGGATTTGTGGAAAGATACACATCAAAAAGATTATCACAATGTAATGTTGTTGATTGTTCTTGAACTATTCCAATATCTCGAAGAATAAAAGAAAGCCATGTTATCTCAGCAGCCAATGAAGCCATTGCTCGATATTTTGCTTCTGTTGAAGATCTTGAAATAGTTGGTTGTCGCTTTGCAGACCAAGATATAATATTGCTTCCAAGAAATGTACAGAAACCAATTGTAGAACGTCTTGTATCTTTACATCCTGTCCAATTACTATTACTAAAGGCATGAAGATGTTTGATTGTTCTTGAACTATTCCAATATCTCGAAGAATAAAAGAAAGCCATGTTATCTCAGCAGCGAATGAAGCCATTGCTCGATATTTTGCTTCTGTTGAAGATCTTGAAATAGTTGGTTGTCGCTTTGCAGACCAAGATATAATATTGCTTCCAAGAAATGTACAGAAACCAATTGTAGAACGTCTTGTATCTTTACATCCTGGCCAATTACTATTACTAAAGGCATGAAGATGTAATGAGCTGTTCTTATGAATGTATAGACCAAGAGTAAGAGTACCTTTCAAATATCGAAGGATGTGTTTAAGAAGTTTAAAATCTGAATCCAATGGATCATGCATTCTTTGACATACCACATTAAATGCAAAATTAAGATCTAGTCTTGTCAACGTTAAGTACTGTAAAGCTCCAACAATATTGCGGAAAAAAATATTGGATCTATGAACCTTGAACCATATGAGACTATTTTGTCCAGCTTTAATGGCAGAGGAGTGCTTAACGGTTTACAATTTTCCATACCAAAACGAATTAGATGATCTTTAGCATACCTCTCTTGAGACAAGAACAAACCCGAAGTATGAAATTGTGCCTGAATACCCAAGAAATAATGTAGTGGTCCTAGATCTTTCATGGTAAATTTATAGTTTAAAGACTAAACTAACGTTGTAAGCAAAGTAGATGAATTCCATGTGAGTAGGATATCATCAACATACAAAAGGAGTAATAATAGATCATCATCCTTACGATAAACAAAGAGAGAAGGATCAAACATACAAACCCAAACTTCAGAAGATAAACACTAAATTTATCAAACCAAGCACGAAGAGTCTGTTTTAAACCGTATAATGCCTTTTGAAGAAGACAGACATGTGTTGAAAAGTTATCATCAACAAAACCTTGTGGTTGAGTCACCTTTTCTTGTAAATCCCCATGAAGAAAAACATTGCTTATATCAAGTTGTTTAATATTCCACCCATTCACAACAGCAACAGAAAGAACAATTCTAATTGTTGTAGACTTGATAACTGGGCTGTATGTTTCAGTAAAGTCTATTCCTTCTTCTTGATGAAATCATTTAACAACAAGTCTAGCCTTTAACTTTTTAAGAGTTCCATCAACATTTAGTTTGGTCCTGAAGATCCACTTACATCCAAGAATATCCATTTCTGATGTAGCTGGGACAAGTGTCCAAGTGTTGATCTTTTGCGAAGTTAACATTTTTGTTTCCATTGCAGTTTTTCACCCTGGCTGTTTGAGAGCTGCAAAAACTGTTTTTGGCTCACCTGGAACTGAAGTTGTTAGATGAAGACAATACTTAGGAATTGGCTTGATAATCCCAACTTTTGACCTTGTAATCATAGGATGAATAGAATGTTGTTGTGTTGTAGTATTCAGTGTAGCTGTTGTATCATCGGACTGCTGCATTGTATCAGAAGATATAGACTGTTGTGACTCAATTATCATGTCTGAAGATATGGTATCAAATACCTTAGTGCTTGAATTAAGAGCAAATGAATCAATTATTTGCGGTGGTGTATGATACAATGTTGAAACAGATCTTGGTTAATGAAGAGCATTAATGTGATATTTTTGCCAAGACTGTAAAATAGGACCTTGATAGCTTGGAACCAAATACTTGTAGCAATTATGGAAATGGAAGACAAATTCATCAAACACAACATGTCTGGTGATATAAACTCTTCCTGTAGGAGGGTAAAGACATATGTAACCTTTGTAGTTAGTATTATAACCTAAGAAAACACATTTCAAGGATCGAAGTTCAAGCTTATGTTCTGTGTAGGGTCTCAAATAGGATAAAAAATACAACCAAACACTCTCAATGATGAATATTCTGGCTCATATCCATTCAATAACAGAAAAGGACTCTTATTCTGTAAAACTCCAGAAGGAAGTAGATTAATGAGGAAATTTATTGTAACAAAAGCTTCAACCCAATGACATAGAAGCAACCTAGATTGACAAACCATAGATAGACCAAGTTCAACGATGTGTCGATGCTTTCTTTAAGCGAAACCATTATGTTGTGATGTATAAGGACACGAGATAAGTTGATGAATTCCACAATCTGCTAAATGTTGAAGGAAAACAGAGTTGTTGAACTCTCCACCACCATCACATTGGAAAGATTTTATCTTACGATCGTATTCAGTTTGAAATAGTTTCTGCAAAGTAGTGAAATACTAAAAAAAATATAATTTCCATTTCAATGGATAAAGCCAAGAGAATCGAGAAAAGTTATCTACAAACACCACATAGTACTTAAATCCTTGATAGGAGATAATTGGAGCGTGTCCCTAAAGATCACAATGAATCCTTTGTAATGGTTCTTTTGCTTGAAAAGAAGAAGAAGAATTGAGTGGAAGTTGTGAAGTTTTACTCAACTGACATGGTCCACAAAGATTACCATCACTTCTAATTATCTCAATGAGTTTATCTTTCTTAAGTTGCTGCAGAATCTGATAGTGAGGGTGTCCGAAACGCTGATGCCAAGTTTATTCAAATGTTGTTCTATTTCGCGTAGAGTAGAAAGTTTATGGTTGTAGGGACTCCAAGCGATAGATTCCATTATGCTTGATTCCCTTTGTTAGAACTGTTTGGGTTGCCAAGTCCTTTACAAATACACCAACAGAATCAAAGATAACATAACATAGATAATCTGAGGTTAGCTATGAGACAGAAAGCAATGATTTATGTATTGAGGGCACCATAAGAACATCATTCAGACAAAGTGTACCTGACATTGCAGGAAGAGTTGTAGAACCAGTATGTGTGATAGGTATGTATGTGTCATCACCAACCATTACTGAATCTGAACCTGTGAATGAATTAACAAAATTGAGATGTTGTGTTGAGTTAGTCATGTGAGCAGAAGCACCTAAATCTGGGTACCACTCAGCTCCAGAAGTATTTGAGATATGAAGAGCCTGCAAAGCTTATGGTATATCAGCAAATTGATAAAAAATGTCAAATCTATTCCAACATTGTAGAGCAATATGACCAAATCTTCCACAGATTTGACAGACTGGTCTTGAACTGATTATATCAGAAAATGTAGATTGTGTTATTGAATTTCCAGAAAACTGATTATATGTATTAGGAGACTGAACTTTCTGATGAAAACCACGTCCTTTTGAAGAGAAACCACCACCACCTCATGAGAAACTAAAACGTCCTCCTCTGAATCCTCTTCCTCGTCAATTGTAATTTGAATAAGAAGTGTTGTTGTGATGAGCTTGAAAAGCCATGTGAGAATTAACTTCAAAGACATGCTAGGATCTTGTGGTATGTGAGATACTCAGAAGTTATGAGATTACATCATTATAAGTAGGAATTGGTGGTTTGTACATTGAAGTATGAATGACTGTTGAGAAGGCTTCATATTCTTGACCAAATCCTTTTAACAATTGAAAAATCTTCATAGGTTCTGAAACTGGTTTTCTAATAGAGCTCAGATTGTCACACAAAAATTGAACTCTTTTAAGTATTCTTGAATTGATCTTCCACCTTTACTTAGATACTGCAGAGATGCAAGAAGATCAAACTTACGAGACATTGACTTCTCATTAAAATTTCTTGCAAGTGAAGTCCAAACTTCGAATGATGATTCAACTCCAATAACATACCCAAAAACTTCTTCTGATAATGTTCCACAGATCCAAGATTTGACTAGCTGATCTGTTTGATACCAAAAGTCAAGAATAGGATTAGTAAGAGTTGTTTCTGTGTCACATGTTTTTGAAGCAATTGTTGCATCCGGTTGAATGATAGATCCATCAACAAAACCTAATAATTTTTTACTCTTAAGCAAAGATTCCACTTGAGTCTTCCACAAAAGGTAGTTAACGTTTGTGAGTTTGATTTTTACGAAATTAGAAATTTTTATGTGTATAGGAAAAGGAAAAGCAAGATTTTGAGCTTCCATTTCTCTGATACCATGTGAACAAACTGAAAAATATTTGAAGAACTTTAGAGTAAAAGAAATTTCATTTGATTAACACTGTAAACCTGACTACCGAATACAAGTGAGATTCACCAAGCTTTATAGCAACCTAAAGAATCTATACATCACAAGAATCAAGAACTTGATAACGGTTCTTTAAAAACAAAGAAAATGCGCCATGATTGTAGTTTGGTTCTGCAAAACAAGAAGACTTCATCGTCTTCTTTAATCCATTTGAAACTTCTAGCTTAGGTCGAGGCTTTGAACAATGCAGCCCGTCTTGAAACCTTCTGAATCAATCAATAACTTTGTCTAATTCAAATCCTCTGAATCAGATACTGATGCAAAGTTGGTGTCAATAGAGTATGGAGAGTCAAAACATTACCCCAATGTTTTTATTTTAAAAAAATTAAATTAAATAATTAATGTTAAAGATAATAAAAAAGCAATTTTTTTACTAAAAATAATAAATTCGTTCCATAAGAACAAAAATCACTCCTAAATTTTATCCTTTTTATCTTAATTTGAGTTTTGATATTATAATATTGTCATATTTTTATTCGTTTGAGATAAAATAATTAATCAATTTTCAATATAAAAATATATCAAACTCATAATTTTTTTAGTTGCACATTTAATTTACATTACATTAGACAATAACAAATAATATTATTATAAATCGATTTCAAAACATGAATAATTATAGAACAAATTTGTAAGATGTTTTATTAATATTATATTTACATCTAAATTATTTATTTTAATATATATTATCACGGATAAATTTTATTTATATTTGCCAATACATGCGTTAATTTGAATCAATGTACAAAAATGTTTGTTTCGACTAAAAACAAATGAAGAACATTCTATATTTTCATAATGTATGTTTGGGATTATACATGACTCGACATTGCATGTGTTCTTGAAATATTAAGAAGATATCTAAGCGATCCATATACATATTATAAGAGTAAAATATAGGATTGTAAATTACTTGTTATAAATTAGGTTAAATCTAATAACTAATCTCCTTATTTGTATCTAATATTATCCACAGAAGCATCTATCTCTTCTTTCATACATGGTATCAGAGTAATAATTTTTCTAAATCTTGAAACCCTAAATTTTCTTAAGAAACCATAAATTTCTCACAACAAACACTGCAGTCGTCGTAGCCAACGCTAGCTAATGTTCAATAGTATTCGTCACCCCATTGTCGAGTATCGTCTCCCTCCTATTATCGTCATCGATGCATGTCAGTCCATTCCTATAGCCGTCATTGCCTTGTCTCTGTCGATCATGTTGTCATTGGTCTGTGCTGCCGTTGCTAAATCCCAACAAAATATCTTTATCCCGCTCATTGTCTTTCGTCTTCGTAAATTTCATATCCTTTATCATTGCCACAACCCACACCCATCGTCGTCAACCACATCACGTCGCTCATCTAGACCTCGTTGTGACACCAAATCTACTACTCACGTAGCATCGCTCACGTTGCATCGCCATTATCACATCGTCTTCATCATGTCCCATCGTTAGTCCTCAATGTACCCTAACGTCAGTCCTTGACATGTACAATTGCTAGTCCTTGTAATTTTGTCATGTATTGTCATTGTGCGAAAAAATTGTTGCTAAATCTAAATCAGTAGTGCAACTACCACCATGCCTTATTAGACACTCCGTCGACGCCAGACACTCCATGATCGTACCTGCCAATCGTTGCCAAGACCCTCGCTAAAATTATCTTCAGATTACTTATAAGTCAGTTCATTCAAGCTGACAATGAATTATTTGATCTCTTAATAATTTCTCAATGGCTAGTGTGAGCTCATCTTCAGGCACCGATGTCACCACTACATTTAATCCTTAAAAACCACAAATGGTCATCATTTTCATCAATATGTCAAAAATTATCAAACTCAGCGATCAAATTTATCTTATGTAGGGTATTCAAATGTATGCACTTCTTAAAGGATATTTACTCCATTGTTTTTTTGACAAAGATTTTATAGTTTCCGATGGCCATACTATCATTGATGGAATAAGATATTGAATCCGAAATTTGTCTCATCCAAACAATATAAAGAGTATTAGAACATTATTGTACATAAGGGTATTATTGTAATTTCTCATTCCGTAATTAGGTTTAATTCTTAACCTATTGTACTTATAGCCGTTTAGGGCTATTCAAACTCATTCATTCAGAAATACAATTTCAGATTTGAATCTCCATTCACATGGTATCAGAGCTGGTTGTGTCTCACCACACTTCCTAGCCGCCGTCGCCGCCTAACTCTTCTTTCTCGGCCAAACCCTGCCGT
>CM071861.1:10479979-10497199 GCA_036759665.1 Gynandropsis gynandra
AATCAACTCGATGTCAACAACGCCTTTCTACAAGGCACACTCACCGAAGATGTGTACATGGAACAACCACCCGGGTTTGTTGACAGGGATCATCCTCTTCACGTGTGCAAACTTCGCAAAGCACTCTATGGTCTCAAACAAGCTCCTCGTGCGTGGTACTCGGAATTACGGACGTACTTGCTACACCTTGGCTTCAAGAACTCACTTGCGGATGCCTCTCTCTTTGTGCTCCACACGGCAACACATAAACTCTATGTCCTAGTTTATGTTGATGATATGATCATCACGGGCTCATCTTCCTCTCACATTCAGCACTTCATCACGTTGTTGGCGTCTCGGTTTTCCATCAAAGACCTCGGTGATCTACAATTCTTTCTTGGAATTGAAGCTTCGAGGACATCACGGGGTCTCCACTTGTCACAGCGGAAGTACATTACGGATCTCCTCCTTCGCACCAACATGAATGAGGCCAAGCCCGTCTCCACACCCTTTCCATCCACCTCTCGGCTCACCATCACCTCGGGCTCACCTTTGTCCGATCCCACCGAGTATCGTCAAGTCATTGGCAGCCTCCAATACCTTGCTCTCACGCGCCCGGATGTTAGCTACGCCGTCAACAAGTTGTCTCAATTCATGCATCAACCGACGGATGAGCATTGGCAATGTTCCAAACGTGTGCTTCGTTATCTTGCTGGAACTCGTGCCCAAGGTATCTTTCTTGCAGCTCACAATACTTTGTCTCTTCATGCCTTTAGTGATGCGGATTGGGCTGGAGACAAATCTGACTTCAAGTCCACGGGGGCGTATATTGTTTATCTTGGCAAACACCCCATCTCATGGTCGTCCAAGAAACAAAATGGCCACGCTCGCTCATCCACCGAGGCCGAATATCGATCCGTAGCAAATTCTTCGGCTGAAATTTGTTGGATTGGTAATCTTCTCAATGAACTAGGAGTCACTCTCCCCTTGGCGCCTACCAGTTATTGTGGCGCCTACCATTTATTGTGACAACATTGGAGCTACCTACCTAAGTGCAAATCCAGTTTTTCATTCACGCATGAAGCATCTCGCACTTGACTACTTCTTCGTTCGTGGTCAAATAGAAGCTGGTACACTTCGAGTTTCTCATGTGCACTCCAAGGACCAGCTTGCCGATCTCCTCACCAAGCCACTTCCGCGGTTGCCCTTTCAAGACTTGTGTTCCAAGATTGGAATCACATCGGGTGATTCATCTTGCGGGGGCGTATAAAGAGTATTAGAACATTATTGTACATAAGGGTATTATTGTAATTTCTCATTCCGTAATTAGATTTAATTCTTAACCTATTGTACTTATAGCCGTTTAGGGCTATTCAAACTCATTCATTCAGAAATATAATTTCAGATTTGAATCTCCATTCACAAACAACAAGACCGAATTCTCTTCAATTCTCTTATAGGAACAATCTCTGCACCACTTCAATCGATGGTGGTTAGATTGGCCTCTCTTCGAGATGTGTGGGATCTCCTTGCTAATAGTTATGGCAAGGATTCTTGTGGTCACATTCTCCAAATCTGAGATCAAACCAAACGTGCTTCCGAACTCAATCAATGAATGAATACATTCATTTTATCACGTTTAGACAAATGAACTTTCTCTCCATTAACCATGAGGATCTAATACATTATATTATTGATGGTATACCAGACGACTTCAAATTCATTGTTGATGTTTTTAATGCCTGAGACACGCCAATCTATATTGAATAGCTTCACGTGAAACTATTCAATTATGAAACTAAAATCCAAGCACAAAACTCACAAGTGTCTTCTTCTGTAGTGACAACATATCATATGCACAGTTGTTGTCGCGTGAATAATCGAAATTCTATTTCATTAGGATCATGTGATGATGTGAATTATGGATCTTCATGGACACGTTCTGAGGGTCACACGCCAAAATCCTATCGTGGTCATTTCCAATCATGTGGTACTTAAAGGCAAAGTGCGAAGAAGTGCCCTCAATTTCATCTAGTCAACGTAACGAGAACCCATTCTTCGTAATCGTGGCTTTTGTCCTCGTCTAACTCATGGCGTCCATCAAGTCAATCGTGACAGTCTTAGATGTATAACACGACCACGACACCATATGACTCTAGACCATGTCTTCTTGATAGTGGAGCTTTATATCACATCTCGACGAATCTTTCAAACCTATCATTGCATAGTCTTTATCAAGGTGGTGAGGAAATTGTTGTAGGAAACGGAGCTGGCCTACCCATCACTCGTACGGGGTTTTCATCGGTTTATCTTAAACATTCTTCTTTGTGACTTGGAAATATTCTTTATGTCCTTTCCATACAAAAGAATTTACTATCGATTAATCAATTGTGTAAGTCTAATGATGTTTGTGTTGAATTTTTTCCTTTGGAATTTTGGATGTAGGATCGACGCACGGGAGAAAAACTCAAAAATAAATAAACTAGGAATGGTCTATATAAATGGGCATCTCAGTCAATCCTTCAGTCCGACTCCTCTTTTCGTTTAGCTCTTTCCGCAATGAAAAGTCACTATCTCAAATGACATTCTCCTCTAGGTCATTTACCTTTACCTCTTCTAAAGGACTTGATATATCAGTTTTCACTTTCATTGTCTGGCTCAAACTCTTTTATTTGTAATGCATGTTGAGTAATAAGATTCATAAGCTTTCATTTTTAGACTCTACCATGCAATCATCTCAACAACTTGATTACATATTTTTCGATGTTTGGACCTCACCTATTCTTTCACCTATTCTTTCTTTTCATGGCTACAAATGTAATGCTATTTTTGTAGATCATTACACCTAATAAACGTGGATCTTTCCTCCCAAACATAAATATGATGTTTCAACCACATTTAAACACTTCAAAAACCTCATTAAATGAATTCAGACCAAAATTATCCATTTGTATTCTGATAATGGTAATGAGTATATTGCTCTTCGTCCTTTTCGTATATCTCAAGGTATCTTTCACTTTACTATCCAACCCAACATCCTGAACATATTGAGATATTTGAACGTCAAGCTTCGTGTCTTTAGATGTCTTTGTTATCTATGGTTACGACCTACTCTATTCACACATTAGCACCTCGTTCAACTCCTTGTATCTTTCTCGGGTACTTTAATACTCAAAGTGCATATTGTTTCTTTGACCCAATCACATCTCGTCTTTATGTCTCACATCATATCATCTTTCATGAATATCATTTTCCATACCTATCTTAGAACCTTCATCGTCTATGTCCTCAACCATTGATCAGGCGTCACCAACCTTGATTCATCATAACCTTCTGTAACACGTGTTCCTGAATTTGACCAACCACTTATCCAACCATCTTTGTCACCCCAAGCAGTGATCCTTTGCGATCTAATGTCGGGACAATGCATTTAGATTCATCGAGTAGTTCTTTCTCGCACAAAGTTAGTGACGTAAAGAATATTTCTACAACTCATGCAAAATGTAATGTTCATAAGAGGACCAGATCAAAGAACAACATTATGAAGCCATTTACACAATTTAATTGTCATACAACAAAAACTTCACCATCACCTGAACCATCGACTGCAACATTGACTATGAAGGATCCCAATTGGAGACAAGCTATATTGAAGAATTCAATGCTCTAGTAAAAAAATGATACTTGGGACTTCGTACCGATAACACAAGCTATTAATGTCGTTGGTTGCAAATAGATTTTTTGCGTCAAACACAATCCATATGGGTCATTCAATTGATACAAAGCAAGGCTATTTGTGAAGGGTTTTCATCAACTTCCATGTATTGAAATCCAAGAAAAATTTAGTCCAGTTGTCAAGCCAACTACGATTTGAACCATCATCAATCACACCGTTTCAAAGGGTTAGAATATATGACAACTAGATTTTAATAATACATTTCTTCAAGGTTGTATCACTGATAGATTTTGTTTGACACAACCAATTGACTTTATTGATCGTGATCCCGCTCATGTTTTTCGTCTTCACAAAGCCCTTTATGGTCTCAAACAAGCTACATGTGCATGGTATTCGGAGTTACAAAATCATTTTGTTTCTCAAGCCTTTCATAATTCTTTGGCTAATGCTTCACTATTTGTTCTACACACTGATGTTATCACCATATATATTCTTGTTTATGTTGATTATCTTCTTATTATTGGTAACTCTTCTTCTGTTGTTCAAGATGTCATCACCATACTTGGTAAGATGTCATCTATCAAAGATCTTGGAGAGTTGTCTTGTTTTTTTTACATGATCTCTTAAAGGATTGCATATTTCTAATAAAAGTACAATGAGCGAAGATGCACGATGCTAAGCATGATCCTACTCCAATGGCATCTATCACTCATCTTTTTATTCGTGATGGTACACCACTTGTGAATCTGATGGAATATCATGTTCTCGTTGGAACTCTATTGTACTTGACATTGACTAGAGCTGATATTTTCCTTGTGGTCAATCGATTATCTTAGTTCATTCATGTACCTACAAGTGAACATTAGAAAGCCATCAAGCGGATTCTATGATATCTAAGTGTACAAGGAATGTCGATGTATTCTATAAGGTTCCTAATCATCCATCTTTACATGATTTTAGTGATACGGATTGGATATGTGATTATGACGATTAGACATCTATGGGCACATATATTGTGTATCTTGGGTCACATCCGATCTGTTGGTCATCCAAAAAGATCAAAACATCAGCTCATTCATCTACTAAACTAGAGTATCGATCAGTGGCTTCCACTATTGTAAAAATTCGTTGGATGTCCTCACTATTGACAGAACTCAAAATTCTTCCTTCCAAATCTTCTGTGATCTTTTATGATAATCTTGGAACAGCCTATCTCAGTGTCAATCAGGTTTTCACTCTAGAATGAAACATTTTGTATTGGATTATCGCTTTACACGTCATCAAGTAAAGGATGGTCCCTTCGTATCACTCATGTTAGATCTACAGATCAACTAGCCGATCTTCTCACGAAACCGGTACCACGTTCTTTGTTTGATGATTTATGTACCAAGATTCGAGTCACTATGAGAGCTTAATCTTGTGGGGCAGACAAGAGCGAATGGAAAAATTGTAAACTACTTGGTAGGTTAAACTTTATCACTAATCTCCTATATATATGTATCTAATGTTATCAATAAGAGGTATCTATTTTTTTCATACACATATAAATGTAAAGTTACAAAGAGAGTGATGAAGTATTTGCAAAGGACCTAATAATATATGCTTGTGTACAGAAGACTAGATAATTTGGAAGTGATTGGCTACACCGATTTAAACTCTATTAGAAGCATTGATTCTCGAAATTATTTTTAAGTATACATTTATGTTAGTTGTATCTTGAAAAACATAAAATAATTAAAGATCGATTGATAAGTCTACTAGAAAGGCCTGATTTGATATTGATTTCAGTTTACTTTAGAGTGTGGCCAAAGAAATCATCTCTTGGGTTAGAATTATGAACTCAATTTCTAAATTATGGTAATTTCTCGTAGGGTTTCATTGATCGATGATTCAATACATATATATACACAAGCGTCAATACCAAAAATAGGAAACTACCTAAAACAAACTAACCATAATAGAAAATTTCAAATATACAAGATGTGTGGAATATTCTCAAGGATCTCAATATGTACTTTTATGTTGGAGCGTGGATGTCAATAACGCCTAACTTGAAGCGAAGACATAAAAAAGGTGTCATCTCGAGAGTTTTGATGAAGATGTCCTCTAATCGATCCTAGAAACAGACGTAAGAAATGTCGAGTTCGCTACAAAGTTTTAAATCGCGAATGAAGTGACAATCAATGTCTATATATTTTGTACGGTCATAAAACACTGAGTTCGTCGCAATATGAAGTGTTGTCTGGCTGTCACTATATAAATGCATTGGCTTCGTATGAAGATCACCAAAACACTTGTGCAACACCTTTAACCATTTAAGATTACTCATATTCCAAGCAATTCGAAAAGAACCAAATGAACAATGTGGCCATTGACTAAATAATGAGTAATAGCACACGTAGCTCAATCCGAATCAATGTATCATTAAAGCCAAATATCATAGTACTAGAAACAACAAGATTTTAGATGACCATTTTCGTTCAAAAAGAAGGTTTCGAATGTTTCAAATGTGTTCACAATCTGTCATCAATATATTCATTTTGTTTTGATTCGTTCGGAATTTCGATGAAATATTTATCCCCAAACGCGTCTGAAGTTCCATATAGAAGCCCCATTCGTAAATTCTTTCGAAAATCCGACCGAATTATAGTTGAAAAATCTTTTAAGAAATCATCGAAAATTGAACTTTGACGTTCCATTGAGAAATTGTTATTATAAAATACGTTGGTAAAATCTATTGGGAAATCCGTCGGAAAATTTAGTCGAGAAATTCATCGACAAATATTATTAGAAAACTTGTCTAATCATTCACAAATTACATTATAAAAAAATAAATAACAAATTAATAAATTATATAATAAAATAATAATCAATATAATAACTAATCATATAAAACACATATTACAATTCTACTTACAACATAAATTAAACAGAATTTGAAGTCTGATGTTTGGCAAAGATTTTTCATTGTGATATATTGTGCATCCTAATCAACACTCGTCGCACTTGATTTCAAAATATGTATTAACTGGTTAAGTACTGAATTTGTTTGTGCCAATTCGCTTTGTTTCCATCAACGAGCCGTTCACATACAAATTAACAAAGTGAAATGGAGATGTTAATTTTGTTTATTTATATTGATTTGATATTTGGAGAATTATTTTTAAAATTTATATCATTAATTTAAACAAAATAAAAATAAAAAACTCAATCCAATTTAAACAAATTTAGATATAAAATAAACTAAACTCAATCCAATTTAAACAAATTTGGATATAAATAAACTAAACACTAAGCCAATTATAACGAATGAAATCCAAAATAACCAAATTCCTATCTCTATATAACTGTGGGTTCTTACATAGTCTTTTCTTTTCACCTTCGGTATAGAAGCATATAAGGCATCATATAATATGATGGGCCCATTTAATTTTGTCCTACAACATATATACAAACATTTTATCTATATATTAAATAGAACCACATATATAAATGAAGTAACAAAAAAAAAAAAGACTACAACGGCAAATTCTTTTGTTGGTTTCTGGTGATGATCACGTTTGCATAGCATGCAATGCTGATTAATTCGCTATGATTTACATCTCCATCCTGAATCATTCAAAACGAAGACGAAAATGTTAGAACCATCTCTTAAACATTTATAATTTATGAACGATTAGAACATTAAATCACTCCATTTCGATTGTTATTCGAATTCTAAATCTTACGTTTATTAACCACCGAACTAATTCTTCAAAATGAATAATTGTCACTAAAATGTGAATATAATTCTATTTGAGAGCTAAAACCAGGATTGTAGGTGTTAAAATTTCATGTCAAATGTAATTTATATAAGTGAACTAAAAGCAGAGACAGCATATACAACAATGGTTGGCTGTTCTCGAAATGTAAGTCATGTAAAACCAGATCAAGTGATTTAGATGCGGTTAGTCTCTATGTTTCGTTCTGCCGCTAAACCTTAATTTTTGAATCCTAAACCCTAATCCTGAACCGGAGGTTCTAATCCCTGGAGTGACCACCTTAATGATCCTTAAACTCATAAATACAAGAAAAAAAACAGAGATGATTGTGCTTACATTTTTCTGATCAGCTTCATTGGTCACTTCTAATATGGTATCTTCAACGACGATTGATGCTTTTACACACTTGCTTGTGTAACGGATTCGCTACCATCCTTTTCGAGACACTTGGATGCTGAACAAATTGGTTGGTTTTCTTCCTTTTCATATGTTTGTCTTAGGCTCAGAATCATAGCTGTGAACTCCCTGTAGTCGATTTTATCGTTACTGTCAATATCGGCCTGTGGTTTCAAACAAAATGTGTTAAGAGTCTGAAGAAATCTAAGTAAGATTGAACAAAAGGGTATTTTGATTATGAGATGTTTTGCTTACGTCATGTATAAGGGTACTGATGTCAGAACAATCAAGATTTACACCAACGTTTTTCAAACTGCTTCTGAGTTGTTTAAAAGTAATTCGCCCCCTCTGATCTTTGTCTATCGTCTTGAATGTTTCTTTAAGCCCGTGAATCTTTTCCTCGGAAAGGCTCTCTGCAATTACCTGTCAATGAATGTAAAGAAGAATCAGGGTTGGTTCACAAGACATCTTTTGACGTGTAATCAGAATTCGTCTTTACCTTTAAACCCATCTTCTTGAGCTTATCTGTTGCGGAAAATCTCTTCAAGCGATTCAAGATTTCCGGGTCAAGAGGTCTGTCTGGAGCAACTCCTTCATCCCGAATCCACGGATGTACTGAAACAACAAATCTGTTTGTATCACTATAAATTTGAAGCCAGACGAAAGCATGAGATATCATAATGCTGAACTTACATAAGACTTGATGACCAGTCAATCTTCTACTAGGGTTTCTTTCAAGCATCTTCTTGATCAGATCTTTTGCACTCTCAGAAACTTCTGGCCATGGATGTGATGACAAATCAAGATCACCATGCAAAACCTCGTCGAAGATGTCTTCTTCCGTTTCTGCAAAGCAATAGAAAGCTCTAAGACACAGAAGCTTTCCCCCCTGAAGTGATCAAGAACGATAAGAGCGGATTAATCACATTCATACATTACCTCCCGAGAATGGAGCTGATCCTGATAACATCACATATATCATCACACCAGCGCTCCAGATATCAGCTTCTGGACCATATTTCTTGTTCAGAACTTCAGGTGCAACATAGTATGGGCTTCCAACAATATCCGTAAAAGTCTCTCCTTCAGAAAATAAATATCAAGTCATCTTACAACAGAGATTGTATCAAACAGGATAAGCGCTATGAGAATGGATTATTTTAGTAAAATACCAGGCTTGAAGAACACAGACAAGCCGAAATCGATAGCCTTGAGAGGCGAATCCTCCTGATTGTTGACAAAAAGGAAATTCTCGGGTTTAAGATCTCTGTGCATCACCCCTAAAGAATGGCAGGTTTGCACCACACCCAGGATGGTTTTAGCCAATTTAGCAGCCTCTCTCTCTGTATAATACCCTCTTTCGACGATTCTATCGAAAAGCTCACCTCCTCTGCACAACTCCATCACCATGTGAACCGCCACAGCATCCTCATAAGCTCCTTTGATGGAAATTACATTAGGTTGACCTAACAAATGGTACATTATCTCTACCTCCCTGCTGACATCATCCACGTCTTCTTCAGTCTCTAGCTTTCTCTTCTGAATCGATTTGCAAGCATATTCCGTCCCTGTTCCCTTCTCCACGCAGAGGAAAGTTGTCCCGAACTGCCCGTGACCTAACTTGTTGCCTAAGTTATAGTATTCCTTCAAATGCCCTGTTTTTCTTTTTAACACCGATTCTGCCTGCAACCCCGCACTCAGTAGTCTCCTCACATTGTGAGGCTTTCTAACATTTTCAGACACAACCAAAGGTTTCGGTTTTGTCTCCACGGCTAGCTTATGTTCCGTGCTCTTTGTCTCATTTGTTTTTTCGTCTTCCTTAGAATCTGATGCCTCTGAATCCGTAAAACTCTTCTGCTTCTGCACATGTTTTTGTACATCCTCTCCTCTATTTCCAACTACTTTCCCATCTCCATGACCGATATTTCCGCAGTCAAGCCCGATTTTTTCTTCCTTCGACATTACCATTTGTTGAGGAGGCTTGCCTGAGAGCTGATTCATGGGATTATCCATGATCAAATCTGTGGGACGAACCCATGAACTTGATTTGGACTCAACACAATTGCTCACGATATGAACACAAACATTCCCCATTTGCAGAAACAAAAACGTCAATCAACCATAAATCCCACAAAACGACACTAAAACTCCACTAACCCGTGATTTCGCAGATTACCGAACACACAGCCCTGAAAGCCGTTTCCTTCTGATTCACGTAACGATACCCAAAATGTCATCTCACGAGATAAATCCCCTGTTTTCCACAATCTAATGCGTATAAGAACAGCTTCCATGAACAAACACCGGAATGATAGAACCTAACCCACGAAGGCATTGATAGAAGAATGATCCGAAGGAGAAATCTTTTGTGGTTTTTCCTCTGGGCTTTGGATCTAACACAAGACTCCGAGGAAGACAAAATCAATTAAATTCAAGAAATTTCCCCAAACTCACTATAGAAAATTAGATTACAAGGCACGATGAAACAAGTACCATGCGGATTTGAAGAAGGTTGACAAGGAATAGGCTCTCACGTTGCGACAAATTTTTGGGGATTTATTAGGGTTTTTGCCTCTTCAAATTAATTACCTGCGTGCGTTCTTTTCTATGGAAATCTAATAATCGGATTCAATGTATAAGTGTATGTATAGGCGAGCGCTTGTAAGTTATTTCCATAAAACTAGGATTCTTGTCTATTTCTCTTTATTCTTGTATTCTTAATTTTTATTTATGATAATTTAAGAGAAAGTTTATAAGGTTTATTAATAAATGAATATTTTTTTCTAATACGAAAATTCGAATCAGCATAAGAGACAAAATGTGAATTGGTATTGATTACCTATTTCATAATATTTGAACTCGGAAAAATACATAAACAAACTGAAAATTTGAATTAGGCATTTTTCAGATAAAAAAAAAACAAACAAACGATGCAAAAAACGATTTACATGCATTTTACCCTTTATCGTTTTAAAAGAAGAATGTTTTCCTATTTTCTGTTTTCTAAAAGTCGAAAAAACCAGAACCGTTTCTTGACGACCAAGCTATATGCAACGTGAAGGCAACAAACGAACTCGAAGTCAACTATAACATTAAAAAACATGTAAGAAGAGAGATAATGACAAAAAATGAAGCCCTTCTCAGACGTCTCGTGTCAAGCTAGAGATATCAATATGCCCGGACTCAGGCCGTATAGGGGCATTATCGTCATTTTTGCATTCGGAAGAGTCTCCTGGTGGACGGTCTTCAAAGGGCAACCCGCGACTCGTGGGAGTCTGAAATGAGTGATCTTTGAATATGTCGAACAAGCTGTTTGCCCTATTCTCAGCTGCATCGCAGAAGCTCTTCATACCGCTGAAGAAATGACATTCCGTGGCATCTACTTTGCTGTGCAGTCCAGGGATCGCGTCTTCTTCAAACCAATCAGGGGGAGACCCGAGCATCTGATCTGTGACGTCCTCTTCTGTATACTCTTTGGTGGAATGAACAACTGTGGGAGACCTAACCGGGATAGAGAGGAAGAATGGTTAGAGATAATGTACAATTTGTCATTCAGAATAAAAACGAAACAGCCACTAATTAGTATCAGCAGATCCAAACAAAAATTATCACAAGACATTGTGTAAGTCACAAGATGACATATAATGTTTAGAGATTGGGTGATTTCTCAAATTGAAATCAATTGAGAAGATTTATGGGGTCCATATGCCTTTCACCAGGTAAATTATTGTGATAAATTCCGAAGAAGTTAAAATGTCAATGTAAAACTTGAATCTAACAAGATCAACAGAGACCATGCTAGTTATATAAGTGTTCTGAAAGTATCTTCATAAAGCCCAAGCTAATTACATAGCCGCAATCATAAGGCCAAAACAAAGAAAATAGGAGCTCTATTCGTAGGTAATAGTTCAAACGAAAACACCCCTCTACAGTCAAAATGTTCTAAAGCAACTGAAACATACATATCAGAAACAAATATGATTGACACTCTGCTAAGAACCATCTAAGGTAGAACTCGCCCAAAAGATATCTTATAAGCTATACATTAGAGTCTATTTCAATCTATGTGGAACTCCCAATTGGCTTGTGAACTCTTTATCGCAATGCTGGCGGCTAGTACTGGAGACCATTTCCCTATTTCGCCCTTTCGCTCCTCTTCCGCAGCACATGCCACCGCATGCCTATCCTCAGGCAAGTGACGGTGTGGCTCTGAGAGAGGAATGAAAGGGAAAAAAGGGGAATAGGCCAAGTACCGAGCACCTTAGTACCGAGCGCTATATAGAATGTGGTACTGTTATGACGTGGCATTGTTGTGATTCACATGCCAATTGAGAGTCTCACACATGCATTGAAATAGTCTCTAATGTAGAACTTAGGAGGACCCTTAGGTAGCCTTCCTTACAAGCTAGTTTTTGGGATGAAATCTAGCAAGGTGGTTCTTATCACACACATGCTGTTAATTAGGGTAGACATTTCGGTTCGATTATATAAAATCGAACCAAAACGAACCGAATTATGAATTCGGTTTGGGTGTAGATAAAATAACCGATGGGATATGAATAATTTTTTTTTCACAGCTCAAAGCTTTTGAGTTTCAGAAAGGAAATTCGTCCAAGAACTTAGATAGCAATTTACTATCCCATTATCAGATTTCGATGAAAGTTACCGAGTCATCTATAGGCCTGTAACCCTACCGAATCCAATATACCAAGATGGAAAAAATGTTCGATTGGCCTTAAACTATGCGAAGACGAACCGAAATTATCGGAACCCATGTCTTCAATAAATATGAAACCCTATAAACCCCAATCCCACGTCTGAAAAAACTCATTAACCAAAATTTCCCCAATTTTCAAGGGAGAAGGATTCTTAATACTCACGTCCCAACACAGTGACGAAAGACCTCTTCCGTTTTCTCACACTTCTTGACGAATTTCCCAGGCTCGACCTCCTCTGTCTTACACTGAGACCTCACCACCTTGGAGGTGGAGCATTGGTCGTCGCCGCCATCGGTCTCGGATGATTTGTCCCTCCAAATCCGACCCATGTCAGTGAGAGATCTTGTTCGTGGATTCTTCCCCAAGAAAATTTCAAGGTGTCTTGTGCGAGCTGCTTTATCATTTTCCCACCTTTATAGCCTTCTCCGTTTCTTTGGTTCTCGATCCAATCTTTTTTCAACAAAAAAATATTATTTTTATTAAAAGTTAATTATTAATGGAGATATATATGTTAAAAATATATAATGTAAATTATATAAATAATATTAAGAGGATATATATAATTAAATATATATAATATGAAATATATATGTATACATATGTATATTATGAATATATATTATATATTATATAAATATAAATATATTTATAGGCATATGTTATAAGTTATAGATATAAATATGTATACATTATAATATATAAATAATAAAATATTATATATATATATATACTTTAATAAGAAAGAAAGGGAATGAGTGGAGGGAGGGCAGGAGAACGTTAAAGTAAGGGAGACAGAGAAAAGGTAACAAATGTGTTTTTTACCTTGTATAAGATATGTCATATTAGTCCGAGGAATTTGTCTATTTATAGACAAAATTCTTTCATTAATTTAATAATAAAAAATTATATGGATTATGGCCCATGATATTTACTAATTCAATACTCTTTTTTAAATATTTATTGTTTGCCTCGTTAAAAATTTTATTATGAAAAAACTCTTTGGGATAAAAAACTATGATGAGAGAAAAAAAGTACAGCAATAAAAACTCATCCTCGAGTTGTCAACTCTTTGTTTAATAATAAGCTTCGGAGATGACGCATCCCAATATTCTGAATGTGTTTTCTCAATGTTGAAGTAGAGAGCGCTTTTGTGAATAAATCGGCTACATTTTCGTATGATCGTCGAGCTCTTGTGTATACGTGAAAAATATTGGAGGTATATGCTTTGTTCTGTCACTTTTGATATATCCTTCCTTTGTTTGAGCAACGCAAGCGGCATTATCTTCATATAGTATTGTTGGGTTGATATCAGTTGATAATCCACATGTCTCCTGTATGTGTTGAGTTAAAGCTCTGAGCCACACACATTCTCTACTCGCTTCATGAAGTGCTATGACTTCAGCATGATTTGAAGATGTTGCAACTAGTGTTTGTTTTTGTGAACGCCATGATATCGTTGTCCCTCCAATTGTGAAAACATATCCTGTTTGTGATCTAGCTTTATGAAGATCTGATAAGTAACCTGCATCTGCAAAACCGATTAATTCACGTTTGGAATCTCTAGGATAAAATAATCCTAAATCAATCGTTCCTTGTAAATATCGAAAGATATGTTTAATCCCTGTCCAATGACGATGTGTAGGGGATGAGTTGTATCGTGACAAGAGATTAGTAGCAAATGCTATATCAGGACGAGTGCAATTTGCTAGATACAAGAGAGCCCCTACTGCACTCATATATGGTACTTCTGGTCCAAGTATATCTTCATTTTCTTCACAAGGACGAAATTGATCTTTTTCAACATTTAAAGATCTACATACCATTGCGGTGCTTAATGGATTTGCTTTATCCATATTAAAGTGTTTTAATACTCTCTTTGTATAATTTGATTGATGTACAAATATACCAGTCTTTAGATGCTCTATCTGTAAACCAAGACAAAATTTTGTTTGTCCAAGGTCTTTCATTTCAAATTCTCTTTTTCAGATAATTTCGAGCATTTTCAATCTCTTTTGAGGTCTCAATTATATTCAGATCATCAACATAAACAGCTATAATCACAAATCCACTTGTTTTCTGAATAAAAACACAAAGACAAATAGGGTTATTCACAAATCCCCTTTTTAATTAGATATTCACTTAGACGATTATACCACCTACGTCCAGATTGTTTCAATCCATATAAAGATCGTTGTAATTTGATTGCACACACTTCTTTAGGTTTTGAGTTTGATGTTTTCGGCATTCTTAATCCTTCAGGGATTTTGATGTATATATCATTATCCAAAGATCCATATAGATATGCCGCAACCACATCCATAAGGTACATATCTAAGTTGTTGGATGCTGTTAAACTCATCAAATATCTAAATGTAATTGCATCCATAACGGGGGAATATGTTTCCTCATAATCAATTCAAGGTCTCTCGGAAAACCCTTGTGCAACAAGACGTGCCTTATATCTCGTGACCTCATTATTTTCATTTCTTTTTCGTACAAAAACCCATTTGCATCCAACCGGTTTGACACCATTTGGAGTTTGAACGATGGGTCCAAATACTTTTCTTTTATTTAATGAGTCTAATTCTATTTGCATAGCTTCTTTCCATTTGATCCAATCATGTCTCTTTTGACATTCTAACACTGACATTGGTTCTACTTCTTCACTATCATTTACAATTTCTTTGGATATAGAGAAAGAGAATATTCCATCATTGTCATTTATTTCATCTCGTCTTATAATCTTTTCATCATAGATATAATTGATGGAAATTTCATTGTTTTCTGTATGTTCATGATTATTTTCATGATTTTCATTTTGAAGTTCATCTTCCTCATTTGTTTCTTTTTGAATGTTCTCTATTATTTGAGAATCATCATTATCAAACTTCTTTCTCTTTCGAGGATTTTTATCTTTAGAACCAAGTGGTCGTCCGCGCTTTAAGCGTGTTGTAGACTCATTTGAAATTCTTTCACCCGTATGCCCTTTTGGTATTTCTATACGAGCGGGTGCATTTGCAGCCGGTATATATGATTTTGTAACCCGAGCTGTATCATTGAACCCATCTGGAAGTCTATTCGCAATATTTTGCAAATGTATTATCTTTTGTACTTCCATATTACATTGTTTTGTAGGAGGATCAAAATATAACAATGATTGTGTTTTCCATGTTAACTCTCGTGCGGCTTGTTTTATTCCTCCTCCTAACGGTGGGAATTCATTCTCATTAAAATGACAGTAAAAAAAACGAGCTGTGAATACATCACCCGTTTCTGGTTCAAGATATCTAATGATAGATGGTGAATTATATCCAACATAAATTCCCAATCTGCATTGTGGGCCCATTTTTGTTCGTTGCGGTGGAGCAATTGGAACATATACAGCACAACCAAATACTCGAAGATGAGATATATTTGGTTCTTGTCCATTTGATAATTGCAATGGAGAATATTTATGATAAGCACTTGACCTTATTTGAATTAGTGCAGCAGCATGTAAAATGGCATGCCCCCAAGCAGAAACTGGAAGTTTCATTTTCATTAGCAATGGTCGAGCAATAAGTTGGAGACGTTTATGAATGACTCTGCCATACCATTTTCTGTATGAACATGTGGTACGGGATGTTCAATCTCAATACCGATCGATGCACAATAGTCATTGAATGCTTGAGAAGTGAATTCACCAGCGTTATCAAGCCTCACCTTTTTAATAGGATGATCGGGGAATTGAGCTTGTAATTTTGTTATTTGAGCAATAAACCTCGCAAATGCAACATTACGAGTTGATAATAAGCAAACGTGTGACCATCTGCTAGAAGCATCGATCAATACCATAAAGTATCGAAATGGTCCACTTCGTGGATGTATAGGTCCACATGTATCCCCATGTAATCGTTCTAAAAACGATGGTGATTCATGTCCAACTTTGACAGATGATGGTCTTATTATTAATTTTCCTTGAGAACAAGCACTACATGCGATTTCATGAGATTGAAATATCTTCTCATGTTTTAATGGATGACCATTGGAATTTTGAATAATTTTTCGCATCATTATTGAACCAGGGTGACCCAATCGATCATGCCAAATCTTAAACATGTCTTCATATCTTGGGTTTAATATGGCATATGTTTCCACCATTCTTATCTTTGTGAAATATAGCCAAGAGGATAAAGCTGGTAAAATTTTCACAATATGTTTCTTTTTAGAAACCATTATCGTGATATAAAGATATTCACGATTTTCATCATTCATAGTCTCAACATGATAGCCATTTTGGCGAATATCTTTGAAACTTAATAAGTTTCTTTGGGATTGTGGAGAGAATAATGCATCTTGTATGATAAATTTTGTCCCTCCGAACATTATAAAATTTGCTTCTCCACATCCCTTAATTATTTTTGCATTTCCAGATATTGTATTGACACTGGATTCATGTATTCTAAACTTGGAGAAATATTTTCTATCTTTCAATATTGTATGTGTCGTAGCACAATCGGCTAGACATATATCTCCATCATTGATGTTTGATCGTGACATATTTTGTATTACTTTGATCCGATAAATATATAGATGAACCTGAAAATATGAAGCAAACTTCGCATATGATATATAACAATGTAACAAAATATTACAACAAAAGATAATCTAATAAAACTTTAAACCTAAATAGCGAAAGAAAAAATACATT
>CM071861.1:10507326-10523027 GCA_036759665.1 Gynandropsis gynandra
GTTAATTTATTAATTAATTTATAAATTTAAAATTAAACTATAATTTATATTATAAATTAATAATGTTGTTAAAAATTTTAATTATAGAATTAAAAAAATAGATGATGTTTAAAGTCTTTACATTTATTTTAAAATTTAGTGATATCATAAAATTAAAATATTTTTATTAATTATATATATTTTAATGTTTTTTATATTATAAATTCTATTAATATAAAGTTATTATATATATATTGTGGATTTAAAAAAACCACTTTAATACATTATTAATACATATTAATGGGATAAGACCAAATTAATTCAAATAAATTGTAAATGAATCACAATTGTAAATGCATTAAATAGTGATAAGATCAAATTAATTGTAAATTAACAATAAGAGAGGATGCTAATGAAGTATGCTTTCTGTGAAATGATAAGAGAGGATGGAAGAGGAAGATGAAGATAGAAGAGAAGATGATTCTTTTATTCATGTGGATGATATGATAAATTCTTTGAAATTTCTTTGTCATTACTCATACAAAAAAATGATGGAGTTTTTATTTCATTTTTTTATTATATTTTATATTATTAAATAAACATGAATAATAAAAGAAAATACAGAGAAAATTTGAAAAAAAAATATATTTGCAAATTTTTAACAAATTTAAAAATGGAACTTCCTCCTTGCGCCACCTCATCAACAAATTTTTTTTATTTTTTATTATAATTCATAATTAAATTTTATCTCCATTAAAAATTATTTATAACCACTAACCTAAATTTAATATCCAATATAATTATTCCTAAATTTAATATATTCTATATGTTAAAAAAGTTTTTCCTCTCTTAACAAAAAGTTTTTTTATATATATCTTTGATTATTTAAATAATATAAAAAATATATTCAATATATATAATTAAATTTAATTAGGAATAATTAGGAATTTCATTAGGAATAGAATATATTAAATTTAGGAATAATTACAATGGATATTAAATTTAGGTTAGTGGTTATAAATAATTTTTAATGGAGAGTAAAATTTAATTATGAATTATAATAAAAAATAAAAAAATGTGTTGATGAGGTGGCGCAAGGAGGAAGCTCCATTTTATCCTACTTTTTATATATAGATTCTATATATTAAAAAGTTTTTCCCCTCTTAACAAAAAGTTTTTTTGTATATATATCTTTGATTATTCAAATAATATATAAAAAGTATATATTCAATATATATATAATTATATATAAAAGAAGAATGTTTTGGTGGCTTCTCATGAAGCCACCTAAGCAATTAACAATTTATCCGAAATTTAAAAAACATTATAAATCTATCATTAATTACAATAATTTATAACAATCCAATGAAATAAAAATAAATAAATATATTCTTTATAATAACTACAATTTTAATAATTAAAAAGTTTTTAGCTCCCAATTAAAAAAATCATCAACATATCTTTTTTATTATAATTCATAATTAAATTTTACTCTCCATTAAAAATTATTTATAGCCACTAACCTAAATTTAATATCCATTATAAGTATTCCTAAATTTAATATATTCTATATATTAAAAAAGTTTTTCCTCTCTTAACAAATATTTTTTTTGTATATATATCTTTGATTATTCAGATAATATAATAAAAATGTGGATATAAAAAAATAGGTTCAATATATATTCAATATATACATATAATAATATATATATAAAAGATTGTTTTGATGGCTTCTCATGAAGCCACCTAAGCAAAAATCAATTTATCCCAAATTAAAAAACATTATAAATCTATCATTAATTACAATAATTTGTAACAATCCAACGAAATAAAAAAATAATAAATATATTTTTTATAATAACTACAATTTTAATAATTAAAAAATTTTCATCTATCAATTTAAAAACAATTTTAATAATTAAAAAATTTTCATCTATCAATTAAAAAATTATTTTATTTTTGTCTATACATGATCTTAAAAATTTGTATTTAGTTTAAAGTTTTATAATTTAATTTTAAATAATTCATACATTATTGACACATTTTATATACATTTATTTCAAAAAAAATATTTGGAAAAAATTATATTAATATATATCTATCATTGATTAAAATAATTTATAAGATATCAACCCAATAAAAAAATAATAAATACATTTATTACAATAAATACAATTTTTAATAATTAGAAACCTTTCACATTCTAATTTAAAAAATAATATACACATATACATTATCTTAATAATTTTTATTTAATTTAAACGTTTCGAATTTAATTTAAATAATCAATACTTATTTTATATAAATTTTAAATATATTAGTTTTAAAACAATTATTTGGAACAACATTAGATTAATAATACCAACAATCTATTATTAGGTATTAAAAATATACAATTAAGGACTAGTATTAGAAATTCTAGAATTAATGTACACATTTTTATTTTTATATATATAAATATATGTATTAAAATAAAAATCATAAATACATTTTTACAATAAATACTAACTTTTCACCTCCAAATTAAAAAGCAATATACATCTATCATTAGTTACAATAATTTATAACAATCTAACAAATTAAAAAAATAATAAATATATTTCTTATAATAACTATAATTTTAATAATTAAAAATTTTAATCTCCCAATTAAAAAATAATAATATATGTTTATATGTGATCTTATGAATTTGTATTTAGTTTAAAGTTTTAGAAGTTAATTTTAAATAGTAAATACTTTATTAACACATTTTATATAAATTTTAAATATATTTATCTCCAAAAATTATATTTGGAAAAATATTACATTAATATACATATATCATTGGTTACAATAATTTTCAACATCCCAACCCAATAAAAAACTAATAAATACATTTTTTATAATAAATACAATCCTTAATAAAAAATATATTTGGAAAAACATTATATTAATATACATCTATCATTGATTACAATAATTTATAACATCCAACCACAATAAAAATAATAATAAATGAATTTCTTACAATAAATACAATCTTTAATAATTAAAAACTTTTCATATTTCACTTAAAAATAATATACAATACATGATCATCTTAATAATTTTTATTTAGTTTAAAAGGTTAGAATTTAATTTTAAATATTCAATATATTCATGATTTACTTTATATAGATTTTAAATATATAAATTTTAAAAATATTTTGGAAGAAGAATAGATTAAAAATACTAGTAACCTATTATTAGGTATTAAAAATACACGATTAAGGACTCATATTAAAAATATTAGAATTACTGTATACATTTATATATATATATATATATGTATTAAAAACATAATAAATAATAAATGCAAGTTTTACAATAAATACAAACTTTTCACCTTCCAATTAATAAAACAAATATACATCTATCATTAATTATAATAATTTATAATATCCAACAAAATAAAATACTAATAAATACATTTCTTACAATACATACAATTTTAATAGTTAAAAATTTTTCATCTTCCAATTAAAAAAAATAATTTACATCTATACATGATCTTAAGAATTTGTATTTAATTTAAAGTTTTAGAATTTAATTTTAAATAATCAATACATTATTGACACATTTTATATAAATATATTAATTTTAAAAAAATTGGAAGAACATTAGATTAATATATTTACAATAATTTATAACATCCAAAAATAATAATAATAATAAATATATTTATTAAAATAAATACAATTTTAATAATAAAAAACTTTTCACCTCCCAATTAAGAAAAAATATACTTCTATAGATGATGTTAAGAATTTGTATTTAGTTTAAAATTTTAGAATTTAATTTTAAATAATCAATACATTAATTACTGATTTTATATATTTATTATTGCTTGAAGCTAACAATATGTCCTATATAAATATATTGTATTTCTTATAATTGTAAAACAAATAGAAGAATTTTGTAAGTTTTATAGCGTATTACATTTTTATTGATATATATACAAATTATAACGCTCGATTCAGTTGATTATATGTATCATCAATATAAACAATACGTTTGCTAAAGGTATTTTGTATTGCATTTCAACTACTATACATTTGTTTTCATTTTTTATTTAACCAATCATTGATATCATTTAATAATAAAATATGTCATTTAACAAAATTTTTATTAAAAGTTCTAAATATTATTCTTTGATAACATTATATTTTCTAAATTCATATGTTATAGAATTTTTCAATATTTATTCAATAAAACCATAAAAAAAATATATCCCACACAAGGCGCGGATAACAATAAAAGTTCTTGCCCACAACCCTCCACGTCACATTTTTTTTAAAAAATTAAATAAACCATTTTTAATAATGGTGATTTTTATTGTGGAAGAGTAAAGGTTATTTAGTATCTTCAAAGTGCCCTCCCATTCTGATGTACGTTTGTTTTCTCCTCCCCGCTCGCTCCCTCTTGCTCTCTCGCTCCCTCCCCGACACCGACAAGTTCCGTCGACTCGCTTTCCTTTTCGAGCGTTGGTTCCCCTCAATCCCCAGGTCAGTTAACCTCTCTCACATTCTCCTTCCTCCTTTCCTCTCGCTCTCTCACGTTGCCACCGTGAGTTCCGGCCACTCGCTTTCCTCTTCAATCTTTGATCTACTTGTATAAGTCCATGAGAGACTAACCGGGATTCATGATGGTGTAGGTGATTTTGGCAAGGAAACCCGATATTCATGTTGGTGTTGGTCAGCTATGAAAGGAATATTTCCCAGAGAGTCAAAAAATGAGAAAGACGAATGAATGATAAGAGAATTTCATACAGTCGCCATTTCTTAAACAAGGGTTTCGTTGGCCGAATAGAGCTATATTTTAGAAATAATTGTTCGGATTGAAGAAATAGGAGATACACTTACAATCCATTTTATTCGGTTTTCCAAATATTCGCCAACTTCTGGATCACTTTCTTTCCTCTTCAATCTATGTTCCCCCGCAATCCCCATGTAAGCCATAATTAATATTTTTCTCCGTATATGCAAAATTTCATCAGAGACTAACCAAGATTCATGATGGTATAGGTGATTTTGGAAAGGTAAATCCGAGATTCATGATGGTAGAGGTGATTTGGAAAGGCAAAATCCGAGATTGATGATGGTGTATGTGAGCTATGAAAGGTAAGCCGTAACTAATATTTTTCTCCATATATGCAAGAAAATCTGAGATTCATGATGGTATAGGTGATTTTGGAAAGGCAAAATCCGAGATTCATGATGGTGTATGTGAGCTATGAAAGGTAAGCCATAATTAATATTTTCTCCATATATGCGAAAGTCCATCAGAGACTAACCGATATTCATGATGCTATAAGTGATTTTGGAAAGGAAAATCCGAGATCCATGATGCTATAAGTGATTTTGGAAAGGAAAATCCGAGATTCATGATGGTGTAGGTGAGCTATGAAAGGAAAATTTCTAAAAAATCATGATCTAAAAACCTTTGTTGCCATTCTGAAACTTTACACTTCTTTTTCGGATTACACGGAATGGATTACACAGAATGATCTCCTAATGAAGTTGGGAAGAGAGAAAGCGTGTGCATTGTCGCTCATGGAATATGATCCTTTATATCTTAATTGATCATTTGAAATCCATTTTCATTGCTTGAAATCTTGGATTCTATTTGATAGGCATATGAGAAGTAATGAAACTCAGATAGAGATCTTGGTGTTAGCATAAGTGCGCCTCGTGGGGTTGTTGCTCTTGTTCCTACATGGTCGTTTAAAAAACGTATGATTATGAATGGAACATCAATGGCATCTCCATGTGCTTGTGGAGCAAATGCATTACTTCTCAATGCTATGAAGGTTTCCTTTCCAACATTTTTTGCCTTGATGTTCTCTGTCTGGCATGTCCTTCTATCATGCCTTTCTTTCAGTTAATTGATTCCCCGTAGTTTAATCTGTCATACTCTACAGGCTGAAGGCATTCAAGTGAGCCCATATAGTGTGAGGAGGCCATTGAGAATTCATCTGCACCTGTAGGTGATCTATCTGAAGACAAACTAATCGCTGGACAGGGGCTTATATAAGTTGACAAGTAAAACTCTATCCCATGGATATTTTCCCCTACCTTCTAAGATGATTGAATTTCAATGGTTTAATTTCTTTATATTCTAATATTTGTCCCATGACAGGGCATACGGATACTTAAAACAATTCTAGGACTTCCCGTCCGTCTTCTATCAGATAAAAGTTTATCTCTCTGGAAAAACAAGTATGTGTACTCTATCTATACTATAAATGACTTCTCATGTTCCATCACTAAGGAAAAAATAAGCTCTGCACAATTTTATGATTTATGAAGCTCTCTGTGCAGAAGCATTTGTAACTCGAAATTTGCCAAAATCTAATGTTTCAACAAAACATATACTCTTCAAGATTGATAACCTGTTTATTGCATCTCCTACATCACGAGGGATCTACCTGCGGGAAGCTACTGATAGCAAACAATCTACTGAAGTGAGCTATTGCTACATCATAGAAGCATTAGACTCGGGAGTATGCAGAGTTGTCTTTGCAAACACATACTAGATTCTATGGGCTGCATTGTACTTAAAATCATTAATCTTTTGGTAACAAGCGGCTATTCTTTTAGTTCTGATGTTATGAATATCGAGTACTTCTATTTGTGTTGGATTAAATTTTTCTCCTCATACTTGATCCTTTCCTTGATGATTTACATATTGCATTTTTTGTACTTTGTTAACAATCTGAAACAAGCATTGTTGTGGTATCATTAGTGGACAGTACAAGTTGAACCCAAATTCCATGAAGGTGCAAGTAATTTAGAGGAAATTGTCCCATTTGAGTAATGTATTGAGTTGCGCTCTACTGATGAGGGAGTTGTAAGAGTTCCTGAGTATCTCTGCTCACTCATAATGGGTGCAGCTTCAAGTCAGTTTTTATATTTCTATATATTCTGTTGTTCTCTGTTTTCTTTTTGTCTGTAGTTGTGTAAGTAAATCTTAGGGAGTTTTCTTTTTTTCCCCTAAAATAAATAAATTAAAAAATAAAATTTTATGTATATGAAGGATACAAAAATATTTTTCAAAAAATTATTTTAATTTTAGTATAAAGTTCCGTAAAATTTTATTTTTCTATTAGAGTTAACTAACAAACATTGTTTGTTGAGAAATATTGAATGAATTATCAAATGTATCATGCTAATATGCGTAATAAAACATCTTATTAGATTATTTGTCATACTCATGTCCAATATATGCATAAATAATAATTTATTATATAATAATTAATAATCACTTTATATCTCACTAAATCATCTCATTTTTCCAATGAGATTGAGCAAATATAGTTGCTTAAAGGTATGCGACGTACCATCTATAGTTGTCCATTTGAGAAAAATTATATGAACGGATTACTCCAACATATCAGTATTTACGCATTAATATAAATTACTAAAGATTAATAATTGTATGTTATTACTAATTTTATGTGTTTCTTTGTTAGAGACAATCAATTTAATGGAGAAGAAACAATTTACTACTTCGATAAAATTTTTTTAAACTCGAAAATTCTAAACAATTTCAATAATATTTTTTTATTTCGATATAATTTCAAACAAACTTATTTTACAAATTTAAATATGAATTAAACAATAAATCATGCAAATATATGTTAACCAAGAATATTGGCAAACAAACTTCGCTAATCACTTTTCTATCGAAATTTATTCATAGTGAGGCCTATTGTTTTATCATTAGACCTTACATCTCCAAACTATTTCAATATTATCAACGCCAAATCTATTATCTTCATTTTAGTAATTGCTTTAAGTTTTAATATTGTTTATTTTAATATATTTTTCTACTTATTATACCTAATGTTTTAAATTTGTTAACAAAAAAAAAATATATCATCATCCCGTGCATCGCGTGGGGGCTTTTCGTAGTTGTATATATATAAAAGTTCTTGCAAAAGGAAGTTTGTGGTGAAGCCATCTCAGAAAATCTTTTATTTTTTAAATCTAATTTTTTTATTAAATATAATTATATTGATCATTAAAGAACTATTAAAATGTAATTAATGATCTAAAATTTTTAAATATCTCTTTTAATATCTTATTAATATCCACAAAACCTCATTAAACCTAACATTATAATATTTTACATAAATTATTTTAATTTTTTTATATTTAATGAAATATTAATATATTATTTATAATTAAGTCTTTTGAGGAAAAAATTTATATTAATATGTTATTTATGACTAAAATCTTTATATAAAAATAAGAATATATATATATATATATAAATACTTATATAAATATTTAACTTTTTTAATTTATTATACTTAATGAAATATTAATATATTATTTATAACTAAATCTTTATACAAAAATAAGAAAATCTGTATATACAAATATAATTTTCCCTATTTTTATAGAGATTTAGTTATAAATAATATATTAAACCTAACATTGTAATATTTTACATAAATTATTTTAAATTTTTTAAAAATTTATTATATTTAATCAAAAATATTAATATCTTATTTATAAAATATATGTATATATTGATTTTCGTAATTTTTATGATTTGAAGAATTAATATATTTAATTTTGAAATTGTATATAACTTTTCTATTCAATCTTTAGTGTGGTCATAATCGAATAATTTAATTATTAAATTTAATGGAATAAAAAAGTAATGGAAAAACGTTGGATAAAATATTAAAGGTTGAAGAGAGAATAATTTTTACTAATTTTGTTGTCATTATTGTTATAATTATTGTTTTACATAACATACACTTTTTTATTTCTTAATTGTTAAAAATAAATATTTCATAATTATTATAATTATTTAATTTTATTTTAATTATTAGTTTAAGTTGATATAAATATATATTTTTATATATAATTAAAAATGATCTATATATTAATATTACTTGAAGAAAATATTTGTAATTAATATTACATTATTTTATGGAGTATTGTACTTTTTATGATTTGACGAATAAATATATTTAATTTTTAAATTGTATATAACTTTTCTATTCAATCTTTAGTGTGGTCATAATCACATAATTTAATTATTAAATTTAATGGAATAAAAAAGTAATGGAAAAACGTTGGATAAAAATATTAAAGGTTGGAGAGAGAATAAGTTTTACTAATTTTGTTGTCATTATTGTTATAATTATTGTTTTACATAACTACACTTTTTTAATTCTTAATTGTTAAAAATAAAATATGTTATAATTATTATAATTATTTAATTTTATTTTAATTATTAGAAATAAATTTATATTTTAATATATAATTAAAAATTATCTATATATTAATATTATTGAAAGAAAATATTTTTTTAATTAATATTACATTATTTTTTGGAGTATTATAAGTCACATATTTATTTATTTTTTCCACATTTTTATGATCCTTTAATTTCGTTATAGTTATTAGTTTAATTTTTGTTACACTACAAGAAAAATAACATTTATGGACGGATTTTGCGGACTGAAAGAGCCGTCCCTAAATTTAGGGACAGATTAGGGATGTATTAAGGGAGAAAAAGTAAATTCATCCTTAATTCGTCCGCAAATTTGCAGAACGCATAGTAGTCTCTGATTCGTCTGTAATTGCGGACGAATTCCAAACCACTTTCACGGGTGTCCATAATTTGCGGACGAAATCATCATCCGTCCGCAAATTTGCGGACGATATAGCCATCCGTTCGCAAATTGCAGACGGCTGAAACTTCCATCCGCAAATTGCAGACATATTCGGGACGGTTCGTCAGGAAATATTTGTCTTAGTCCGTGTTCCATCCATAATCGGTCCAAAATTTTTCTATTTAATCTATCCTCTTCTATCCGTTTCTCATACGCAATTATCATATATTTCTCTACATATCCTGTTATCGTTTCTGATTATAATGGCATCATCGTCGAGATCGAATATTTTTGTTTCGAGATAGTGGGTGTATAGAAGAATTGATCAGAAAACTCAAGGTGTATCGAATGAGTTTATAGAAGGCATTACACATTTTATGACAATGGCGACAAATCAACAAGTTTATAGAGAAAACGGTAAGTTGGTTTGTCCATGCGTCAAATGCAAAAATCAAAAATTCGTTAATGAGAGGACCGTTTGGAATCATCTCTATTTAAGAGATTTTACTACAAATTATTTTATTTGGTTATCTCATGGAGAGAATTTTGCACCACGACCTAGTAATGTTGTGGAAAATTTTAGTAGGGGTATTGTACATCATGAAGTGTCTGAGACTTTTCAAGATGTAGAAATGAACCCTTATGTAGAAATGGTTCAAAGTGCATTCGTTGAAAGAAACAAAGATAAAAATATTGAAGAAGATCCGAATGAAGAAGCAAAAAGTTTTTTTGAAATGTTAGAAAGTGCTAGGCATCCACTTTATGATGGTTGTAGAAGTGGTCTTTCACGGTTGTCTTTATCTGCACGGTTGATGAATTTGAGGACTGAAAATAATCTTTTTGAGAATTGTATGGATTCTATATTGCAATTAGTAAGAGATTATTTACCCGAAGATAAAAATGCAGTCGAGTCATATTATGAAACAAAGAAGATGATGAGATCATTGGGTTTATTGCCATATCAAAGATTGATGTTTGCTAAGAAAATTGTATGATTTTTTGGAAAGAAACTTCAGATTTGATCAATTGTCGATTTTGTGGAAAAGATCGATTTTATTTGACAAGAAATGAAAAATCGGTTGTGTTTCGTCGTATGTGGTATTTACCAATTACATATAGGATAAAAAGATTGTATCAACCAGAGAAGACCGCAAGCGACATGAGATGGCATGCTGAGCATTCAATTCGTGACAGAGAAATGTGTCATCCCTCAGATGGTGAGGCGTGGAAACACTTTAACAAGGTATATCCTGATTTTGTAGCTGAGAGTCGAAACATTTATTTAGGCCTTTGTACTATTGGTTTTAATCCATTCGGGATGTCTGGGAGAAATTATTCGTTGTGGCCAGTTATTATGACACCGTATAATCTACCACCAGATATGTGCATGAAGCGTGAGTTTTTGTTCTTAACAATATTGATTCCTGGGCCTAATCGTCCAAAAAGAAGTTTGAATATATTTCTTCAACCACTGATTGAAGAATTGAAAGAATTCTGGAAGGGAGTTCCAGCGTTCGACGTTTTGAGACGACAAAATTTTATATTGCGAGGTGCTCTTATGTGGACAATAAGTGATTTTCTAACTTATGGTATGCTATCTGGATGGACAACGCATGATCGATTGACTTGTCCATATTGCATAGGGGAAACAAATGCTTTTCAGTTGAAATATGGACGAAAGACGAGTTGGTTTGATTGTCATCGTCGTTTTCTACCTCCTGATGATACACTACTACGCAACAATAGGAATTTCAAAAGGAATATAGTTGTGCTGAAATCTCCTCCTCTATTTTTGACCGGCGAAGAGATATTGTATGAACGACTTATTGCTTTGGGTATTCCTAGGAGTATAGATTGCGGAGGGAACAATCATCCGAGAATTGATGGTTATGGAACTGCCCATAATTTGTACAACAAGAGCATATTTTGGGATTTACCGTATTGGAAAAATCTGAAGCTTCGCCACAATCTTGATGACATGCACATAGAGAATGATTGCGGACGAATTACGGACGAAAATGTTTTCCCAACGCGCGTTTGCGGACGGATTTTGCAGGCGTCCCTAATACGTCCTTAAACTAGTTTGAGGATGGATTAGTCAGTCTGGAATTATTAAATTTCTTGTAGTGTTATAATTATTGTTATAATTATATTTTTACATAACATACACTTTTGTTGTAATTATTAATTATAAAATATATATTAATTTATAATATTACATTATTCATAAAGTATTATAAATGATCACATAATTAATTTTGTTTTTTTCACATTTTTATAATCTTTTATTAAACATACATATTATATTATTAATAATATTAATAATAATAATATTATTAAATGTTTTTAATATTCATATGCATTAAATTTCATTAATATTTAAATTAAAATTTTTTTATTTTATTTATTTTTAATTAAATATTTCATTTGAATATTAAAATTTCTTTATTTAATATGTTTTAGTTGTTCCACATCATTAAAAAAATCTTTTTTAATTTTTTAATTTATTTTAAGGTTATTTACAAATTTTCAGTTAATTATAGATCGCATAAAGATTATTGAAAGGTCTTATCCATCGGTTATAAATGACTAAACCTTTTTTTGTTTCTATTATGAAAAAACATTAAAATATGATGGAAGCTAAAATATCTTTCTGAATATCAATGTCCATTTCTTCCGTCTTTATATCCACTCCTTTCAAACTTTGATAATGATTTCTCATTTATAAAAGGGTAAGATTTTCTCATCAATGCCCACGATTTTGGTTGTGGGCATCCGCCTCACACTTTTGCCAATATCCTCCCCCTCGCACTTTTGCCAATATCATCCGCCTAAAGCCCGATCTCCTCCTCAACGCCGATCAAGCTGCCTCCCTAGCTGAGTTTCCACAGGTACAACATGCTCGTAGATTTCAAACGCAAATTATGTTTCCAATACAATGATCTCGAAGTTTAGGGTAACAAATGGTCATTTGTGAATCCGCTGACATTCATCGGTGCGACGATCGACTAAGAGGCGACGGAGACTAGCGGACAAAACTGCTCGACGGACAGACCCATGGCGGGTAGCACAACAAAGGACCAGTGACCGGTGGAAGAGCGACCAGCAGAAACAAAGGCGTGCTCAGAGGAGGAGAGCAGAACGACGACAAACATGGAGGCCAGCTCGGAGGTCAGATCGACGGACGAAGAGGGGAGCTGCTCGACGGACGTGGAGGAGAGTAGACCAGTGTGCGCAGAGGAGAAGAGCCCGACGCTGGCAGGCATGAAGGCCAGCTCAGCGACGAGCAGATCGACGGCATGCAGAAAGAAGAAGCGACAGGGGTCAGCTATGAAAAGAGAGAGAAAATCACAAACCAGAAGAGAGAGATCTGCAGAGAAGAAGAAGAAGAGGGAAGCTGTGTCTGGAGAAAGAGAGAGAGATGAGGAAGCGTTAATGCCCACAGATTTAAAAATGAGATTATGCAGAAAAATTGAAGAAAAAGCCTAAAATGAGAAACAAACAAACCACGACTAAAATTAAGGAAAGATTATGGGATTTAAGTAAGGGGTAATCAGACAAACAAACAATTTACCGAGAAATTTACATAAAAAATAATGTGATTACAATTATAATCCTAAAATGACTAATGGTAAGTCACATGATTTTTAAAAATTCATATAAAACTGATATTGTTATTAATTATAGTATAATTTATTTAACATTTATGTGCGTTATCATTTTATTCAACAGTACTAATAAAATTTACGCGGATTGAATATCACTAGAAAATTCTTGCAAAATAATATTCAAATAATTTCTAAAAAATATGTTTTAAGCTAGATGATACACAATTTTTAATGGAATACTTGGATAAAAGAACATAGATCTCTTTATGTATCTGGTTTTTACTTGCATACATTTTTCATTCTATGAGCTTTTAAAATTGATTTTTTTTAAGTTTACATAATAATCATACAAAAACTTATACACGTTTTCCAAAATTAATGCGTTTTATATAATATGTTCTTTTATGATGCTATAAAATTTTTCTTAGTACATCAATTCATTATAATTAATTGTCTCCTCCTTATTGATCATAAATAAATTTAAATCTTAAAAATTGTTTAAATACATATACATTAAATTATATTAAGTCATAATGATTCATTACTTTAGATAAAATTATAAAAATAAAATTACAATTCTAGAGAAATGTTAGATTGAAGTCCACTTGAAATAGCTGCATGAAAAAAATCATAATTTAATATTGGGTAAAACTCTTATTTCCCCCCATGTTTACATACTTTGCCTATTTTTCCCTCATATTTCGCACTCATCCTACTCCCTCTCATGTTTTGGTCAACATCCTATTCCCCTCTCAAGTTTAAAAAATCTGTCTATAACCCCTCCGTTTAAAATTCTATTAAACCCATCAATTTTAACCCGATTTTCGACTCAATTTCAACACGACTCGATCCATAATTAATTTTGATATAGTTTATACTAAATTTTGACCCGATATAGGTATAATTTTGACTCGGTTTAGACTCGATTTTGACCCGGTTTATGCTAAAATTAAACCAGAATTTGAAAGCACTTTTGACCCGCTTTATGCTAAATTTAAACTAGAATTTGAAACAAATTTTGACCCGTTTTAGGCTCAATTTAAACCAGATTTTAGGTCCAATTTTGACATGCTTCATACTTATTTTCATATAAGGCACTACTTTGGGTATTTTAATGATCATAATATATATAATATTATTTATATATTTATATATTAGAGTTGCATCTATTCCTCGTGTTTGACCTTGGTACTATACGATCCGTATTCTTGCGGAAGCATTAGTCTAGGTATTTTATTACTTGAGATTAACCAAATCAAGTTTTTTTATTCATATAAATACGTAAATTTTTTATTTAATTGTAATTTAAATTTTGAAATATTTAATTTGTATTCAAAATTTTGAAATAATAAAATATTTTGTATATTTTATGAATAAAAAACTTTATATGGATTTATATAATAAATTTATGATTATTTGTTTTTTCTCATTTCATTAGTTTCTAATATTTGTTATTTTTATAACAAATTTTCATGTAAAGATGCTATATTTATTTATTTATTCATATAAATACATAAATATGTTATAGAATTATGCATGAAATTGAAATTTTGAAATATTTTGTAGAGCTCATGAATAAAAAAACTTATATAAATTTATATAAAAAATTTATATGATTATTTGTTTATATTATATTTATGTATCTTTTCATTAATTTCTAATATGTTTTCAATATTTTTACAACTACACATTCATATAAATATACTATTTATTTGTATTCATATAAATACGTAAATGTTTTATTTAATTATAATTTAAATTTTGAAATATTTAATTGTAATTAATTTATATTCAAAATTTTGTAAACATTGAAATATTTAATTTTCTTTATATTTAAAATCAGATTTACAAATTAATTCATTGAAATATATCAAAGTCTTTTTAATTTTTAGAATACTACATATTAATTGAAGAGAGGGTTTTTAAAAATATCATTAAATATACAAAATAAATATTATTAATTTTTTTATTAAAAAGAAAATAAATATTAAAAGAATAATATTTAGAACTTTTAATAAGAAAATTTGTTAAATGACATATTTCATAATTAAATGATATCAATGATTGGTTAAATAAAAAAATGAAAACAAATTTATAATAATGCAATACGAAATACCTTTAGCAAATATATTATTTATATTGATGATACATATAATCAACTGAATCGATTGTTATAATTTGTATATATATCAATAAAAATGTAATACGCTATAAAACTTACAAAATTCTTCTATTTGTTTTACAATTATAAGAAATACAATATATTTATATACGATATATTGTTAGTTTCATGCAATAATAAATATATAAAATTAGTAATTAATGTATTGATTATTTAAAATTAAATTCTAAAATTTTAAACTAAATACAAATTCTTAAGATCATCTATAGACATATATATTTTTTTAATTGTGAGGTGAAAAGTTTTTTATTATTAAAATTGTATTTATTGTAATAAATAT
>CM071861.1:10565182-10581701 GCA_036759665.1 Gynandropsis gynandra
AACACATGTATCTACGCGGCCGTCGCAAACACAAGTAAATTCAAACACTCAGATAAAGAATAGATAAACAAAAACGGGAAGATGCATTCAAAGATAAATAGAAAGTGGTTCCGGGATAGCCAAGGGCTAATCCCTTCTCCTAGAACAAACAAACTACTCGCTCATGCGTCTGTAAACAAACATAAACGAAATAGAGAGTCCAAGGAACATGAAAACCAAGTGAAACCGAAGTGTTGGGTTGATCTCCAATGCTCCTTGCTTGCCTCCTTGCAAGAATTCTTCTCCAATCACAAACTGAATGAAAGGTGTTCTTCTAATGTCGTCCTCTACCTCCTTTTATGCACTTTAAGTCGGTCTAGATATTGCCTTAATCTCCCCACCGACTTCCCATTGTTTTAAGTTAAATTAACTTAACTTAACTTGCAGACACGGGCCGCGACCCGCTCAGGCGGTGAATGTGCTCGCTCGGGTGCGGCTAGGGCAGAACGCGCGGGGCATGGGGCTGCAAAGGATGCCCCATCGGGCATGATGAGTGCCCGCTCGGGTATGAGGCAGTTGGTCGGGTATTTCCTTGCCCGAGTCATGCATGAATGCGCACCAAAACTCGCCGTAGCCTTTGCCCGATCGTGCAAGAGTTATGCACGACCGGGTGGAGGTTCTCCATACTAAATCTCGTCCCGTTTTTCCCGTGATGATCCTCGAAGTTGCTCCTTAGCTCCGTGCATGTCCTTTTAGCTCCGAAATGATCCAAATACGCGTAAAAACCTGTAAGAACATGAAAAACACGAAAACAAGTAAAACGGATACGAAATCATACGTAAAGCAACACATATATATCGAAAACGTCTCTTAAATCGTGCAAGAAATACGTATGAAAACGAGATGATCAGAAGTGCCGGTTTCAAGTGTCATACGTGATGTTGACGGCATGGGTGTAGGAATAGGCTTTGATTCATGCATGAGACAGCGGTTGAGAAGATTGTTGATGTACTTTCGTTGAGTCAAAAGGAGACCATTAGATGTCCGCGTTGCTTCTACCCCGAGAAAGTATGATAGGTGGCCCAAGTCTTTGATGGACAAACGTGCGGCTAGGGCATCAATGAACTGCTATACCCGTGATGCAGAATTGCCTGTAACAACAATATCATCAACTTAGACCAGCACATACAATTGTAGCGCAGTTGTGTTAAGAATAAACAAGGAGGTGTCCGCCAAAGAGTTTGTGAATCCACGAGAAAGGAGAAATGTGCAAAGCTCCGAATACCATGCTCGAGGGGCTTGTTTAAGTCCATAGATTGCTCGCTGAAGTCTGCACACATGATGAGGTTGAGTTTGATCAATGAAACCCGGGGGTTGAGACATGTATACTTCCTCCGATAGACGGCCTTGAAGAAAGGCATTATTGACATCAAGTTGTCGTAGAGACCATCCAAGGGAGACAACAATACTCAAGATGACACGAATGGTGGTAGGCTTTACAACCGGGCTGAATGTCTCATGATAGTCTATGCCCGGTCTTTGATGAAACCCCTTTGCAACAAGTCGAGCTTTGAATTTTTCCACAGATCCGTCTTCTTTTCTTTTGATGCGAAAGATCCATCGGCAACCAACAATATTCTTTGCATGAGTGGCTAGAACAAGTTGCCACGTTTGATTGCGATGTAAGGCTTGTAACTCAACATCCATTGCTTCACGCCATCTAGGATCCTTTAAGGCTTGAGTGATATTGGCGGGTTCACTTTCTACCTGAGCAACAAGAGCAGATCGGTTATTGTTCTTATTAAGATTACTCTTTAAACGAGTGACCATCGGGTGAGAATTGGTTCTAGGACGTTGTGGTGGCACGTCCAAGATGATGAGTTCAGGAGACTGTGATGATGTTTATGGCGCAACATCTGGAGGAGTCAGAGACCGAGAGACAATATCCGAGGGTTGTTGCGGCGAAGGATCCGAGCTAAGGGGCTGAGACGGCAATGGAGCAATGAGCAGCGGCGAAAAGGATGGTGTAGGACTGACACAAGGTTGCGGGTTGACAACGTTCTTTGGCATTTTGGTTTGTGGAAAGAATTTGGTAGGGTCGGCAAAGGGATAGACAGACTCAAAGAACTGAACATGACGTGACACAAATATGTGCAACCTAAGGGGATCAAGACAAACATACGCACTTTGGGTGGACGAGTACCCTAGGAAGACACATGGATCAGACTTGGGTTCTAATTTGTTTGCTGTATAAGGGCGTAACCATGGGTAACATAGGCATCCAAAGACTCGAAGCTTAGTGTAGTTTGGTGGTTGTTGGAAAAGACACTCGTAAGGGGAGGACATACTAAGAGTAGGTGTCGGGAGGCAGTTATAAGATAAACCGCTACGGAAAACGCATAGGACCAATAGGTTAGGGCATGGAGGAATGCGTGAGAAGGGAAAGACCGGTTTCTACGATGTGCCTATGTCGTCTTTCAGAAATGCCATTATGTTCGGGAGTATGCGGTGGAGATGTGTAATGAGAGATGCCATTAGAGGCGAGAAAAGAACGCAAGGCAATGGATTCACCCCCGTTATCGGAATAAAGTGTTGAAATGCGTTTTTCGAATTTGGTTTCAACAAGTGATTTGAATTGAATGAATGTGTCACGGACTTGGGATTTGGTTTTGAGTGGATACAGCCACGAATAACGTGTATAGTGATCTACGAATAGGACATAGTATTTAAAACCATCAATGGAATAAACAGAAGATGTCCAAACATCGGAAAAGATCACTTCAGGGGACAAGAAGTGATTAGAGTGGAAGTTGAAAATGACAATTTATGGCTTTTATTACGACAACAAGCATTGCAAAACAAGTGAGGGGAATACCGAGACAATGGTAGTCCAAAACGTTTGAGGACTTTATTCAAAATGAAAGACGACGGATGACCTAAACGAGAATGCCACTCAGACGAAGTGGTCTTAACACTATGAAAAGCATGAAAAGATGACGGGGTACTAGATGGTGCAGGCCACTCATAAACTCCATCTTTAGTGTTTCCTTTCAAAAGTTGCGCCCCCGTGCTGAGATCCTTCACTTGAAAATCATACGGAGAAAATTCAACGGATACGTCATTAGTTTTGCACAACTGATGAACTGAAATCAGATTCTTGCATATCTTAGGCACACATAGAACATTCCGTAAAGATAACGGTCTAGTGTTAAGAGGTATAGAGATGAAACCCGTGTGTGTGATGGATAACCCGTTTCCATCACCGACAACTACATCGTCGCTGCCGCGCTAAGGAGAGTGAATGGCAAGGTTGGAGAGGTCCGACGTAATGTGATGAGACGCGCCACAATCCAAGAGCCATGAGTTTGAATAATAGGTAGAGGCAATGGCATGATGAGCTTGCGGGCGTGGCTGCCAGTTTTGTGAAGAATTCTGCCACGGTTGCATCGGCGGGTTCTCAAGTATACCGGGTCAGGAGACAAGGCGAAAGCGTGGACAGCGTTGAATGCTGTGGCCGTGGACACCACACGCTTGACACCGGCCTTGATAGCCACGGGGTGTTGGTGAACGCTGACGAGGACGACCAATTTGATGAGCCGGACGAGCGAGGATTCGGGCGAGACCAATTCCGTGAGTGTGTGGTCGCGGGATTGGCTGTGATTGGAGCAACGGCCGAGAGAGGATGCGGGTCAGCAGTAGCCAATTTGGCCTCATGGTTTAGAAGTTTTTCATGAACTTCTTCAACGGATGCAACAGTGTCTTTCGCTCGGATTACATCTGCAATTGGCTTGTACTCCTCGGGAAGGCTATCCAGAATTGCATCGAGGAGATCTTCGTGATCCAGCGGTTTCCCTAAGAGGGCAAGTTCATCAGCAGTGGTCGTGATTGCACGCAAGTATTCATCAATAGGTTGAGATCCCTTGGAGCACCATTTGATTTTGTCACGAAGTTGAAGAAGATGACCGCGAGACGCTTTGCCGTAGGTGTTGGCAAGTGTCTTCTGCCTCATAGGTGGAAGGGGCGCGTGCAATGAGAGGCTGAAGGGAGACCGAGATGGCTCAAGAGAAGACGATCTTGTTGATTCCAAGGCTAGAAATTAGGGTTTTCAACGGACACACCGTCGCGGTAGATCTTGGCCGGAGGAACAATGGAATTGTCCTCGATAAAGCATTGGAGATTGTGTCCTTCAAGGAGGGCTCGAACCTGAACATTCCACGTGAGGAAGTTGGTCGGCGTCAGCTTGGTAATATTGGTCATGTTTACCGTGAGAAGAGTGTTGAGCGGATGTTGTGTATCAAAAGTTGGAGCCGCATCGGAGAGACGGACGGTAGGGTTACTGGTTTGGCTGGCTATTGGTGGAGCAGGGGACGGAGGCGGCTGGGGAAGACAAGAGATGCAAGACTAGAGACGCAAGGCGAGGGGCGAGGCACGAGTCAAGAGGCGCGGCGTGAGACGAGAGGCGAGAGGTGCAAGGCAAGACGCTAGGCGAGAGGCGAGACGCTAGGCGAGACGCGAGGCGCGAGGCGAGAACGACGGCCAAGGAGATCTGATTTCGGTTGGAGGCTTTTTGTGAGGGCTAGGACGACGACAAGGGAGAAGAAAAAGAGGGTGAACGGCGGCCAAAGAGGAAGGGTGAACGGCGGCCAAAGAGGACAAGAGGAGGAGCGGCGGCGGTTGAAGAGGAATGGGAGGAGGGCCGGCCGAGAGATGGGGGCTAGGACGACAGCCAAGGAGAAGAAAAAGAGGGTGAACGGCGGCCAAAGAGGACAAGAGGAGGAGCGGCGGCGGCTTGAAGAGGATGGGAGGAGGGCCGGCCGAGAGATTCAAATTTTAGGGTTGTCGTTGGACTTGATCAACTCTGATACTATGATAATTTTGAATTATGATTGATTAATTAGAATCAACCTAAAACGACTATATGTACAAAATGAGAAGATTAGACCTAATTACAAGATTAGACCTAATTACAAAAATTACATTTATGTCCTTGTACATGTATATACTTTACACTATCTCCACATATAACAATGGTCGAATTCCTCTTATGCAAAAGAACAGATAAAAAATAAGATACTTGTCATTCATTATATATGTCGGCTTCCTATTTTCACAAATATTGGGCAAATAGCTTAACTTTAACTTCGTTGTATTATTTCCCACCATCATATCTGCGCATAACTCATCAATCAGTTGCTGGTATGTCAGACTAACCGGAAGACATAAGAAAAATACTCTCTGGTTTTCCTGAACTCTACTAACCTATTCAGATTCTCCATTTGGGTTTTTCCAATTTACCATCATACAAAAAATAAATCAATGTGATTTTCTCATCTACCGTATCTATTACACCTGTAACAAAAACATAAAAAGAGGGGTAAACTCTTTCACCCACTACGATCGTCCGACTCGATGAGACTCTGTGACCCAGTGCGACCGTACGACCCTTGTACCCCTACGACCCTTTGACCGTTCTACGACCCTTGTACCCCTTTGCGACCCTTGTACCCCTCTGCCACCCTTGTACCTCTGCGACCTTTGTACCCTTTTGTGACCCTTGTACCCCTCTGCCACCCTTGTACCTCTGCGAACCTTGTATCCCTTTGTGACCCTTGTACTTCTCTGACCCTTGCACCCATGCGACCCTTGGATCCCTGCGACCCTTTGAACCCTTTGCGACCCTTTTCCCATGCGACCCTTGGACCCCTGTGCGACCCCTTTACCTCTGCGACCCTTGGACCCCTGTGCGACCCCTTTACCTCTGCGACCCTTGGACCCGTGCGACGACCTTTGATCCCTTTGACCCCTCTATGAGACTATGTGACCCAGTGCAACCGTACGACTCTATGACCCAGTCACTAATTGCGATTATTTGACATTTCAATAAATATGACTCGTTTAGACTCGTTTTCAATAAATGAGTCTTATATTGACCAAGTGCTTCATAACTCACAAAAGAAACAAAAAAAAAACACACAAGAGAAACACGAAATACTCACTATACATACCTGGTTTTTCTGCGGTACGTGCTTAATTGCAAGCTTCTTTGTTGACAACAAACGATTTCAACCTATTTGCAGCGAATATGATGCCGATTTTAAGCTAGTCTCACCGAATCTGTTGTGGTGTGGGAGAAAAGTAATTTTCGCGTCACAGGAAAGAGAGAAATAGAGGTGCTCTAGAGGAGATAGAAAATTTTTTGATAAGGGTAACATGAGATTATCAATATTTTAAGAGTAGATTTGAACTTGAAACTTTTTTTAGGGAATGGTATTTTTGAAACACTTTAGCCCTACGAGGGTATTTTTGAAGTTCTCCCCCTTCCACGTTATCGTTTTATTTTAACATTAAAAAATTTGAAATTTTTTAATGTTTTTCCTCTCATTCACGTTAACGTTTTCATTTTAAGTTACCCCATTCTCTCATTCCAGTAACTAACCTCTCCACCTCCTCCTCTCATCTATAACATTCCATTTTTTTCTCTCCCCTCGCCAGCTAATTGTCCTTTGAGCTCTCATGTCTCCTTCTCCTTATCATTTGAACTGAAACCGTCGATTACTGTCCCGGTAAGAAATAGCTGCTCTTGCAGCGATTTGCGTCGAAATATGCACGCTCCGGATTCTTGCATCCGTGCCACCTACGCCAGCCGTACGCCGCCATCGCGAAGCCATTGATCTAGGAGGCGGACTCCAACGCCTAAATGGGGCGGCGATGTGCTTATCGGTGACCTTGGAGGCAGCAGTGGATCCGTAGGTTGATTAGCTAAGTAAGGAGCTGCTGATAATCGTCGATTACTGTCCCAGTAAGACACAGTTGCTCTTGCATCAGTAAGACACCGTCAATTTCTGGCCACTCGTATTCCTCTTCGAGCTTCATCTGAAGCTTAATTTGGTATGAACCCTAATTTGGCTTTCGTATTCTGAAGTGGGTTTTTTGTTTGTTTTTTTCGGGATTTAGTATGCTGATGTTGAATGATATTTTATGTTAAGAAAAGAAACATACTTTCAGAAAGGAAGATCAACTTTTACAATGTTATATAGCTCATCCATCAAAACAAACGCCATTAGGTTGTTATAACAAATATCATTTTTTGCTGAGCATTTGTCTCAGTTTGTCTCTTATTAATCCTTGTATTGTTTATACTTTTAGGTTTCTGACTCTTGAAGACTCCTTCTCACTTGAAAATCGACCAACATTGAGAGCAATGTAAGCAACTTTATTATAGGCAATTACAGATTCTCGCTGATCTACATGCTCTTGCCTGACTATTTGCTTCCCTTGCAATGCCATGGCTGAGTTTGGAGCAATTCTTTTGTATTTTCATATTTGCGACCGAACAAGCTTTCTTGGTGACTCTAAAAAGGTATTTCACTTTCCCTCTCCCCAGGTATTTTTAATGATTCAAGGAACTATTCTATGTTTTTCATTCTGAACATTTGTTCTCATGTCAAATTTCAACTTGTGATATATCCTTTCTATTGTCTCTATTTTAAATATTGTTTTCTGAGAGAAAATGGAAGATCCAACAACAAATTTTGCGGAAGTTTATCTTTTTTAAGTTTGTTTTTTAATTATGTGAAAACAAGTCCTATGTGATGTTTTTAAAATATTATTTGCTGGATGGCTTCAATCCTGTTATGTAGAGAGTAAAAGTCTTTGAAATTGTTTTGTTGTTGACCATGTATCCTTTTTTGTGCTTTCTCGAGCAGAGTTTCAACCGGGACCTTTTCCTCTTTCTCTACTTTCTTCTCATCATAGTGTCAGCCATTTTGTACCTTAATCCTTTTATGCAAAGACACACTGACAAAGCGCCCATAGCAGGAAAATCCATTTTGTACCTTAACCATCACCAAACTGAAGAGTGGAAGGGGTGGATGCAGGTGATAGTTCAAACTTTGCTGCCTATACTTGTCCTCTCTCCATTCTCTCTCCGACTTTTCCTATGCTTCATGTAACCTTATTAACATATATTCTATCTGCTAATGTTGCTCTTATTCAGTATATGTTTATGATTTTCTTTAAACTTTATGTAAGATGATATAAAGATACCATACATATATATTGTGCAATCAGACAGCTTGACAAAAGCGTCTCAATGGCATTATATCTTCCTTTTATGATTATGGTTAAGCTTTATATCATCTTAATGGTATTCATTTGGAATATTGTGCCTAAGGGTTGCTAGGAGATCAAAGAGGCATGGATAGTTCTGTGTCTGTATTACAAGATGGTGTTAGATGACACTAGAGCTAACAAGTTCAATTTTACTACCGTTTTCATTGCTTGAAATCTTAGATCTATTTGATAGACATATGAGAAGTATTGAACTCAGATGTACATTTCAACATATGTCTAAAGGCAAAATAGCGTTATGATTTTAACCCTAGTTTTGTTTTTATAGACATTGATGGTCAGTGGATTGTAGTCTATGTCTATGAGCTCATCGATGGAGAGGTCAAAGTTGAGGAGTGTAAATAACCATCTGAAATTCAAACTTTTGTACAGTTTCTTTGCCACAAGTGAGTTTGGTTATAATTGTTAATCTTCGCATATCTCAAGACTATTGTTTATTAATTTGCATCACTGTGTTAGGCTGGTATCACTACTAGAAATTTCAATATTGCAAATGGAATTTGCGGATTGCGATGTCCAGCTCTAAATTTGGGGACATATTATAGACGGAATAGGGACGGTAAAGAAATCTGTCCTTAATCCGTCCGAAAATTTGCATACGGATAAATCGTCCGTATTTGTGGACAGATTGGGAACAGATCAGGAGGGCATCCCGGATTAGGAACGACTGCCTAAGGGCGTCCACAATTTACGAACGGTAGCAGCTTCTGTTCGTAAATCTGCGGTCGGCCTTAGCCTCCATCCGTAAATTTACGGACGACTATATCGTCGTCCGCAAGATACGGACGCCTGTCGTCTGTTTTCCCTAAACTAGGATGATCACAAATCCATTAAGGGACGGATTCGGGACGACTGTCGACAACTATTTTTCTTAGTTCGTAATCCGTCTGTAATTCGTCCATAAATTATCTATTTAACCCCTCAACCATTGATCCATTTTTTCATAAACAACTCTCATATCTTTCACCACATATATTTTTATTGTTTGTGATTATAATGACATCTTCATCGAGATCGAATATTTTCGTTTCTAGACAATGGATGTACAGAAGAATTGATCCAGAAACTCAAGGTGTATCGAAGGAGTTTATAGAAGGCGTTATACAATTTATGACGATGGCGACAAATCAACAAGTTTATAAAGAAATCGGAAAGTTGGTTTGTCCATGCGTCAAATGCCAAATAAAAAAATTATTTAATGAGAGAACTGTTTAGAAGCATCTTTATTTAAGAGATTTTACTCCAAATTATTTCATATGGTTATGTCATGGAAAATTTTAGTAGCAGCATTGTACATCATGAAGTGTTTGAGACTTCTCAAGATATAGAAATGAACCCTTATATGGAAATGGTTTAAAATGCATTCGGTGAAAGAAAGGAAAGTGAAAATATTGAATAAGATCCAAATGAAGAAGCAAATTTTTTTTTTGAAATGTTAGAAAGTGCTAGGCATCCACTTTATGATGGTTGTGGAAGTGGTTTATCATAGCTTTCTTTGTCTGCATGTTTGATGAATTTGAAGACTGAAATAATCTGTCTGAGAACTGTATGGATTCGATATTGCAATTAGTATGAGATTATTTCCCTGAAGATAACAATGCAATAAACTTTTATTATGAGACAAAGAAGATGATGAGACCTTTGGGTTTATTACCATATCAAAAGATTAATGTTTGTCAAGAAAATTGTATAAATTTTTTTTGGAGAGAGCCATCGGATATGAGTAATTGTCGGTGTTGTGGAAAAGATTGGTTTTGTTGGACAAAGAATGGAAAATCGGTTCCATATCGTCGTATGTGGTATTTACCAATTATAGACAGATTAAAAAGATTGTATCAACCTGAGGAGATCGCAAGCGGCATGAGATGGCATGCTGAACATTCAACTCGTGAAGGAGAGATGTGTCATCCCTCAGATGGTAAGGCGTGGAAACACCTTAACAAGGTATATTCTGATTTTGCAGCTGAGAGTCGAAATGTGAATTTAGGCCTTTGTACCGATTGTTTTAATCCATTTGGGATGTCTGGGAAGAATTATTTGTGGTGGCCAATTATTATGACATTGTACAACTTACCACCTGATATGTGCATGAAAATGGAATTTTTGTTTTTAACAATATTGATTCTCGGGCCTAATCATTTGAAAAAAATCTTTGGATATATTTCTTCAACCATTGATTGAAGAATTGAAGGAATTATGGAATGGAGTTCAAGCGTACGATGTCTCGGGGCGACAAAATTTTATATTACGAGGTGCTCTTATGTGGACAATAAGTGATTTCCAGCTTATGGTATGTTATCTAGATGGACAACGCATGGTCGATTGGCTTGTCCATATTACATGGAGGAAACAGACGCTTTTTAGTTGAAACATGGACGAAAGACGACTTGGTTTGATTGTCATCGTCGTTTTCTTCCTGATGATGATGCATAACGGTGCAACAAGAGAAATTTCAAAAGGAATATAGTTATGCGGAAATCTCCTCCTTCAGTTTTGACCGGCGAAGAGATTTTGTTTGAACGACTTCTTGCTTAGGGTATTCCTAGGAATATAGATTGCAGAGGGAACAATCATTCGAGAATTGGTGGTTATGAAATTACTAATAATTGGTACAAGAAGATCATATTTTGGGATTTGTCATATTGGAAAAATCTGAAACTTCGACATAATCTTGATATCATGCACATAGAGAAAATTTTTTCGATATCATCATCAACACGGTACTAAATATCATAGGAAAGACGAAAGAAAATATTAAATCACAGAAGGATCTAGAAGAGTATTGCTCACAAAAAGAGTTACATATAAGTGACGACGGTAAAACACTAGTTGCGATATTCAGATTGTCACATGATAAGAAATATAAATGGTTGAAATGGTTGAAAGAAGACGTGAAATTTCCCGATGGCTATGCGTCTAACATCGGAAGGTGCGTGGACATACATGGAGGAAAGTTATTAGGGATGAAAAATCACGAATTTCATGTATTCATGCAAAGACTACTTTCGATATGTTTTACTGAATTGATGGACAAACATGCACACTAAGCAATTGGAGGTATGTGGTTGATTTTATTGATAGTATGAATAACAATTGTTAAATATACTAATAGTACTTTCATGTTTTAGGTATTGGCCTATTCTCCCACGTGTTCCACGTTTACATTTGCTTAAGGACAAATAAACATTCAAGTCTAGGAGATTTTGATCATCTCGTTTTCGTATACGTTTCTCCCATGATTTTAGAGATGTTTATGATGATAGTTACGATGTTTACGTGTGATTTTGTATCCGTTTTACTTGTTTTCGTGTTTACATGTTATTATAGGTTTTAATGCATATTTGGTTCATTTCGAAGCTAAAGAACATACACGGGACAAAGTATGTGCATCGAGGATCGTAACAGAGCAAACATGACAAGAAACAGACATGAAATTAATGGGTAAGATGTGAACTTGGTCGGGCATAGGCATGCACGGCCGAGGATGATGAACCGCACGACCCGAAGGTAATTGGATGGATTTGCCCTCAAAGTAATGCATGGTCCGTGCACTTACCATGCATGGTCGGACACTCCAAATGGAACATGCACGGTCGGGCTCCGCTTCACGCATGGTCGGGCTACAATTTACTAAACACCCCCGAGAGTTTCGCACGGCCCAGGCACTCACAATGCACGATCGGGCGATCCACATTAAAGAGATGCACAATTAGGCTGCAGACTAGGCACGGTCAGGTATCCAACCTTAGAAGGCAAAAATAACACACGAAACGCCGCTTGAAAGAAAAGGAAACCGTCCTAAAAATGGAACAAAATACATGCTCGACCGGGCTGCATACCATGCACGGTTGGGCATGACTTAGTAAATTTTCCTTCTTCCGTTTTGAATGGAATATTGCACGAGAATTATTCCATTTTTTAGTTACAAATGTTTAGGGGCAGAAGAGAGAGTTTATTTATACTTCTATAGAGCACTCTTGACAGGAGACACACAAGGATCGAATCGGGACTGTATTTTGTTTGATTTTTATGTTCCTTAGACTATCTATTTCATTAATGTTGTTTGATTTCAAACTCATGACTGAGTAGTAGTTTTGTTCTAGGAGAAGGGATTAGTCCATGGCTATCTCGGAACCTTTTTTGATATATCTATGAATGCATTTTCCTGATGTATTTTATCTATTCTTTGTTTAAGTGTTGAATCGTCTTGTATTTACGAAGGACAAGTAGATGCATATGTTAGGGATTAGGAGAAGGAACGTAAGGAGAATTATAATCCTAGATGATCAGGCTTAGAACAACCGAGACTAGGTCACGAAAGTAGAATAGTAAAGGTTGAGGATTAATCGGATGAATCATAGAACATATGAGTTTAGTTTAAGGTATCAGCCTTAAAAATAGGGGATAACTTGATTAGATCATGTTTCTATACCTTGAGAGAGAGGGTAGGAATCACATTAGGATCATGCACCTTAGATATCTTAATTGGAAATGCATGATTAGATGATCGATTGTTGATTTCGAAAGCTTTATGGTGAAACAGTATCTTAGAAATTTCATTATCAAGAACTCGTAGTTTATTCCTTTTCGTTAATTCATCTCAAAATTAATATTTCGTTTGTATCAAGTTTGATTTCTAGTTTGATTTTAATTTGTGTTGCATAGTCCCTATGGGATCGACATCTAGAATACTACACACGTATCATGGAGTTCCAGATAGTTTAGTTTAATTTAGTCGAACTTTAAACGCATCGACCTACAAAAAAGTAGTCTAGAAATATGTTATCTGGAGGAAAGAATGTTTTAACAATGACCTAGAAGCATATAACAAAATAAAATAAAATAAAATAATTAAGTATGTTGAAGTATGAATGAAAATGAATCAGGTTATAGAACAAGTACACTAAACGAATAAAGTACCTATACATATTATTCTTGTCTTCTTAATTATGTTTTATTTTCATTAATTTTATTTATGTTTGATGGACTAATTAAAAATTTAAATATTTTCTAACTATTACATTTCTGTAACTAGTTTAATAAGACATGATAGGTGTAATTCAACGATTTGATGGACGCAACAGATGTAGTTCAATTAATATTTTAAAACAAATGGATAAATGAGTTTTTATAAAGGATGGTTAATGAACTTAGTCTTCATTCTCTCATTTGAGACTCTAATCTCCTTTCTCGAGAAATTCTCTCTCTCTCTCTCTATGTTTTTGTAGAAAACTAAAATGGCACCGAAGCGCAAAGAGGTGTAAGATGACTACCAGAGGTTCCAGTGGTAAAAGCTCCAAAAATTCTCAGCAAAGAAATGAAACATAAGAAGATTTATCTAGTGTCTCAGTGGAAAAGACACAATCAACGATATTAAAAGAGAAGCCAGAAAATGTTGAATTAACATCTGTAACAAAATCTGTGAGTGAGGAACAAAACTTTTCCAAATCAGATGCACCTGAAAATCAACCAAGATCATTTGAAAATAAAATTATGCAAACTAGTGAAATTCCATCTAGTTTTCGAAAGATCTCAGGTATACATTCTTTATGTCTTTCAAATGCCTATTCGAAGATCTTCTACTCCACATTAGAAGTAGCTAGGTATATAATATGAAGGAAAGAGAAATATTTAGCGGAAAAAGTTTGAAAGTTGGACGATTCAAATATATGCCTCTGTGGAATTTGTTGAGTGAGAGGAATTTGAATGGAACTGTAACGAATGCAGTACAGGATTGCAAAGATTTCATCTATGAGTATTATGGAAATTTTAGTTCAGACATTGATAGGCTAGGTGTTGGGTTGATTTGGTGTGCGGAAGCGTGTTTTATCAACCCGAATTTTAAATCTAGTCATATTCAGATTAGTTTTTCGGGGTTTCAACGATTACAAATATAGAAACGATTTCGAATATACCTGTTAACGTTGAACGAGTGATTATCGGATGATAGACTTGGTAGTATAAGTCCTCTACGTGTATCCACGCCGAGATCGGATTCTGCCTTCAACCTTTGGTGCGGAATTTTCGATGAACGAAACTGTTTCGTTTTTCATTTTCTGTTTGACGGCTATTAGGGTTTGTGTTTCTGATTCTGTAATCTCTTAACGAAAACCTAATTTTCGTTTCTTATATAATTATTAACTTTTAATAATTACACTTTTAACCCGAGACTATTCAAATATTACATAACAGGCATATAACTTTCAATCTCCCACTTGCCTTTACGTAATATTTCAAACAATCAAAGTATATGTATCTCCATACACATACTTGCCTGTACATCTGATGTACTAACCCCAAAAGAAAATCAAGTACAATTATATTCTTCGGTGCTAGCGGATGAATATAATTGTATTCCACACTGATTGTCTAACAATCACAAGCAGATACCGAGACACTCGTATGCGTGTGACCTCGTAGGTTCATAGCCAATTAGTTTCCACTAATTAACTAATCGAGGTTGGCGTCTAGCAACACTCCCCAACGACCGTATAGCGTGAAGTAACATCCTTACTCATTTCAGTAACAATCTTACCCAAAACGAACCATGGTGAAGTTGACATTAGTATTTCCTTCCATCTTTACAGCTCCGGATGCATCCTAGGCATGGTCATAACTGTCAGCCTTACGGATCATCAACTATGTCTCATGTCAATCACAACTGACTGATGAATGAACCTAAGAAACACCATTCTTCATTCATTCAATGTACTCTGGCCAGAGATTCGTACAATCATTGTGATTACTGACAACATAGAGCTCAAACTCTTACCAAGAGTTGATGGATCCCTTCTTGATCAGTCACTAACTACGCAAAAATCTAATTATTGCCAATATCTATTCAACTAGTACTCTCAGATACTAGGTGTCCAGAATCAAAGAATAATAAATGAGATGCTAATTACTATGCTGATCTCAGGTCTAAGGAAAAACTAACTATCAAACTATCTGGAGAAATCTTATGACAGTTCATTGGTTATTTAACCATTAAGCATTTCTCCCTTTAGGTCAGTTCAGTGATCACATCATCATGTGTATCACCCATATATGTGATTCAGTAAAAGAGATCTACTGATTTCTATCACCATAGAAACTTATCACATACATGTTGTTCTTTCCGGATCACTGTAGTCCGAGTAGTGATCCTACGAACAAGAACAATTCAGATTAAATCATACCAAAAATTTGACTCTCTTTATTATGATCTCTATCATAATGTCAAGTCTCAGATTTAATCTTGGACTCTATCATACACTTATGAAAATTCATCATATGAAAAATAATGCCATATATTATAAAATTAAAATCGATGTCTAAAATACAACTCGCTACATGTCTATAAACTAATGCCAGCTAGTCATCTCTCTCAATCCGATCCTCAGCTTATGCTTGTCAAACTCCTTTGACCCAAGCGCCTTCGTGAACGGATCCACTGCATTTTCCTTTCCATCCACCTTCTGGATTTGCACGTCCCCACGCGCTATGATCTCTCGTATCAGGTGAAACTTCCGCAGAACATGTTTCGATTTCTGATGAGACCTTGGTTCCTTCGCCTGAGCAATAGCTCCGGTGTTATCACACAATAAAGGAACGGCTTCCTTTATCGAAGGTACCACACCAAGTTCATCTATGAACTTTCTCATCCAAACCGCTTCTTTAGCTGCTTCGCAAGCTGCTATATATTCTGCTTCAGTCACCGAATCGGCTATAGTAGCCTGCTTGGAACTCTTCCAACTTACTGCGCCTCCATTCAGACAAAACACATAGCCTGAAATGGATCGACTGTCATCCTTGTCCGTCGAGAAACTCGCATCAGTGAATCCTTCTAACTCCAAGTTAGAACCACCATAAATGAGGAACTGGTCCTTAGTCCTTCTCAAGTACTTAAGGAAGTTCTTAACAACCTTCCAGTGTTCCTCACCAGGATCTGCCTGATATCTACTCACTACACTTAGTGCGTAGGCTACGTCAGGCCTAGTACACGTCATGGAGTACATGAGGGCTCCCACTGCGCTAGCGTAGGGAAGCCGACTCATGCGTTCTCTTTCTTCCGGGGTCTTAGGACAATCCTCCCTAGAAAGAGAAATTCCAGTGCCAATCGGTAGATAGCTTTTCTTGGATCTTTCCATGTTGTATCGTCTCACGTTACTGTCGATGTACTGGGATTGTGAAAATCCAAGCAACCTCTTCGATCTATCCCTATAGATCTTTATTCCCAGAATATAGGCTGCTTCTCCTAGATCCTTCATGGAGAACTGATCAGACAACCATGACTTCGTCTCTTGCAACGTCGGAATGTCATTTCCCATGAGCAATATGTCATCCACATAAAGCACAAGGAAGACAACCGTGCTCCCACTAAACTTCTTGTACACACAAGGCTCTTCATCGTATCTAACAAAGTTGAACT
>CM071861.1:10602031-10641828 GCA_036759665.1 Gynandropsis gynandra
TTACGTATTCGGGAAATTCAAGCTCTTTTCTAGGGAATGACTCTCCCGATGCCTAAACCCACTATCTAGCATGCGTATACCAATCTCCCAATTGTGTATCTCACCTTTTAGACGCATTGAGATCGCTATCCTAATTACTAAGTTCAATCAACCGACCGGTCAGGGTTCTAAATCAATTAAGACTTCATATCATGGCTACGTTCCAAAATCTAATTCATCTCCCAATGCAATTAGATTTTTATAAACATTCATTCAAGTGGCCAACGAGAACAAAAGCATTACGAACAACCAATCAATCCGAAATGAACAAATATTATAACCAAGCATTAAGAACAAGACTTCATTACATATCGGCAAAGCTCTCTAACCCATGGCTATGGACCTACTCGAACATTAACTTAGAAAATGAAACACAAAAGATAACTGTAGTCAAAATGGATAAAGAATGAGATCCCTCCCTATTCAATACCGACGTCTTCGATAGCTCCTCCACGCTCCGGCTTCCTCGCTCCGTCCTTCGCCCTTGTGTGTGCGTTATGCTCTCCTCTACTCTCTCTTCGTGTGCTCTGTTTTCTCTCTAATTTTCTGTACGTCTCTTGCTGCTAAAGCTCTCCCCTTTTAGCCCTCTTTCTCCTCTTGCCTTTTCTCTAATCTTTCCTTTTTGGCCGTCCTCTTTTCTTCCTCTCTAGTGGCTGGAATTTCATTTTTCTTATAGCCACTGCATTTTTCCTTTTCCGAGTTTTTCCATTTGTTGTTTTTCCATTTATGTGTAATTGTCAATGTTTCCCCTTTATTTTCCAGTCATGTATCTCCTCTTCCTATTTTCTAACCATATTTTCATTTGGTTTAAGTAGCCAGCACGTTCCTTTTCTTGTTTTGCTAAATTTTCTTTTTTGCTAGTTTCCATTTTCTCGGTAGGTGGCAATCTTTCCATTTTTGTGTAGGAGGTTGGAAGTTTACATTTTGTTCCAGCAACTTGCTTCTATTTTATATAAAACATGTTTCCTTTTCATGTTCCAACCGTGCTCTTCTTACTTTTGTTCTAGGAACTGAAATTTTTCATTTTTGCTCCAACCATCGAAAGTTTCCATTTTTAGAAACGGCACCGTCGATGTGGCTCAAAACGCTGAAATAGAGACAATGTGTCTCAAATATGTCTCACCATGAATAATAGTTCATCTCCTCCATATTGTGAATAATCGGAATGTGAGATTTGATGTTGGTGACACCGAGAGGTTTCTCCGATGAAACGGCGGCAGCGCCAACCATGGTGAACGATTGGAGGGGGCGGCGACGGTAAGGAAAAAAATTGAAATGGAAACAAAATAAAGGTAAGATATTAGGGTATTTGCTCTGATACCATGTCATTCACCATGCTCTGATACATCACAACACTCACCCTCACGCCCAGACTCAATCGTGGAGTGTGAACACAATCGGGGGCCCAACATTGGTATACTCAAATCAAGACGAACCAGACTCAGATACCATGTAATTAGGAGAATTAAATCAATGCCTTCTATTCATCCATATGAGTTTATATACACTATTAGAAAAGATCACAATGAGATATTCTCATATCATAATGAGATTTTCTATAAATATATGGAAAGATTTCAAATATTACAAAGTATCTACGCTAACAAAACCAACATGGTTTCTTCAATTTAGAAGGCAAAACGAATCGGTATCCTCAATGCAATATGAACATTTGAGTCTCTGATACATCTAATACACTGGAAAGTTGTTAAATATCTATAGTGTAACTGCATTTAATTTAAAGCTCTACTTTATACTTATGTTGTACGTAGGAACCCTATTGCTCTATAAATCTCCCGATTTGTGAACAAATAACTGAAGAAAGACATCAAATTTTTTTTGAATGTTTTGGTTCTTGAATCAACAGCGTTAAAAGCATAACTTTTTTTATATACATTTGAGAAAGAAAATTATACGGAGAAAAATCACATGGCTCATAGAATGTTGACTTCTGAATTGTCCCATGGACTAAAACTATCTATGTACAGACAAAGTAAAGAGTTTTGTTTCATAAGCAAAACAAAGGAATAAATAGTTGAATTCCTTCCAAACTTTATCATTGGATGGATGTTGCATTTCTCATTCAGTCGTCGAGTGTTGTACGTGTCATCTCATAGTTACAGTGATTTTTTTAACTCTTACAATCTTTTCACATGTTTGCTATAGACATATAAAAAAAATTTTTTTTATGCCGCGTATGTTTTGTGAAGATGGTTTCTGTAGTATGTTCACTAGTAAATTTATATTCCAAAAGATCTTATATTCACCCAAACAACAAGAAATTGTTTTATAAACATTAATTTTTGATTTTGCATGACTACCTCTTTTTAAAATTTATTTGTTGTTTTAATATGTTTTTGGAGTTTGATTGTTTTTATGATAAGTACTCGCACATATTTTGACATAATTAATCCATGCAATTCTCTATCACGTTATAATCAAATTTTAAAACTCATCATTTTTACAATAAAGATAAATGTGATTGACTTTCACGAATAAGATTTATATATATATATATTGTTTTATTACATCCAATAGGTCAAAAATTGTCTTGTCATATATTATATATTGGCGTCTCTTTAGTCGTTATCTCTACAACTTTGGAAATGTGTCAGTCACCATCTCGGCTTATAGATTGGTCTTGGATATTGCAACAACCTAGACATCATTCTTTTTCATTTGATTGTGCTTCGTGCACCATGACACCGCTTGCATCGTTCGTCTTTTTGTAACACCTTATCAAATAGGTTAAACAATTGCCACTATCCTTTCAAATATTTTTGTAACACCTCTCTAATCTTCCTTTTTCTTGTTTTTCCCTTCTTACTCATTTTCCAACATCTTGATTTCAATCTCTAGAATAGTAAAAAAATTATTAAAAAGACCCAAAATTCCACTCTCAAAGTTAATTGATTTCTTTATTATAAAATTGAAATTAGGACTGTAATCAAATCTAACCAAACCAAATTTAAAAAAATGGAATTTTATACAATACAAAATTTTTTGGTATTATTTCTTTAACAGGTTTGATTAAAAAAACTCAAAACTAAATATACATCACCAATTAAATATACCTCACCGTAAACCTTAGAGAAAAAAATAGAACTGTTCCAAACAATTTGAACATATGAACGAAATCAAATCAAATTCAATTCATTTTAACTTTTATTAATAAGTTTTAGAAACCGGATACAACAAATTGAATCTGAAAAAAATAAAAATGTCTACCCTATTAGAGAACCTATTAACAAATTATCCATGGAACAACATGGTAAATCTCTAACAATTATACTAACTTAAAAGATAGTTTACTTTTTCTTCCTTTGGAAAACATCTATCTAAAAATATGAGTTATTATCAAATTTCCACATTACTACATGAGCTTAACTTACGACCTATATCCAATTATATGTGCTATAATCACCCCAAAGAAATACAATCATGTTGATATGAAATTCTACATCGGTAGAAAGAATATGTGACTAAATTTTTCTCATGTTCCGATTTATAATAGATATCGCAATCATCGTAATCTTGATCAATAATTGATAATTGTTGCGGATTCGAGTAGAAGAATAGTACCAAAAATCCCAAAAGATATCATTAGATCAAACGTTTTTCTTTTTTTCGTATATATATTTCAGTTATTGATTCACATGAATACAAACTTTTATATTTAACACAAATTTTTAACTATTAAAATGTTCCACAAACTTGCGGAAAAAATGCTAATCTTTTAAAATTTAAATTGAGTAGAACCATATAACATCGATGCATTTGGTGAATACCGTCAGCTGGTTCATATTTTTATAAAAATAATGTATAGTTTTTATGTATTGTTCTTTTACTTTTAATCTTACCTTCAGCTTTAAAGAATGAAAAATGGACGAATATAATTTAACGGAACAACAAGCAGAAATTTAAAAAACAAATATTAATAACACAAGAAAGAAAGAAAAAAGAATAGGCATCAGGGCATCCTTGTTGTGGCCACAGTGGCGGTGGCGGAGGCCAGCGGGATGACCTCAGCCAGTGGGGTGCTGATAGGTGTCGGCAGCGGCGAAGTCCGGCAAACAGGACACGTCGGATTGAGCCGAAGCCACATGTCGACACTGTTGTTTCAGAGGATTCCACCAACATCAGGCTGCGAAATCAAGCCCTCTATCCTGCTCTTACCGTCGAATTAGTGCAACAAAATAATAGAAATTAGGGTTCGAATTAGAGAGAAAAAGAGGGGAAAACATAGAGTTAGAGTTTTGGAATTTGAGTGAATAATGCCTTCATTTGATTCATCCGATTTACATGTTTTATATGGGTTCTACACATTACAAAAATTAGGATCCTACCCTAGAGATCATAGTGTTTGATTCTTTACCATTTTAGACATAAAAAGCATGTCAGACGACATGTACATACACTGGTTGTTTGTTCTTCAACTAGAGTATTTTAGGTATAGCTTCACTCCAATGCTTCCTCTTCCTTTCCCTTTGAGTATGTTGTCCCTCCTGACAGCTTCTACTTTCCTCCTGAGCTTGGTTGCAACGGTTTTCCTTCTACCATATGCACTCCTCATCTTCTTCTTGTTCTGCAATTTCTTGTTGCTGACCATGGTCTTCTTCAGGTTGCTAAAGGTGCTCAGCTACTTCAGTCTCCCTCCTGAGCATCTTCGGCACAACCCATAGCTTCCTCCTTAGTTCCTTAAACCTCTTAGTGCCTAGTGACTTGGTTAGGATGTCTGCAAGTTGTTCCTCTCCTAGAATGAACTTCAATTGAATAATCCCATCCGTGACAGCCTCCCTCACAACATGAAATTTGATTTGAATATGCTTCTTTCTTTTATGATCAAACGGATTTCTTCCGATAGCAATAGCTGACATACTATCACTATGGATCTCCACATTCCTTCTCACGTCATATCCAAACTCTTACAGTAATCTTTTCAACCACACCGTGTGGTTTGTGGCTGCAGACAGGGCTACATACTCAGCCTCTGCAGTGGATTGGGCAATAATACTCTGCTTCTGAGTAGCCCACGAGAACACCACACTTCCAATGTTAACACAATACCAGGTCGTGCTTCTTGAATCATTCAGACTTCCAGCAAGGTCTGAATCCGCATATCCAACTAAACCAAACGTTTCAACACTTTTAAACATAAGTCCATATTTCTTAGTTTCAGATATGTACCTCAATACCCGTTTGGCTTCTTGTAGACTCCTTTCCGTGGGATTTGCATTACTTCTCGAAAGATAGGAGACTGAGAATGCTATATCTGGCCTTGTTGTTGCCAGATATAACAACCCCACTACCATACTCCGGTATTTTGTTGGATTTGTTAGCTCAACGCCTTCTTCAGCATTCTTCCCGTAAGGTGTGAGTGGGGTACTCATACCTTCAGAGTTTCTCATCCCAAATCTGTCTAACAAGTGTTCTACGTACTTGGCTTGACTTAGAAATACTCCCTCCTGCACATAACTCACTTCAAAACCAAGAAAATATTTCAGCCTTCCCAAGTGGCTCATCTAAAACGTTTGACCCAACTTATGCTTGAACTCCTCTATCAACATTTCATCACTTCCAGTGATGAGTAAGTCATCAACATATAAACAAATTATCAACAGCTTCTTCCCCTTCTTTTGTAAATACATCGCTGCATCACAAATACTTCTTATGCATCCCTCACTTATAAAGAATGAATCTATTTTACTGTACCAAGCTCTCGGAGCTTGTTTCAACCCATACAAGGCCTTCCTCAATCTCAGCACCTTGTCTTCAGCTACATCAACCTCATATCCCTGAGGCTAACTCACATAAACTTCTTCTTCTATTTCTCCATTTAAAAACGCAGACTTGACTTCTAATTGATGCAAGTTCCATTTTTCTTGAGCTGCCACTGCTATAACATTCCTAAACGTGTCATGCATAAACACAAGAGCAAACGTTTCACCGTAGTCCACTCCATGGGTTTGAGTGAACCCACAAGCCACTAATCTGGCCTTTAGCTTCTATACCTTCCCGTTCTTATTAGTTTTTATCTTATAAATCCATTTTACACTGATTACCTTCTGGCATTCAAGTAGATCAGTGAGCTCCCACATCTCATTTTTGTTAATCATCTCCATTTCTGTGTCCATGGCATCTCTCCATCCCTTCTCTGTTACAGCTTCTTCAAATGAGTTAGGTTCCTCCATAGTAAGATAACACCCCTCATATACTTGATATGTCTCCTCACTCCTCGGCTCAACATCCACATAAACAGCACTTAAACGTCTCATTCTGTGTACCAGTCTTGAGGAACTCCCACTGGTTCCTCCTCCTTCTCTGCTTCTTGATTATGTTTGATTGAGTCTAAAAGGAATAGGTGAGAATTGAGATGCTCCCCCACTCCCTCTAGAACTCTGTCCGGTTTGAGGTGTTGCTGGTACTGAATAGGTTGGTTGCCTATTCACTTGATGTGGATGCCCTCCAGAAATATAGCTGGGAATCACAAAATGCTCCATTGTTTCAGTTTGTGTATCCTAGTTCCAACCTTTGTTTTCTTCAAACACCACATCCCTTGCCACATCCACTTTGCCCGAGCTGAGTTTGTACACTCTATATGCCTTACTCATGTTGCTGTAACCCACAAAAATAGCCTTTCCAGACCTCGCATCTAGTTTCTCCTTTGCTGTGATGGTATCATCACATGGCAAAGACACCCAAACACACGGAGATGGCTCACAGAAGGTTTGTGGCCACTCCAAACTTCCAGCGGTGTCTTGTCCTTCAATGCCCTTGTAGGCATTCTGTTTTATAAGTAAGCTGAAATAAAAACCTCTTTCAGCCCAAAATCTATTTGGTAACCCCTTGTCCTTCAACATGATTCGTGTCATGTCTAGGAGGGTTCTATTTCTTCTCTCTGCTACTCCATTCTGCCGTGGAGAGTAAGCAACACTAAGTTGCCGTTGAACACCATGATCCTCCAAAAAATCATTAAACTCCTTAGTGTTGAACTCCCCTCCTCTATCAGACCACAACTTCTTAATTTTCTTCTCGGCCTGATTCTCCACCAGAGAGCTAAATTTCTTGTAGATGCCAAACACATATGATTTTAATCTCACAAAGTAAACCCACAGCATGTGGGAATAATCATCCATCAACGTTAGAATATACAAACTTCCATCAAGTGATGGAGTCTGCATAGGACCACACAAATCAGTGTGAATGAGGTCCAATATCTCCTTGGACTTAGCTTCAGATTCCTTAGGAAACTCCTCCCTAGTTTGTTTCCCTTGAATACATGCCTCGCACAACTCATTAATTACCTTAAATTTAGGTAATCCTTTAACCATATCTCGATTCTGCATCTTCCGCAAACTATGCAATCCTGCATGTCTGAAACGCCTGCGCCATAAATCAAAAACATCCGTGTGATTCGCCATATTAGCTCCCTCTGCTTCTATAGTCCATTTCAGCGGATAAGCTTTCTTTACAATCTGCACTTCAGCCACTTTACCACCATTTTTATCACGTATAACACACTTTGATTCTGAAAACTCCACATGATACCAATTTCTCACCATCTGAGGCACGCTCAGCAGGTTTCTGTCTAATCTAGGGACCAAGAAAACCTCACTGATTGTTCTCTTGCCCTTCTTAGTAACCACTTCAATGTCCCCTTTACCTTTAGTCACAAGGGTTGCTCCATTGCCAACCCTTATAGGAACCTTAAACGTTCTGTCAAACGTAGTAAAATGACCTTCTTCCCGAGTCATGTGATTCGTCGCCCCACTTTCTATGAGCCATACATCATCATCAAAGTTCTGATGTACTACGTGAGCTGCAGTGAATAGAGAGTTGTCATCCTCCTACTCCCCTCTATTCATCTCAGCTTGATTTGATCCAGGTCTCTTAGACCTGCAATCCCTTGAAAAATGGCCAGGTTTTCCGCATGTGTAACATTCTTTTTTGGTCTTGAAAGTCTTGGAACTTTCAGACTTATCTCCTTGCCCCTTGTTTCTGAAATAACACTGTGATTCCACATGGTTATCTTTTATTCAAATCTCACAAAACTTCTTAACCTTAAACCTAAAATCTTGTTTCCCATAACCCTTTTTATCGGTGTTACCCTTCTGCACAAATTTTTGTGACTTAGCTTTAGCTTGAAAAGCTCCTTCCAGCTCTCCATTCCTTTCATCCAATCTAAACTCCTGTGATTTTAAAGCTATCACCAGCTCTCCTAGAGTCAATGTGGAGAGATCTTTCGTTTGTTCAATGACTCCCACGTAGGGATCAAAACATTCTTGCAACGAACACAGCATCTTGGACACAATCGCATCTTCTTTTATGTCATCACCGAAAGCTTTCATCTCATTACCTAGCTCAGTGATTTTGTTAGCAAAATCCTTGATGCTCTCCTTCTCTCCTTGCTTGAGAGTATAGTAATTTGCTCTTAATCTCTGCAACTTTATCATAGCGGCTTTTGGATCACCTTGGAACCTCTCCTTCAAAAAGTCCCATGCTGCTTTTGAGGTATCACAAACTGATAAATGGGCAGCACATATCTCCTCAAACACTGCACTATAGAGTAGTTGAAGTGCAGTCTGATCTTTCTCGTCTATTGCCTCCCATGAAAGCAACTCTTTCTTCTGCTCCTTTACGGGATCCTCACCCATTTCAGGCATTTTAGGCATGCCTTCAGTCACCACCTTCCAAAGTCCCTTGGACCTTAACGTGGCTTTGATTTTAATGACCCATAAGCTATAGTTTCTTCCATAAAAAACTGGAACTGGTGGCTAGTTCTGCATTTTTTAAACTTCCCTTCTTATGTTGTTTTTTGTTCAACGTCTAGTGTTGTATTGTGTTGTGTTTTGTGCTCTTGTGCTTCCCCACAGTCTTGAGAACTGGTGAGGCTCTGATACCACTGTTGTTTCAGAGGACTCCAGCAGCATCAAGCTACGAAATCAAGCCCTTCATCATGCTCTTACCGTCGAATTAGTGCAAACTATGAAAGGTAAACAATCAACTCCCTCGAATTGCAACAAAATAGTAGAAATTAGGGTCCGAATTAGAGAGAAAAAGGGGGAAAAGAGAGAGTTAGGGTTTTGAAATTTGAGTGAATAATGCCTTAATTTGATTCATCCGATTTACATGTTTTATATGGGTTCTACCCATTACAAAAATTAGGATCCTACTCTAGAGTTCATAGTGTTTGATTCTTTGCCATTTTAGGCACAAAAAGCATGTTAGACGACATGTACATACACGGGTTGTATGTTCTTCAACTGGAGTATTTTAGATATAACTTCACTCCAGTGCTTCCTCTTCCTTTCTCCTTCAGTATATTGTCCCTCCTGACTAGGGGTGGGCGTTTCGGGTTTCGGTTCGGGTTCCTCGGGTTCTAAAAAATTGAACAAAAAAACCCATTTGGTTTTCGGGACGGGTTCCTCGGGTTTCAGGTTGGGTTCGGGTTGTTCAGGTTTTGAAAGATTAAACCCAAAAAAACCCGAATTGTATTGGGTTCTTTCGGGTTCTCGGGTTCTTCGGGTTCTTTGGGTTTTTTGGGTTATGTAAGTACGAGTAATTTGGGGCTTATACGGGTAATTCGGGCTTTAAACGAGTAATTCGGGTTTAAATGGGTAATTCGGGTTTAAACGGGTAATTCGGGTTTAAATGGGTAATTCGGGTTTAAACGGGTTTAAATCAGGTTAGAAGGGTTAGGTTTTTTTTTGGGTTCCTCGGGTTCTCCCGAACCCAACCCGGACTGACCCGAACCCATTTGGGTTTTAGATTTTGATCCCATATGGGTTTTCTACAAAATCCGTTTGTCTCACAGGTTGGGTTTTTCGGGTTGGGTCGGTCCGAGTCGGCCCGGGTAACCCGAAACGCCCACCCGTACTCCTGACAGCTTCTGCTTTCCTCCTGAGCAACGGTTTTTCTTCTACCATCATGCTCTCCTCCTCTTCTTCTTGTTCTGCAATTTCTCGTTGCTGACCATTGTCTTCTTCAAGTTGCTGAAGGTGCTCAGCTACTTCAGACACACTTGACGTGGAACATATGATTGCAATCTGGAAGCTGCCGCAGAAGATCACTGCCATTGTAATCCCCCAAACAAATCGATCAAGACGACGTCGTACATCCATCACTGCCCTTCTTCATCATGACCTTTGCTTCCGAGTATAGTATATTCTTCGGGTAACTCCGGATTGTATCGTCGTCGAGCCCCGGGATTCCGATGCCATGTACGAGGTTCTCTAACACGTGTCTGGTTGTGATTGGTACGTGAAGGATGCGACGGCGACAACTGGTAACGTGTGCATAAGTAGGAGGCTAGGGTTATGGTGGTTATGAGGAGGAGGACGCCGATGGAAACTCCGATGGCATAGTGAAAGCCGCCGATTTCATCCATCCCGAAGAAGCAGGTTTATTCCGGCGAGGGTTTTGGCAAAGCGGGCAAGCTCATCGCCGGAGAATCTGTGGTTTGTGTTTGGTTTTGTGGAGGAAGAATAAGCAGAAGAAATTGGTGCATTGGTCATACATCGATAAAAGAAAAGATAATATGATAGTTGAAGTATCGAGATTATAAAAATGTCAATGAAAACGAGAAAGATAGAGAGAAAGCTTTGAATGAATGTGAATAAGGATAAGAAAGTTAATGAAAACAGGGTTTATCTGAATAAGGATGAGCAATGTTTATTTATATGAATAAGGATCAGCGAGTTTTATATGTTATTATATCTAGAACAATTATTTGAAGTTGAAACGAACATGGAACCTGTTGTAATTGTTGTATCTCAGTGAACTTCAGCAAATATTAAGTTGCTCAATTTGAGTTCACTTTATCCATTTCTTGCTTGGTTTGTGCAAACATAAATGTAAATAATCGAATGAACGTGAGGTTTCACTCAGAATGAAGAAATTTGAGAGAGAAAGATAGAGAGAAGTAAGGAAGATGAACACTGTAATTTTTCTGAATGGTCTACTGCTTCAATTCATAAAATTCGATACATATATGCCCTAAGGCAAAACAAAAACCATCAAAAGACATGCTTAGGAATACAATAAAAGTTTTGTCCGTTAGTTACTAAATATAGGTAACTTTGACATATTCCAAGAACTCCTTGTTCCCGGCAAAAATAGCAACCTGCACCTGTGGTTCTGGTGCCTTCACATTCTTTCACGCCACGTCCTTGTCCTGAGCATCTTCTTCCATCCTTAGACTGCAATCTTGTCGCCTGTTTCAGCCTGCATGGTCAGCTCCTTGATGTTTTCTTGTCCGTTGAAGTTAGCAACTTGATCAGCCGCTGCTCTGCATTTTCTCGCGTCTCGGGTCGTCGCGTCCCTCCTGGTCTCGTCCCGCTCCCTTGTACTTCGATTGGCCGCGTCCCGCTCTTCAGTGCCCCGCTTGGCCGCGTCCTTCCTCTCTGCGTCTCGAGTGGCCGCGTCTCGCTCCTCAGCGTCCCGCTTGGCCGTGTCCCGCTTCTTAACATTCCATCTGGCCGCGTCCCGCTCCTTAGCGTCTCGTCTGGCCACGTCCCGTTCCTCAACGTCCCGCCTGGCCACGTCCCGCTCCTCAGCGTCCTGCCTGGACGCGTCCCGCACAATTCCTTCTCGGATCGCCACGTCCCAATCCCTTGCGTCTCGGATCACGACGTCCTTGGTCATGATCTTGTTATGGATAACTTGATTAACTCCTTCAGAACCATGGGGTTAATCATAGTTTAAATAAGGATGTAATTATATATAAAATAAAATGAAAAAATTTTATTTTGTAGAGTTAAGTTGTCTTTAGACACTTTATCGCAAAATAGCATCGGTCTAAAGCACGAAAATTATATATATATATACACAAATATATATATATATATGAAATAATAGGAATTGAAAAAAAATAATGAAAAACATTTTATTCACCAAACAACAAATGCAATTACAAATTTTCTGTGTTTGAGTATTTGAGTGAACCATAAGATTCAAATAACTATTTGGTTGAATCATAATACTCAAACACTGAAAAATTGTAAGAAAACAACTAATCAGAATAAGTCCTTAGGCTGCTATCCGTGGGTGCAAGAGAATACAATTGATGTATCTATATAAATGCTGCAATTTTGGTATTATTTTGTACATCTCTATCATTGTCAAGATTGTAACTAAGATGTACATACAATATTAGTTATACGTCAAAACATCGACGTGGAATGTATATTTTAGTTTGGCTACCATAAAGAGACACATATATGTTGTTTTTATTTGTTTTATAAACCTAATTATTCGTTTGTATAGTTTCAGAAAAAAAAATTATAATTTGGAAACTTAATCAATAACAAATCATCTTAAAAATAAATTTTGAAATTAAATGAGAAAAGCATTTTGTATAATTTCATCAATAATTGCTATAACTCCTTTTTAATAATTGGTTTTAATTTACATTCTTCCTAAATAAAGTCGATATTTTTACTCATATAAATAAACTAAACATTTACTAAGCCGAAATATAATTCCATAATTAATTGTTAATATCAACAATGCGCTAAACAAAGGAATTGAAAGAAAAAATTTCCTGAAGTCTACTTGCACATGGCTGAATCAGAAGTTTCGCAAAACAAGTCGTCAATGGTAGATTTAGAAATGTGAGAGTCACTAGAATATAATGAAGATTTACCGAAGTGTTCGAACCACATAGATATGGAAAGATTGGAGATAATAATCTTAGTTTATGTCGTTCAACATATAGAAAATCGCCTACGCATATCAATAACCCTCCAAATCATCTATTTTTTTCATACAACAAAGATCTTCAACGATTAGTAAATGTTCCCAGACTAGTCATATCCCACCAGATCATCTACTTGCCTCATTCGTAGATCTCACACAACTTGCAATTTTTTCTAAAACGACTAGTAGATCGACCTTTAATGTTCCGTTTATGTATTTTTTTATTTTAACATGGAGTCTCTCCTATATAAATGACTTCATCATGTTTGTAAAAGAAGACTAGAACATACATAGAATAAAATTTTCTTTTATTTTCTTGATCGTTCATCAAGAACATGGTGTCTTCAACTTGTGCCGAGACCAATTGAAGTCATGGTATCTCCGAATTGTTTCGAAAATAATTGAAGTCACTTTCGATTGCATCAAGAGGCTTCCACACCTCTTGTTTTGTCATTCATTCCATCTAAAATATCATTTATCCACCTTTCTTCTACTCATGAAGCTACATTGCGTCATGAGATCATAACCTCCATTGATAACCACTATCATCTACCATCGACGGACGAACTCTCTTGAAGAGTGCCCTTAGGCTAGTGAATAGATCATACACCTTTCACCTCCATCTCCTGTCAATGGGCGACTTTCCTGAAGTGTGCCCTTAGACCAGTCAATAAATCCTATTTGACACGATGAATCCTACTCGAGCAATTAAGGTTAACAGATTCTTCGTACGCGTCATGAGTTTCGACTCCAATGTGTTCATCATCTTCGTACTCACACCTTTATGGATTATCGTGGATGGACATGTTATAGCGAGGAACATGAGAAATAAGGTTGAGTACAAAGACATTACATGTTCTTTCAAGGCAAACAACTAGATTTCAACGTCATCTGCAATGCATGTACTGTATTCTGGTGAGAGTTAGACTCTTGTATTCCTTCTTTTGTATTGTAATAAATATTTACGGTGGTGGTTTAAAGTGGACATAGCTCTCAAACTGAGGGTGAACCACTATAAATTTTATGTATCTCCAGAATTTTATTTTTTCGCTATTTCTCATTGTTTCTCAAACATGAAAGTATAATTGTTTTCAGTATGTTAATGATCTAATATTTCTTGGATTCAAGTGAATTTAGCTTGTTTAATCCCACGAACACTGTTCAAGGAGAGAAATGCCATATGAAGACCTTTTCATTTTAATATTGTATAAACTAACAATTCCAAAACGTTGAATTTGAAACCTTTTATATATTCATTAATCCATTTGTACACCAAAATCAGATTGCATTCAACTTCAAACACATAGATTTTGTATCACCCATCAAAGGCACATGATATAGGCCAAAATCAGATTTCCCTTTTTCCATAATATATAATTATTTGTATAATATGATTTTATTTCATGTCAATCCATTCTTAATATTTCTCATTATACATGCATATGATTAAGGTTATTTTGTCTAAAAAACATCTAACGTAACCTCTATCTTTAGGGTTTAAGGTTATTTTTTGTCATTCTCGTATCAAATAAAAAAATAATAATTTTGGTTTGACATTACTTAATCAAGGGAGAATGTAATCGTAGTATTCATCAAGGAGTATTTTCCGATAAAACTACTATAAATTTAAATCTTAATAAACTAATTCGTAACAAGATTTCAACAAACCATTGACACGAACTCGAATTTTAAAACTTTTTTTAATCCAATTATGGTATCAGACTTATTACAACATTCCACTATTTTTATTAACTTTAGTTCTATAGAATAGATATCATTTATTCATAATTGGATACAACCACAAACAAAATATCATATCGTTTATCAGCAGTCGATTTGTTAAAACATGATATATATATAATAAATATATATATATATATATCAAATGGAAGGTAAATTTTATATTTTTCATTTTTCAATTAATATCTTGAATCTTGTAATTTTTTTCAAACAAATATATAGATAAAACTATGATTCGGTTGTTGAAATGTGACAAATAAAGAACACTATAATATTAGATCTATTAGCTGAAAGTTCTACCGTGCGTTGATCCATTCTAAGCCGGCCTTTTGCAGGGTGTGATGTCAAATGGACGGCCATGATAAATATTGTTAAGTTTTTCTTTTAAAAATTACATTTTTTAAGGAAAAAAGACATCCATTTTATCTCAAAGTTTGTTAAAGTGTGTTAATAGGGTTTACATACATATATATATGCGTGTGTAAATATATATATCGACTTAAATAACTCGTAGGACTCGCCATGCAATTTAACTTGCACGTAATTACCGTATGTACAATCCGTTCTATACAAGAAAAGAATTTTAAAAATGAACAAAATTAAGTATGAAGTTTTCCAAATAACCTAAAATATGAAGCCCATTTCGAAGATGGAGTTTGGTTTTATGAGCTCAAAGTCCCAATGCTTATAATATCCCATAATGATATAACTCATTTTTTTCCAAAATTAGATTTTCTTTTATAGTTTAAGGTTCATTCCATTTCAATATGTATATTTATAAAATAAGTTTTCCAATTTGGATTGAAATAGTTATTCAATGTCATCTGCCGCCTATTATAGTTACTAATATTAGATTATAGTCACATTTATTTTGTCTTTTTCAACATTTTTACCAAAACGAGGTTTAATTATATAGAACAAGGAGGAATCAAATTTTTATATTGAAGCTAATGTGGTTTGTAAGGTTTTGAGTAATCAAAGCTCGGTTTACAAAGATTTCTTGATAGACCAAAGTACAACAGAGTATCCTCGGGAATCACCAACATACTGGACAATCATCGCGACTTGTTTCCTGAGAAGATACCAACCGAACTACTACCCATAGAAGACATCAAACATCAGTTCGATTTCATCCCGAGAACACCATTTCCAAACCGAAAACATACCCCATGAATCGCAAGGAGACAAAAGAATTACAACGGCAAGTCCATGAGCTAATAGACAAAGACTACATCCGAGAAAGCCTAAGTCTATGCATTGTCTATTACTACTAGTACCAAAGAAGGACGAGACTTGGAGTTTGTGTGTTGATTATCGGGCGATCAACAACATCATGACCAAATATCGACATCCAATCCTACCGTTGGACCACATTCTTGATGAGCTAAGTGAGACAACCATCTTCTCAAAGATCAACCTTAAGAGCGGATATCACTAACTCTACACGAGAGAAAGCGATGAATGGAAGACGACCTTTAAAACGGAGCAAAGGTCATTTGTGTGGCTTGTCATGCCTTTCAGGCTTTCCCACGCCTCTAGCATCTTCCTTAGGCTCATGAACTATCTTCTAAGAGCCTACATTGATAAACTTTTTGTAGTCTATTGTCATGATATTCTCGTTTATAGTAGAAATCTTAGGGAACACATAGTACATCTTGAGCTAGTGGTAGAGACGCTCTGAAAGGAACAACTCTACGTAAACCTTAAAAAGTGCTCTTTTTTGCACTGATGAGATTGTTTTCCTACGTTTTTAGTAAGTTCTCATGGAATACATGTAGACGAGGACAAAATCAAGGCCATACCAACAACCATCGCACACATACGACGTTTTCATAGGCTAGCAAGTTTCTACCGCGAGTTCGCGAAGGACTTCAACAGTGTAGCCGTACCCTTCACTGCGTTTATAAAAAGGGATAAGATCTTTGAATGGGGAGATAAAAAATTTAAGACGTTTAAAGCACTTAAGGCGAGTCTCACCAACGCGCTCGTCATAGAAATGCCAAACTTTGACAAAATATTTGAAATTGAGTGTGACACCTCAGGTATAAGCACATCAATAAGTTTCGGAGGTTGGTGAATTATTCTGAATGTGCAAGGAAGGAGATAGAGGAACATTCTACATACATGGAGAATATCTCTTTTGTGATAAGTGGCTTTGTATTTTTCAAGGCTCATTTAGGAAGTTGTTGTCTCAAAAAGTACATGACTGAGCACTCATGGGACACTTTGGTGCGGAGAGAACATTATCCACCATAAAGGAGCATTTATTCTAGTCACACCACAAGCAAGACAATGAACGACTTTTTTGCACAATGTATCACGTATCACAAAGTCAAATCCTATGTCAATCCCCACTATTTGTATCTTTTTCTATTCAACCCGACTCATCTATGGAATGAATTTTGATAAACTTGGTTCTCGGATTTCCAAAGATCCGAAACAGAGACACAACGTTTCTTGTTGTTGATCGGTCTTCAAAAATGGTGCACTTCATACCTTAATTGAAGACCAACAATGCAACCAATATTTTGGAAATTTTCTTCAAAGTGATCGTACGCATCCATTTATGGACACTTTGGCAGAAGCTAGGGACAAAGCTCGTGTTCTTCACTACGTGCCACCAAAAGACTGATGGTCATACCGAGATGGTAAACCATACACTAGTAGTCCTGCTATGATCATTCATTGGATGGTATCGAAGAAGTGGTTTGACTATCTACCCCACGCCAAGTTTGCTTGCAGTCGAACACAACAGTCGACCACAACATACTCATCGTTTGAATTTGAATTTGGGATCAATCCCATCAATCCCATCACTCCTTTAGACCTCTCGGCTATACCAACCAAGGAGATCGCTAATTTGGATGGTGAGAAAAAAGTGAAACTGATCAAGAGGCTACACGAAAAAATTCGGGAAAACATAATGAAAAGGACTGAAAAATACGCCAAATAAGCCAACAAAAGGCTAAGAAGGATGGTGCTCGATGATAGAGATTGGGCGTGGTTACACATAAAGCCAGAACGGTTCTTCGAAAAAAGGATTTCAAAGCTAACACCAAGAGGAGATGGCTTATTTTGCGTTCTAGAGGGGATCAATGATAACGCCTACCTCCTTGAACTACAAGGTGAGTATAATGTGTCTACAACATTCAATGTTGTTGATATATCCCAATGTAGATGATAACATTTCGAGGATGGAACACGCCCATGGGGGAATGATAAGGACATCGAACTTGAAGTGGAACTAAAGGAGGGTCACACGAATGAGGTACTAACATAAGAAAACGACCAAAAAATCTTCCCCAATGGTAGGAAATATTTTAAGTCAATCTTATCTCACCGAATCATATTCTTTTGCGTTCTATAAGATTCCCAACGACCATAAAATCTTTCCAACAGTTAGTAGATAAATCTGTTATCTATCCTTTATGCACTTTTCTCATTGTAACATGGGATTTATCCTATATAAAGGACTTCATTTCATTTGTAACTTCATCATTGAAATTCGAAGAAATAAAACCTTTTTTCGTATTCTTGAACGGGAAAAGAACACAGTAACTCCAACTTGTTCCATCATTCCACCCTAAACACTTCGACGTCCATTATAAACCTCCATTCTCCACCATCACCGGATGAATCTTGAAGAGAGCCCTTAAAACAGTCAAGAGATCATCCACCATCATCCACCTCCATCCACTGTCAACGGATGACTTTCTTGAAGAGTGCCCTAAGGCCAGTCAAAAAAATCCTCCTTAGGCTAGTCACGAAATCTTTTATTTGAAGATCCAACAACAGTAGAGTTCAAAACGGATCAAGGTTTTGAGACGCGTGCAAAAGATCTCGATACGCATCATTTTCATTTCGTATTTATATTTAATTTATCGTGGCTATGATTTTATGTATTTCATTTTTGTTATGTAGTCCGAACCACTTTTATTTCAAATAAAAGTATTTGTTTCGCTTTATAAATGTGTTTGAGTGAAGTTACATGTGGCAATCTTTTGTAGGTGATGGTGGACATTCCGAGTCCTGAGGTTATTCTGCGTTATAGGTGTTACAAGCCAGACACCATAGACAATCTTCTATTAGATTAAACGATTACATCACTTACTCGGATTAGTGTCCAATAGACCATGTTTGCTCAACACCCGCTAGAGAAAAAATCAGGTTCTACTTCATTCTCTAATACCAATCATGTATCTTGTGCTAACTTCTCTGCATCACATCAGATTTTCTTGGCAACAAAAACTGCAAGAATGGAACCCCATAATTACTAGAGTGGAATCCGGTAATTTTTATGAGGCATAATTTAGTCTACATGGAGATGTGTCATATGGATGTTAAAAACGCTTTTCTACATGGAGATTTGCATGAAGAAGTCTTCATTTAACTACCTCATGGGTTGACTTGTCATGAATGCTCTTATGTTTTTCAAATCAATAAGTCAGTTTACGGTCTTTGATAAGCCCCACGATAGTGGTTCGTTAATTTGACCACCGCTCTCTCTAGGTATGGTATCAAATAATCTTTGTCCAATTATTCATTATTTACATTCTATCTCAAACCTCTTATCTACGTTCTACTGATCAATTGGTGGATATTTTCACCAAGAATCTGAGTTTTCAACCATTCAGCAAACTTCGGTCAGGTTTGGACATTTAAGGGGTGTTTTGCCATAAAGATATTCCAACATATGCCAACCAATATTACAAAACCAAATCGACATGGATTACCCAATATTCTTGTATCACTTACAAATATCTATCGTTGATTTTATACTTACCATAAACACAATGTATTAGTTTGTATAAATCCATTTGTATCAAGGAATAAGACAAGCAAGAATTTATTGACTTTTTGCATAAACATTTTTTGTTTTACAAGGTTATCTCGCTTTTGTCATAATGATATACTACAATTTCATAATTCTCTTATTGATTAGTTTTCAAATTTCTCGTGATACATTAGCTTGAAAAATCATTTTATTATAAAATAATTATGGAAAATTCAACTCATTTTGTTCTTTGATTCAAAGCATTCTTGTCACTATTACATATTCTATATCATTCATATATAATTTGGTTGTTTGGCGTTACTAAGCACCCTACTAAAACTTATATGTTAGTTAAAGTCTAACTATGGATTAAGATTATGGTTCTTGGCATACTGAAATGTTGTTACTGAAAAATAATATATATATATATATATATATATATATATACTTGAGAATACTCTTTTCTCATGTTGCCACATCAGCATAATTTTTAAATTTAAATATTTATATAATATACAAAAAGATTTTACATGTAATAATATAATGTACAGAATATGTAAAGTTTTTAATTTCTCCTTTAATACTCCTTTCAATACTCCTCTCATTATCAATATCTACTCATCCAAAATAATAATAATAATACGTTTCAGTTACCTAAGAAACATAATTAAATAATAATACGTTTCAGTTACCTAAGCAACATAATTATGAGACTCATTCCTCTCTCCTTCGTGATATTTCTCTAATCGTGTCTAATCTTTCTATTAATACCTAGCACGTTGATAACATGTAATCCGTCACAGTATTTTCATCATTCCTAGGTTTAATTTTGATTACGTTTCTTGGATTTTACCGACTTATTGAGTATATTCGAGCACTTCTTCTACGATTTCGTGTTTTGTGTAGGAAACAAAGACATGTGAAGCAAACACGAGTGATTACGGAAAACCTACCCGAAATCGTGACCAAGTGATAAGAGACAATATGTGCACGGCCACGGAACCAAACAGAACACCTGAGCATCGAGTGAATGGAGCAAAAACAGCAAGATAAAACAACCCATTCGGGCTTGGAAGAGGCCCCGCGCGGGCTGCAACTCCAGCAAAGTTTGCACGACTCGGTGAGGCTTGAAGCACGCATGGATTTGGCTGAAGAACATGACCCTGCGTGGGGTGGATAAGGAGCCCGCGTGGGCTGCCATTCCAGAAAGAAGAGCACGAGTCGGGAGGCATGTAACCCGCTCGGGCTGGTCGAGATACATTCAGCTCGCGCGGGGTAAGCCTTAGCCCGCGCGGGCCCCCTTTCCAGCAACAACTTCTTTTAGGATTTCAAACGTGAATTAGAAAGAGGAGGAGCCATCTAGGGCAAGAGAACGATGCACAGGCTAGGAGAGGGACTGAAAAACACAAGGTGAAACTCAGGTGAAGCTGGAGAAGAAGAGAAACAACAATCAGAACATCGGTAACAAGATAGGAAGATCGAGGAATCGTATTTCTTACTCTTTATCATGTCTAGGGTTTATTTCTCTTGTTTTACAATAAAATCCATGAGTGACTAAGCCTCTAGCTATGGGTTAGGATTGCCGGATTTGTAATGGATGCTTGTAATTATGCATTAATGCTTAGACCTTTCGAAGTTTTCTTGTATTTCGGTTTTAAAATCAACATCGTAAACGCTTTATACTTGTGCTGGTTGCTCAGTAACCTAGGAATTCGTGTTTGGCCATGAGGTTAGATTACAAATCCGGAATCATTGATTGCTGATTAAGTTCCATTAATGAGAATCTAGCTGGTCGGTTAATCGATTTAGGAATTAGGATTGCACGCTTAACGCTACCGTAATCGCGAGTTAATCGCTGCCAGGAGGTAGGATTGCACGTTGTTGTGGTTAGGAGGTTTAGGTGTCGAGAGAGCCATTCCTTATTTATGAGCATGAATTTTCCGTCATCAAAATAATTCGATAGGTTCATGATCCTTTTTTAGTTGCATCCTTGCAAATCCCGATAATCCCGAAATCCATAGTGTTCTTAATTATCAAGTTTTTCACGTCTCCTCATCGCTCTCATTATCCATTTTAGTGTTCTAGAAATTTTTCCCACATCCCCATCAATTCAACCCGTCTTAGTTTAGTCGTATTCTTAGCTTAGGTTGCATAGTCCCCAGAGTTCGACCCTTGTATTACATTGATCTGTACTCTTGCGGTAAGTGGATATTAGGCATATTTATTGCTTGATAGTTCACACATCACACGTCAACCAATGTACCTCATCGTTTTTCAATATCAGTTATCACTGCTTTAAGTTTCTGGCATAAGTTCTCCTTCTACCTGATGTTGGGGAGAGGCATTGTCTTCTTTGGCATCGGGTTAGGTCCTCTCCAAAAGATATGGAAGGATTGGAGATAATGATATTAATTTACCCCGTCCATTAGATAGGAAATCAGCCAAGCATATTATTATCCCTCCAAATAATCTATTTTCTTTCAACAAAGATCTCCAACGACGTGGAAATCTTCTCCAGCTAATCATATCCCATTGGATCATCCATTTTTCTCCTTCACAGATCTAATACAACTTGGAAATATTTCTAAAATGGCTAGTAGATCAATCTTTGATTTTTCATTTGTGTATTATTTTACTTTAATGTGGAACCTCTCCTTTATAAAGGACTCCATCCCGTTTGTAAGAAAAGATTAGAATTTGCAGAAAATAAACTCTTTTGTTTTCTTGACCGTTCATCAAGAACATGGTGTCTTCAACTTGTCCAGGGACCAATTGAAATCATGGTATCTTCAATTTGTTTCGAAAATAAATGAAGTCGTTCCTAATTGTACCAAGAGGCTTTCATACCTCTTGTGGTGTACTTATTCCATCCAAAACGTCATTTATCTACCTTTCTTCCATTCATGAAGCTACATTACCTCATGAGATCATAACCTACACTGATAACCACTATCATCTACCATCGACGGATGAACTCTCTTGGAGAGTGCCCTTCGGCTAGTGAAGAGATTGTCCACCTTCCAACCCCATCCACTGTCAATGGACGACTTTTCTGAAGAGTGTCCTTAGACTATTCAACAAATCCTATTTGACACGATGAATCTTAGTCGAGCAATCGAAGTTAACGGATTTTCCATACTCGTCCTAAGTTTCGACCCTAGTGCGTGTATCATCTTGATATTCACCCTTTTATGGGTTATCGTGGATGAGCATGTTATAGCGAGGAATATGAGCAATAAGGTTGAGTAGCAGCAGAACCACAACGTGTCAATGGAAAAATGTGTGTAGCAAGTCTCGATAAGCTTTATTATATATTTTGTATTTATATTAATTATGATTTTATGTGTTTTTTCTACTATATGGTTCAAACCATTTTATTTGAATGAAAGTACTTATTTTATTCTACAAATATTTTTGAATGATGACAGGTATAACCACCTCTCAAAAGTGATAATAGACACTTTTAGTGTTGATGTTGTTCTAGAATAGGTGTTAAATGTGTTTTATTGCGTTTTCGATAATCATGTTGAACATATTTTAAACTTATGTATGTTACATGTTAAACATTTCATAATAATTAATTTATGTTCTTAATAATATATATTTATTGTTATTCTATAAGTTCTGAATATATTTTCAAATATTATTTTCTTTTTTTATTGCCTAATTTATATGTTATATGTTTATTGTGTATTTATATTTATATTGCCTTAGTTATGATCGAATTATATGACTGTTAGTAAATTACATGTTTTTAATGATATTAGATAAGGATCTGCGCGATGCGCTGATGATTATATTATTTTTTATATTAGAATATTAATTGGTATTTATCAATTAATGTAATATAATATTAATATTTATGTTGTGTAAAATATAGAAATATGTAATAATGTTTTATATAAGAATATAATAATATCATTTGTAATTTATAAATTGGAACTAATAGAGTAATCATAAAAAATAATGCATCATTTTTTCTTTGCAATGTCCAAGGAGTAATTATTTGCCTTAAAATTTCAAAAATTTATATAAAAAGAGAACAAGTGAAGATTTATTATGTAGCCTTTTGACAACTAATGTATGACCAAGAAAGCAGCCACAGTAAGAGACAATTATGGCATGTAAAGTCGATATTCGTCAAATAGAAAACAAAATAGATAAATACGCTTCATAAGGTAAATCCCTTAGAAGATTTTACCTCATTTTTGCTATATTTTTCTTCTCATAACCCCATTTCCTTGCTAATTTCAAAGCAGCTTCCACACCTTCAACACATGTGTTCATGGGAAGCACCATCTTCCACACCTTCAACACATGTGTTCATGGGAAGCACCATCTTGTACCCGAACATATTTGTCAAACGCTCTGCAAATATGGAGGACTTATCATTATAAAAGGCCTTTGAACTCAAACTAAGCTTTTCCACCTGATCTTTCAATGCCTTCATAATCTTAGGGCGTCAATGTCCCTACAACAAGAAATCATTAAAAAAACTTAAGATCACATTCTGTATAAACATTCATATTGTCCTCAAGTGAGAAACAAAAGAAGAGAAGAAAATCTCTCCAGAAGCAGTTAGGGTTACCTGATTAACTGCAGAGTAAGCAGCAAGTAAGTCAATGTATCTCTTCCCCTCAAGGTCCATTATAGATGACCCTTTTGCTGGAGAAAACACAACCGGAACATGATGGTAACTGGATTTTCACACAAATTAGCCAGACTTCCATAAAGATACTAAAAATTTAGACATGTTTCACAACAATTGCAGTGAAAATCGCCACACGAACAGTTAATTTTCATGCTTTGGTTTACAATCTAATCATTCCAACGTATCAGACTCAAAGACAAATTCAATGATTCAAACACATAACTACGATTCACATGGTTGTTTATACGTACAGAATTCAAGACAAAGCTCCAGGAATCTCATAGGTAAGAACCATTTGATTCAAAATGATATAACAAACGAGTTCATGCATAAAGATCTACAAAACACAGTGAGCCTATGAACAAATTCACAATTTTGATCAAAACACGAAACAAATTCAAAGAAAAATTCTCATGAATAAATGTCATCAAATGAGCAAAACCCAAAACCCAAAGCACGATATTCGAAGTTTGAAGGAAGGGAGGAAAACGAAGAGTAGGTATAGAAGAACACTTTACTTGTGGGCATTGAATTCGTGCTCCAGCTCCATCAACCTCTGAGAAAAAGACGATGGTGGTTTGGCCATTGCTTTCGGAAATCCACCGTATCTCCGCTTCGGCTAATCCTGCTTTGACATATTCACCATTACTAAATCAACAACACTCTCGTCTCAATAAAAGATTGTAAAGACAAGAAAAAACATCAGTGCAAGAATGACACTTTTATGAGATAAAATGTGTATCAAACTTGAATGAACGGGAAACTTGTTGAAGATTTGAAAATTTATAAATGAGAGTATTTGTGTGAAAACCTTAAGAACCAAAAATGGAGGCACCTAAAAGAGATTCAGCAAAAACAAATTACACCGTTCAGTAGAACGCAAACATAAAATGGCATCGAAATAAAGAACAACAAAGTTGGTTGCAAATTTTATAAATGATTAAACCTCGTGATGGTTCAACCTTATATGAATTGATATTAAAGAGCATAAATATTTGATAAGAACTCATGTGGTGTATTGAGGAAGTTTTTAAGGCTCTTTTCGATTCCTTGCCAATGAGCAGTCAAGACCTGCTGAGCTGTGGTGTTGGCAACAGATCGCGATGCTCCCTTCACCAAACTCGCCCTTGATGTTCTTGGGGCCTATTTTACATGACCAAAAGATTTGAAACTTCAGATTAGAGAAAGTTTGAAAACTAAACGCGTTGCTTGTGCATATGGCTAATGTAATGACAGATCAGGTTACCTGAATGCATAATCCAAGAAGCGGAAAAATTGAAAGTATTATGCCTATTATATAATATTTCAATAGTCGCGGGTTTAAGTGTAATTATTAAAAAGTTTAATAATTATTTAAGACACGGAAAACATGTTTTCGATATAAGAATCCATTAGCAGAAAATCAAAACCCTAATAGCCATGAACGAGAAAACATTTTTCGTTCTTCTCGAATCGCGCACCAAAACTTGGAAGCAGATATGATCTCAGCGTGGATACGAGTAGAAGGTTTGTGCAATCAAGTCTTATATCCGACAATCACATGTTAAACGTTAACATGTATATTTGAAATCGTTTCTAAATCTATTCGTCGCTGAACCTCAAAAAACCAATCCAAACATGACTAGATCTAACTATTCGGATTGATAAAAACACGCTTTCGCACCCAAACCAACCCAATAGTTGTATCAAAGTGTCTGGTCGTCTGTTTAGGGTTAGTTTTTTTGGATTTTTTGTGAACCGCACGAACAGACGTGAAGGAGAGGAGGAGTTGGGCGGCGGCCGGAACCCTAGCCGCCCAAGCGAGTGTCGCTGGTGCAACCGGAAGGCCGGCGCGCAGTCTGTGGCAGCCGCCACCGATGCTGGGACCCCGGCACGAGCGCGCAAGAAGAAGACAATGTTGCGCGAGTAGGACGACGCTGCGCAAGCGTTTTTGTCGAGCGCCCACGCATCTTCAGCGCTGGACGCAGTCGAGGCGACAGGTGAACGACGGGCAAGGGCGGGGTTGAGCGGGGCACGAGCGGGCGAAACAAGTCGAGCGGCGGCGAGGGTCGGTGACAGAGGGTGTTCGGCGCGAAAGGGTTTCAGAACGGCAAACCCTCACCGTTTCGGTGCCTGATGTCGGCGATACATAGCCGGTCGAGTGGCAAAAATGGAGGTGCCGTGGCCGGTGGCTCGTGGCGGTGGCGGCTAGGGTTTAACCCTAACCCTAACCTAACGCTAACCTTAAATTTTTTTTAAAATTAAAATTAAAGAATTTTAATTTAAAAATTAATAATTGAGTTCTTAGACGATAAATTGTTTATGTTTAGGCTTTTTCTTCATTGTAGAAGTTTGAATAGGTTCTCGTTTACATGGTACGGCCTGACTACCAGGGGGCATGTAGTTCAAGAATTCGATTCATATGTCTATGACATTAGATGCCTAGTGGGAGGGAAGAATTAGTTTTTGTAAACGCCTGGACTATCCGGGGGGTATGAACTTAATTGTTATCCGACCTTGAGCTGAAGGATGAACTCAACTATATCGATAGGAACGACCTGACTACCAGGTGACTATGTGATATAGAGCCGAAGTAAATTCCCTATAAATTTTATGGGGATAAAATTTATAAAGAATCTATTTTATATGTCTGGGAAACGTCTTGACTACCAAGGGACTCAGGCATATAGTTATAGATTAATGCTAATTGGAAATAATATTTCTAATGTTATTGTAACGTTGATTAACGAGAAATATCATATAGATGAAGTCCATGTCTTTATGATATTTACGATGTCTAACTCTCTTTTGTAAATTTTTCCTTTCGTTTTCAGATCTTTTGAGAATGTCTCAGTTCAAATTGCGTCGAATCCTCGAGACCAACAAGATGGTTGGTAAGAACATCGACGAATGGCAACGCAATTTGCGCCTGGTGCTGACACATGAGAAGCTTATCGATTTGATCGACAAACTGGCTCCTCCAGTGCCAGACCCAGAGAATGACGAGGCTTTCAATGAATACACCAAGTACAAGGAAAAGTGTATCACTGTGAAGTGTCTCATCTTGGCGTCAATGAGTGGAAAACTCCACAAACAACACGAGCATATGGATGCCAAGCAGATCATGGAGCATCTTAAGAAGATGTTCGGTGAGCAGAGTCGGACGGCAAGGTCTAAGCTGTCAGGGACTTTGTTCAAGTTCGCTCTAAGTGAGGGCTCTCCTATGGGACCCCATGTTCTACGAATGATCAATCTGATTGAACAGCTTGAGAAGCTGGGGTGTACCTTCTACAAAGAGATGCAATAAGAGATGATCTTGTACTCACTTCCGGAGTCCTTCTCCCCGTTCGTGGTCAACTACAACATGAACAAGCTGGAAGTTGAGTTGCATGAGATGCATAACATGTTGAAAGAGTATGAGAAACAGATGTCCATAGGGAAGAGGGTATCGAAATCGGTGCTGATGGTTGGGCAGTCCTCTCATTAGAGGAGGAAGGGCAAGAAGAGGCCCAGAACCAGGTAGAGCGCGCCTAAGACTGGTGTAACGAGGGCAAAAGGCGGTGCCACCAAGGCCGACCAATTAGATGCTGATTGTTTCTTCTGCAAGAATTAAGGGCATTGGAAGAGGAACAGCAAGGAATACCTGCAGTCTCAGAAGGGCAAGAAGCTAGGTAAGCTTTTCATGGAAAATGTTTTCATGATTTCCTTAACTACTATTGATTCATCTAGATGGATATTGGATACCGGTAGCAGTTTTAACGTCTGCAATATGTTGTAGGGACTGAGGATCAGTAGGAGGTTCAGGAAGAGAGAATTCAATCTGAAGGTTGGAAACGTCTGCAATATGTTGTTGCTCTAGCTGTAGGATCGATTTCTCTTGTAATGCCTACGGGCAAGACTTTGTTATTAGAAGAATGTTACTACGTTCCTAAATTTGTTTTGAACGTTATTTACTACGTTCCTAAATTTGTTTTGAACGTTATTTACTACGTTCCTAAGTTTTAACGTCTGCAATATGTTGTAGGGACTGAGGATCAGTAGGAGGTTCAGGAAGAGAGAATTCAATCTGAAGGTTGGAAACGGCGCAAGTGTTGTTGCTCTAGCTGTAGGATCGATTTCTCTTGTAATGCCTACGGGCAAGACTTTGTTGTTAGAAGAATGTTACTACGTTCCTAAATTTGTTTTGAATGTTATTTCTATTTCTATGCTTGATACACGTGGATTCTGAACAGTATTTAGTAATAAAATTTACTCTGTTTATCATGGTGATGATGCATATGTGAATGGTTATTTGCAACAAGGGATTTAAATCTTACCTGATGTTAAAATTGAACCAATTAACATGCATGTTTCGGGCCATAAGAGAAAGGTAGAAGATCGTCAAAGACAGACGTACCTTTGGAATTGTAGACTCGTTCACATTGGTGAGAAGAGAATAAACAGGTTACATAAAGATTGTCTCCTAGACCATTTTGATTATGAATCATACGCAACTTGTGAGTCCTGTTTCACTGGCAAGAATACCAAATCTCCATTTAATGGAACCAGAAAGAGAGCTACAGAACTCCTAGGACTCATACATACCGGTGTATGTGGACCTATGAGAGTTCAAGCCAGGGGTGGATATTCATATTTGATCACATTCACTGATGATATAGCGATATATGGATTTTTGTTCTTGATGAGACACAATTCCGAGTCTTTTGAAATTTTCAAAAGATTCCGCAGTGAAATGGAGTAACAAACCAAAAAGAGTGTCAAGGTGTTGAGATCCGACCGGGGCGGTGAATATCTTATTCATGAATTAGTCGATTATCTAAGGCAAAATAGGATTTTGTCTTAGTGGACTTCTCCTGGAACACCACAGCATAATGGTGTGTCCGAAAGGAGAAACCGGACTTTATTAGATATGGTCCGATCCATGATGTGGTTCACGGATCTTCCATTAAACTTGAGGGGTTATGCTTTAGAAGCAGCTGCTTACATCTTAAACAAGGTTCCTACTAAAGCGGTCTTAAAGACTCCATATGAGATATGGAAGGGGCGGAAACCTAACCTTAAACATATTAAGGTTTGGGGTTGTCCGGCCTTTGTTAAGAGACTTCAGCCAGACAAGCTTGATGCTAGGTCTGACAAGTGTAGGTTCATAGGTTATCCCAAGGAAACTATGGCATATTATTTCTACCACCCATCTCAGCACAGAGTGTTTGTAGCCAGAACGGCAACCATTCTTGAAAAGGAATTCCTTGATGAAGGAATTCATGGTGGAGAAATAGTTCTTGACGAGATTCAATAACCTGACGAACCAACACAAGCTCATGGACATAAGATGTCAGATGAGCGTTTTTGGCTGGGTGATACAATGTTAGGCTCCGGGGTTTCATCTTCAAATGTTGAAGTGACATCGCCTGTTCCAGAACAATTTCAGAGACTAGTTCAAGAACCTATTCAGGAACAAGTCCAACAAGGTATTCCAGTGCAGGTTGAACCTGTTGCACAGGTTTCCTTGAGAAGTTCAATACGTTCTCATCATGCACCTGAGAGACTCAATCTATTGGTGCAAGAGGACGTGATCGGTCATAGAGATGATGACCCGTTGACTTTCAAAAAGCTATACAAGGCCTAGATTCTGAGAAATGGTGGAAAGCCATGGAATCCGAGATGGAATATATGAAGATCAACAAAGTATGGACTTTGGTTGATCCTTTAGAGGCTTCCAGACCGATTGGTTGTAAATGGGTTTACAAGAAGAAGATTTAAACAGACGGGCAGGTAGAGACCTATAAAGCTCGTCTAGTTGCTAAGGGGTATAGTCAACGAGAAGGGATTGACTATGAAGAAACGTTCTCCCCTATGGCAATGCTCAAATCTATTCGGATTCTGTTTGGGATAGTGGTATTCCATGACTACGAGATTTGTCAAATAGACGTAAAAACAGTTTTCCTTAACGGAGAGCTCCAGGAAGAGGTTTTCATGACTCAACCTCAGGGTTTCACGTTGCTAACTCAAGGTCATATGGGTATGCAAGCTTCAGAGGTCCATTTATGGACTCAAGCAAGCTTCTCGAACCTGGAACATTCGCATTAACAAGGCAGTTGAAGAGTTCAACTTTGTTAGATGCGATGAAGAGCCTTGTGTGTAAAAGAAGTTTAGTGGGAGTGCGGTTGTCTTCCTTGTGCTTTATGTGGATGACATTTTGCTCATTGGGAATGACATTCTGGCATTGCAAGAGACAAAGTATTGGTTGTCTGATCAGTTCTCCATGAAGGATCTAGGAGAAACAGCCTATATTCTTGGAATAAAGATCTATAGAGATAGATCGAAAAGGTTGCTTGGATTGTCACAATCCCAGTACACCGACAGTATCGTGAGATGATACAACATGGAAAGTTCCAAGAAGGGCTATCTACCGATAGGCACTGGAATTTCTCTTTCTAGGGAGGATAGTCCTAAGACCCCGGAGGAAAGAGAACGCATGAGTCGGCTACCCTACGCCAGCGCAGTGGGAGCCATCATGCATTCTATGACGTGTACTAGGCCTGACGTAGCCTACACTCTAAGTGTAGTGAGTAGATATCAGGCAGATCTTGGTGAGGAACACTAGAAGGTTGTTAAGAACATCTTTAAGTATTTACGAAGGACTAAGGACCAGTTCCTCATTTATGGTGGTTCTAACTTGGAGTTAGAAGGATTCACTGATGCGAGTTTCATGACAGACAAGGATGATAGTTGGTCCATTTGAGGCTATGTATTTTGTCTGAATGGAGGCGCAGTAAGTTGGAAGAGTTCTAAGCAGGCTACTATAGCCGATTCGGTGACTAAAGCAGAATATATAGCGGCTTGCCAAGCAGCTAAAGAAGCGGTTTGGATGATAAATTTCATAGATGAACTTGGTGTGGTACCTTCGATAAAGGAAGTCGTTCCTTTATTGTGTGATAACACCGGAGCTATTGCTCAAGCGAAGGAACCAACGTCTCATCAGAAATCAAAACATATTCTACGGAAGTTTCACCTGATACGAGAGATCATAACACGTGCGGACGTGCAAATCCAAAATGTGGATGGAAAGGAAAACGCAGCATATCCGTTCACGAAGGCGCTTGGGTGAAAGGAGTTTGACAAGCTTAAGCTGAGGATTGGATTGAGAGAGATGACTAGCTGGCATTAGTTTATAGACATGTAACGAGTTATATTTTAGACATCGATTTTATTTTATAATATATGACATTATTTTTCATATGATGAGTTTCATAGTTGTATGATAGAGTCCAATATTAAATCCGAAACTTGACATTATGATAGTGATCATAATAAAGAGAGTCAAGTTTTGGTGTTATAATGATCCGGAAAGAAGAACATGTATGTGATAAGTTTCTATGGTGATAGAAATCAGTAGATCTCTTTTACTGAATCACATATATGGGTGATACACATGATGATGTGATCACTGAACTGACCTAAAGGGAGAAATGCTTAATGGTTATATAACCAATGAACTGTCATTAAGATTTCTCCAGATAGTTAGATATTTAGTTTTTCCTTAGACCTGAGATCAGCATAGTAACTAGCATCTTATCTATTATCCTTTGATTCTTGACACCTAGTATCTTAGAGTACTAGTTGAATAGATATTGAGAATAATTAGATATTTACGTAGTTAGTGACTGATCAAGATGAGATCCGTCAACTCTTGGTAAGAGTTTGAGCTCTATGTTCAGTAATCATAATGACTATACGAATCTCTGGCCAAAGTACATTGAATGAATAAAGAAAGATGTTTCTTAGGTTCATTCATCTCTCAGTTGTGATTGACATGAAACATAGTTGATGATCCGTAAGGCTGATAGTTATGATCAAGCCTAGGATGCATCTGAAGCTGTAAAGATGGAAGAAAATACTAACTTTAACTTCACCCTGGTTCGTTTTGGGTAATGTAGTTACTCAAATGAGTAAGGATAATGATTCACGCTATCCGATCGTTGGGGAGTGTTGCTAGACACCAACCTCGATTAGTTAATTAGTGGAGACTAATTGGCTATCAGTTTAGTGATAAACCTACGAGGTCACACACATACAAGTGTCTCAGTATGTGCTTGTGATTGTTAGACAATCAGTGTGGAATACAGTTATATTCATCCGCTAGCACCGAAGAATATAATTGTATTTGGTTTTCTTTTGGGGTTAGTACATCAGATGTTTGGGCAAATATGTTTATAGAGATACATGTACTTCGACTGTTTGAGATATTACATAAAGGCAAGTGGGAGATTGAAAGTATTATGCCTATTATATAATATTTCAATAGTCGCGGGTTTAAGTGTAATTATTAAAAAGTTTAATAATTATTTTAGAAGCGAAAAACAGGTTTTCAATATAAGAATCCATTAGCAGAAAATCAAAACCCTAGTAGCCATCAAAAGAAAACACGAGAAACGAGAAAATAGTTTTCGTTCTTCCCGAATCCTGCACCAAAAGTTGAAAGCAGATACGATCTCGGTGTGGATACGAGTAGAGGGTTTGTGCTATCAAGTCTTATATCTGACAATCACACGTTCAACGTTAACAGGTATATTCGAAATCATTTCTAAATCTGTTCGTCGTTGAACCCCGAAAAACCAATCCGAAAATGACTAGATCTAACTATTCGGGTTGAGAAAAACACGTTTCCGCATCCAAATCAACCCAACAAAATCTCTTTCTTCAAGTTATCACGAACAATCCCATATATCTTTTCTACATATGCCGTGAGATACTGTTTGAAAAGAAGACTGGATATTTGGCTTCAACTTTCCTTAAGGTATCTACTCTACCTCCCACTCCACCATTTATCAGGTAAAGAATCACGCCTTGGGGTGTCCCACGGAAGCTCTAGAGTAAGATAAACATTTCTCAATATTAGTTACTAATGGAAAAAAAAAACAACATTTAGACACCTAAGTTCTATGCATATACATGCATGTGTGTTTGCACATATACATACATAATCAAAGAGCCTAAGTTCTATGCATATACATGCATGCGTGTTTGCGCACATACATATACAATCACAGAGAGCAAAAGAGAGATCACTGTGATTAGAATTCACCAGTAAAACAGAAATAGCAAACGCGTTAAAGACTCCAAACATTACTGAATTCTTTCCAGACAAGCCAAAAATTAGATTCCAACAGAAATCCTAAACCATATACATACGCCTCCATACACTTTGGAAATTATATACATATAAATGTGTATATCTGTGAATCGTGTTCCAATTTCATCCCATCATAAAAGGAAAGCCATGTTTAAATTTTACCCTAAAAGATGAAGGCAAATCGGAGGAACACCGGCTGGAAGACGACAAGAGAGAGATGGAGTGACCAGACACCACATCGATAAGCCACTCTTCGCCGTCATCGACCTCGTTGCATTTGCCATGACTCTTCGAACTGCAAATACTCAGAAACAAAGAGAACAAAATATTAAGCAAGGAAGCAAAGCCACCGACACTGAGCTCGTTGTAATCGCAATGACTCTTCGAACTGCAAAGAATAATCCAAAACAGATAGAACAAATTATCACGGCGGCAACGTGAGAGAGTGAAAGGGAAGGAGAAAGGAGAGTGAGAGAGGTTCGATGACCTTAGGATTGCGGGGAGCCATAGGTGGAAGAGGAGTTATGTGAATCGAAAAGGAAAGCGAATTTCTTTTTTATTTTTTATCTCATTTATGTTTAATTTTTATAATTAAACTTTATGGTTTTTTCTATTTAAATAAAAATTTTATTGAAAATGACAAAAATTTATGCAAATGAATTTTAGTTGAGATTAGAAAAGAAACAATCACATAATATTGTATATCTAAACTATTTTATGAGTAATTTATTAGATATTATATCAAAATTTAGATAAACAAATTAGATATATATAATTGTAGTTATTAAATCTCTCCACAAGTTATTTTACTTTTCATTTTATTAGCAAAACCAACAATATTATAGTGGTTTGAAACTCACACATATAATTATTCCATTTGAAATTGCACGTACATTCAAATTGAAGGAAATTTAAATTAAATGTAATATTACATTTGTTTCATAAAAAACATTTAGTTAACAAAATCAATTATTCAAATAATATTTGATAAATAATATAAAAATCATTTTAATCCACCTAAACTTTAAATGTTTAAAGCAAAACCCAATTAATTCACAAATATATTTTTAATATATCCCTTTTTATAATTTCCTAATTTCCATCATCATCTTCAACCCATAATCTTCTCTCCAACAGAATCAATTTCTTGTTCCACAGTCTCTCACTCCTCTCTGTTTCATCGCTCTTTTCTTAGAAATGGGTACGAAACGGAAGATTCCGATCAAGAAAAGCAACAAATGGCAGTGGCCTTCTCCAAGCGACGCAAAGGACTCTACAACAAAGTACCCGACCTCTGTCTCCATTCAAGGGCTCATGTCGCCGCCCTCCTCAACGCTTCCAGCTCCGACGTCGTCTTCCATTCCTTTGGCTATCGATGAATTCTATTCTCAAGGGGAGAATAGGAAGCGCCAGGGGCATGACATTGAACGGGAGTCAAAGAATTTGGAGTTAAGGTTTTGGTGGGAGAAGGATTTCGATCAACGTGGGTACGATGAGTTACGTTGCGCGATTGGCCAACTTCGTGAACTGAGGAACAATGTCGCGGAAAAGTGAACTCAAAGAATTCAGCGGCTCCTTCTCACCACGGGAATGACAAGAACAATGTGGATTAAAAATTCAACTGTCTTTCGGGAAGAGGTTGAACATCTTTCATGGCAACAATGGTTTCAACATTCATCCGACATCGATCCATTGTTTAATGGAGATTCTACTGTCTTTGGGGCTGATATCGATCGTTTCCAAGGGCTGCAAGGGTCTGATCATTCTTCAGGCATGAACTCTGAAACATCGACCCGTAATGGAGATTCTACCATCTCTGGTTAACATATCGATCATCTCCAAGGGCAGAAAGGGTTTGATAATTCCTCTTCCATGAACAATGAGAAATCGATCGATTCAAAGTGCGAGAATGAAATCATGGGAATAGACATGATACGGAAAAACGTCAAAGAATTCTGGCTCACGGTGGAAGATGGGAGAAGCTTTCCAATGCCTGATGAAGATCTTGATATCTCATTCTCATCAATAAACACAGAGACATTGATTGGGTCAGCCCCCAAGGTTTGCGATATGAGGTGGAGACATCCATGCATCGAAGACTTTGGTCTTACGGTGGAAGATCTAAAAAACTTGCCATGGGCTGAAGAGTTGGATCAGACATTGGGCATGGATCCATGGATTTACCAAAGTTTCTTACATAATACGGTAAGTGATGTAATAGATGTGAAGCTATTGTACTGAATTTATTTGATGTTGATTATGTTTTAGTAGAGTGAGTCAAGTGGGTCTTTGTGTAACAGTGTAATAACGAATGTGTTGTAACTTTGAATGTGTTGTAACTTTGTCTGTAGGAGGGGGACTTGGATTGATGACAGAAGAAGAGATGACTCACTCGAGCAAAAATTGTCTCTACGGATGTTATGTCCACCAAAGGAAATCTGCCTTTGAAACAATAACTTCGAAATGCTAGTAATAAAGAGTCATCGTAATAGAGAAATTGCTTATGTCTTTTCTGTGGACTAATAGAGAAGTTCTTGGACACCCATACACAATCCACCAATTGGGTTTTCCCTTTGCATTCTCAAAATCTTCATTCCCTTTTTCAAGTTGCATTTTCAAAGTGATCAGTTGGCACTTCTATCAACAGTTTGTTATGAAAAGCAGCATTTCTTCTTTTGTATGTATCTATCCTGTCAGTTCTCTTAAATTCTATTATGTTTCTACACAAAAGTTCTTAAATTAATCAGTAAATACTTTCTACTTTAGTTAATTCTCACGTTCATTCTTTGTATCTAAGAGTTAATATATTTCAGGTGTTCCTTACTATATTTTGCTAAAGAGATTCATTTAACGGGCAATTAGCCTAACCGCTTGCCAGATTATGCTCCTTTGTTAGATGATCTCCAACCTAATGGGCTTGAACGCTCAATGAATCTACAAGAAGTAAGTCAACCACCTTTTCCATATAGCTCCTTCCACTACTTTAGTTCTGCCATTGTCGACCCTTCTGCTGCAAAACTCGGCACAACCTGCATTGCATAAGCAACTTTCTCATCAACTAATACCCATTTTCATACGATTCAATATTTAATCTTCGGGAATCACTAATCGGGTTTTGCAGTCTCCGTTCACCTAATTCTTCGAGGGGGAAGGGTAATGACTCTCTCCTTGGACCAATAATCTCTGAAGGAACATTGCTTGTGGAGCAAAGGTATAGCGTGCATCTCACACATAACTAATGACCACACTCTAAAAATTACCTGAGATTTTCTTTTATTACCAATGATCTTTTTAGGATATGATATATGTTGAACAGACGTCAACAATAACATTGTACGTTCGTTCAAAAGGCAAACAACGCAGATTTCAACGTCATCTGCAATGATTGTGCACTATAATCCAAACCTCCAGGGGGAAAATGAACAAAAGAAAAATTGTTCAAGTTAGGCTCCTTCATTGTTGACGTTTTTTTATTCTCATGCCTATACAAGGAGACATTGAGAGAGAATGAAAGCACACCACCAAGAAGAAGATAAGAGAGAGCGACAAATTTTTTCTTTGTGGATTAAGTATCCCGGTGAGAGTTAGACTCTTGTCTCCTCTTGTATTCCTTCTTTCGTGCCAGAATAAATATTTGCGGTCGTGGTTTAAAGTGGACGTAGCTCTCACATTGAGGGTGAACCACTATAAATTTTGTGTATCTCCAAAATTTTATTTGTTTGCTATTACTCGTTGTTTCTCCAACACAAATAGCATTTAGGTATGTTAATGATCTAATATTTCTTGGATTCAAGTTAATTTTGCTTTTTAATCCCCGAACGCTGTTCAAAGAGAGAAATATCATTGTAGATGGAGACATTTTCATTTTAATATTGTATAAACTAACAAAATAAGAGTTCAACTTTACAGCTTAAATAAATTTGTAGGACATCATGCAATTCAACTTACAAGTAATTCCATATGTATGGTCCGTTATATACAAAATAAGAATTTTAAAAATGAAAATAATAAGAATTAAGTTTTCGAAATAAAGGCCAATTTTGACATCCCAATTGGGTTTTATGATCTCGAAGTCTCAATTGTTATAATATCCCATAATGATATATCTCATTTTCTTCAAAATTAAATGTTCTTTTCTAGCTTAAGGTCCATTCCATGCATAACTGGTGACTGCACCCTGAAAATTATATGAGATTTTCTTTTATTACCAATGATCCTTTTAGGATGTGATATATGTTGAATAGACCTCAACAATGACATTACATGTTCTTTCCAGGCAAACAACCAGATTTCAACGTCATCTGCAATGTTTGTGGACTGTAATCCAAAATCTCCTGGGGAAAGATGAACAGATCTTAATGTGAAAAAAAATTTGTCAAAAATAGGAGAAGAAAAATTGTGCAAGTTAGACAGCTTAATTGTTGGCATTTTTTCTTTCTCATACCTATATAAGGAGGTATTGAGAGAGATGATTAAAACACACCACCAAGAACAAGAGAGGGAATTTTATTTTGGCTTAATACATGTATTGTATTCTAGTGAGAATTAGACTCTGGTCTCCTCTTGTTTTCCTACTTTTGTGTCGTCATAAATATTTACAGTCGTGGTTTAAAGTGGACGTAGCTCTCAAATTGAGGGTGAACCACTATAAATTTTGTGTATCTCTACAATTTTATTCATTCGCTATTTCTCGTTGTTTTCCAAACACAAAAAAGAATCATTGTTTTCACTATGTTAGTGTTCTAATACTTCTTAGATTCAAGTGAATTTGGCTTGTTTAATCCCACGAACACTGCTCAAAGAAAGAAATGCCATATGAAGACCTTTTCATTTTAATATTGTATAAACTAACAATTCCAAAAAGTTGAACTTGAAACCTTTTATATATTAATTAATCCATTTGTACACCAGAACCAGATTGCATTCAACTTCAAACACATAGATTTTGTATCACTCACCAAAAACACATGATATAGGCCACTCTCTAATATTTTTCCCTAATATATAATTTTTTGTAGAATATGGTTTTATTACATGTCAATCCATTCTTAATATTTTGCATGCATATGATTAAAGTTATTTTGTCTAATAAAACATCTAAATAACCTCTATCTCTAGGGTGTAAGGTTATTTTTGTCATTCTCAAATCAGTTAAAAAATAATAATTTTGATTTGACATTACTTGATCAAGGGAGAATGTAAACGTAGTATTTATCGAGGATTATTCTCCGATAAAACTACTATAAAATTGAATCTTAACAAACTATTTCGAAATAAGACTTCAACTAACCTTTGACACGAACCCCAATTTTTAAAAATGTTTTAATCCAATTATGGTATGAGACTTATTACAAAAATGTCCTCTAATTTTTTTTATCAATTTCGATTTTATAAATAGATATTGTTTTTTCATCATTGGCCGTAACCATAAACAAAATATCATATCGTTTATTAGCAGTCGATTTCTTAAAACATAATATATATATATACACGATAAATATTAGAATATGTATATATATATATATATACTACAGTCTATTGATCAATTCTAAACCGGCCTTTTGCAGGATGTGATGGCAAATGGACGGCCATGATAAATATTATTAAGTTTTTCTATTAAAAGTTATATTTTTTGAAGGAAAAAAGGCATTAATTTTATCTCAAAGTGTGTTAAAGTGTGTTAATAGGCGGAATATCAGAAATACCCTCAAAGGGCTAAATCATTTCAAAAATACCCTTCCCCAAAATAATTATTAAATCCGAAAAATAAAAACTGAAGAAAAGACAAATTTGCCCTTAACGTTCGAACGTGGAAAAATGGAAGTTCGGCAGTTTTTCGACGTGAAAAACTGCCGAAAACGAGAAAGCCGAACAGTTTTTCGCCGTGAAACCTATTTAAAAGTTGATAGCAAGAAAGAAATAAGTGATTTCGAACTTGAGAGGGAACGATTTGAAGTTGGCGAACGATTTGAACTTGTCGAGAAGGAAACTGCCGAAGAGAGCACGAGTCAATCTTCAATGGCGTCAATAAGTGTAAGTAGTTCGATTTCTAGGGTTTTGCAAGCTTTCGAGTCACAAAATGGTTTATTGATTTGAAATGGGTGTCAGTGTCAGTGAGTCGGTTAGGTCGCAAGGGTCGCAGGAGTTGCATGAACATCTTCGACTCCGTGAGTCGGTTGAGTAGCAAGGGTCGCAGTAGCAAGGGTCGACTCTTAGACTCAGTTTATTGATTTGAAACGGGTGAGTGTCAGTGTCAGTGAGTCGGTTAGGTCGCAAGGGTCGCAGGAGTTGCATGAACATCTTCGACTCCGTGAGTCGGTTGAGTAGCAAGGGTCGCAGTAGTTTCATGACCATCTTAGACTCAGTTTATTGATTTGAAACGGGTGAGTGTCAGTGTCAGTGAGTCGGTTAGGTCGCAAGGGTCGCAGGAGTTGCATGAACATCTTCGACTCCATGAGTCGGTTGAGTAGCAAGGGTCGCAGTAGTTTCACGACCATCTTGGACTCAGTTTATTGATTTGAAACGGGTGAGTGTCAGTGTCAGTGAGTCGGTTAGGTCGCAATGGTCGTTTGAGTGTCGCGGAGTGTCTAAGGGTCGTTTGAGTCGCATGGGTCGCACACGTCGGTTGAGGGTCGCACGGGTCGGTTGCGTCGCATGGGTCGGTTGAGTCGCATGAGTCGCTTAGGTCGGTAGAAGTATAATGTATTCGTAATTGGTCATTTTGCAGGAAAAAGGGACTAAGAGGAAGGAGTGCGTGAGTGATGCTGATGCTGATGCTGATGCTG
>CM071861.1:10652943-10663959 GCA_036759665.1 Gynandropsis gynandra
GTTCCAATCGGGATCGCATCACAAGTGAAGGAGGTCATCATCTCAAACTTTGACAAAATATTTGAACTAGAGGCTAATAAAATGTGGTAGCCGACACCCTATCAAGGATACACGCCCTCACCACCACCATGGAGGTTAGAAACTTGGGGTTTGAGCACATCAATAAGATTTAGAGCTTGGCGAGTTATTCAGAATGTGCAAGAAGAAGATAGAGGACCATTCTACATACAGAAAGAATATATCTTTTGTGAATGTGGCTTTACATTTTTCAAGGCTCAATTAGGAGGTTGTGGTATCAAAAAGTACATGACTGAGCACTCATTGGACACTTTGGTGCAGAGAAAACATTATCCACCATAAAGGAGCATTTATTCTAGCCACACCGCAAGCAAGACATTGAACGAATTTTTTGCACAATGTATCACGTATCACCAATTCAATTCTTATGTCAATCCCCACTATTTGTATCTTTTTCTATCCAACCCGACTCATCTATGGACTGAAGTTTTGATCGTACGCATCCATGGTCTACCCAAGACGATTGTGTCAGATCGGGATAGAAAGTTTCTTAGTATTTTTTTATGGACACTTTGGCAGAAGCTAGGTACAAAGCTCCTATTCTCCATTACGTGCCACCCAAAGACTGATGGCCACACCGAGATGCTAAAATCGTACGCTAGTAGTGCTGCTACGATCTTCCACCATCATCCACCTCCATCCACCGTCAACGGATGACTTTCTTGAAGAGTGCTCTCAGGCCAGTCAAAAAATCCTCCTTAGGCTAGTCACGGAATCCTCCTCGATGAATCCTAATTGAGCGATCAAGGTTAACAGATTCTCCATACGCATCTAGAGTTTCGATCCTGAGGCGTGTATCTTCCAAATAATACATGAGCACCGCTTATCATCCATATACATATGGAAAATCTCAGAGAACTATAAGGATACTTGACAAACCTATTACGAGCATTTGCATTAGGGTGGCCCGGTAGTTGGGAGAATCATTTGTCATTTGGTTTGTTTGTATACAATAATAGCTATCACACTGGCATTAGGATACCGCCGTATGAAGCATTATACATGCGACCTTATCGTGCACCCTTTTGTTGGACCGAGGTGGAGGATGGATATGTTTTCGGACTGGAGATTATTGAAGAGACTATGGAAAAGTCGAAAATTATTAAGATGAAAATGAAGGTGGCTTAAGATCGTCAAAAAGAGTTATGGTGATCTGAAAAATGTTTATTTCAATATCAAGGATATGGTGTATTTGCGGGTTCAAGCGAGGATACAGAGTTCATGTGGGAGCCAGGTGAAGAAGCCATTACCAAAGTTCATAGGGTTCATTTATGGTGATTGAGCGGATTGTAGCAGCCGTCTATTGGTTGGAGCTTCCTTAATGTCTAGAGGGGATACATGAGGATTTCATTTATCTCTGTTCCGTAAGTTTTTATCAATACAAAATAAATACTAGTAGAGCCACCAACATTTTTGAAGAAAGACCTAACATATAAAGAGCGCCTGGTGCGCATCGTGGATCACCGAGTGAAACAGTTAAGAGGTAAGCAGATTTCGATGATAAAGGTTATGTGGCAACATCACAGCGTGGAAAGAGCCACATGGGAATCAGAGGACAAGATAATGCATGAGTATCTAAAGTTATTTGAAGATGAGTAGTGTTGTTCTTCTATTCGTTGGATACACATGTTACCGAAAGAATGAGAGACATAGAATTCAATGAAAAATTATGCTATGATGCGAAAGAATTGTAAAGCTCACCAAGCCAAGTTATATATATATATATATATATAACATGAATTTGGATAAATTAAAGAAAAAAGAAGAAGATCCCGCAATCCGGTAGTGTGTAATATCCAACGTCTTGTTCGTTCTTCGTTGGTGCGTAACATCCTTCGAAGACGGACCGATGAATCGAGAGCCTTTCGCAACTCTTGTGTGACCATCCGTTCCACAACCCTTGTGCAACTCGTTGCAGCAAGGCCTATCCGTTCCAACCTTTAGGTCTAGAACATCGTTCCAATCGGGATCGCATCACAAGTGAAGGAGGTCATCATCTCAAACTTTGACAAAATATTTGAACTAGAGGCTAATAAAATGTGGTAGCCGACACCCTATCAAGGATACACGCCCTCACCACCACCATGGAGGTTAGAAACTTGGGGTTTGAGCACATCAATAAGATTTAGAGCTTGGCGAGTTATTCAGAATGTGCAAGAAGAAGATAGAGGACCATTCTACATACAGAAAGAATATATCTTTTGTGAATGTGGCTTTACATTTTTCAAGGCTCAATTAGGAGGTTGTGGTATCAAAAAGTACATGACTGAGCACTCATTGGACACTTTGGTGCAGAGAAAACATTATCCACCATAAAAGGAGCATTTATTCTAGCCACACCGCAAGCAAGACATTGAACGAATTTTTTGCACAATGTATCACGTATCACCAATTCAATTCTTATGTCAATCCCCACTATTTGTATCTTTTTCTATCCAACCCGACTCATCTATGGACTGAAGTTTTGATCGTACGCATCCATGGTCTACCCAAGACGATTGTGTCAGATCGGGATAGAAAGTTTCTTAGTATTTTTTTATGGACACTTTGGCAGAAGCTAGGTACAAAGCTCCTGTTCTCCATTACGTGCCACCCAAAGACTGATGGCCATACCGAGATGCTAAAACCGTACGCTAGTAGTCCTCCTACGATCTTCCACCATCATCCACCTCCATCCACCGTCAACGGATGACTTTCTTGAAGAGTGCTCTCAGGCCAGTCAAAAAATCCTCCTTAGGCTAGTCACGGAATCCTCCTCGATGAATCCTAATTGAGCGATCAAGGTTAACAGATTCTCCATACGCATCTAGAGTTTCGATCCTGAGGCGTGTATCTTCCAAATAATACATGAGCACCGCTTATCATCCATATACATATGGAAAATCTCAGAGAACTATAAGGATACTTGACAAACCTATTACGAGCATTTGCATTAGGGTGGCCCGGTAGTTGGGAGAATCATTTGTCATTTGGTTTGTTTGTATACAATAATAGCTATCACACTGGCATTAGGATACCGCCGTATGAAGCATTATACATGCGACCTTATCGTGCACCCTTTTGTTGGACCGAGGTGGAGGATGGATATGTTTTCGGACTGGAGATTATTGAAGAGACTATGGAAAAGTCGAAAATTATTAAGATGAAAATGAAGGTGGCTTAAGATCGTCAAAAAGAGTTATGGTGATCTGAAAAATGTTTATTTCAATATCAAGGATATGGTGTATTTGCGGGTTCAAGCGAGGATACAGAGTTCATGTGGGAGCCAGGTGAAGAAGCCATTACCAAAGTTCATAGGGTTCATTTATGGTGATTGAGCGGATTGTAGCAGCCGTCTATTGGTTGGAGCTTCCTTAATGTCTAGAGGGGATACATGAGGATTTCATTTATCTCTGTTCCGTAAGTTTTTATCAATACAAAATAAATACTAGTAGAGCCACCAACATTTTTGAAGAAAGACCTAACATATAAAGAGCGCCTGGTGCGCATCGTGGATCACCGAGTGAAACAGTTAAGAGGTAAGCAGATTTCGATGATAAAGGTTATGTGGCAACATCACAGCGTGGAAAGAGCCACATGGGAATCAGAGGACAAGATAATGCATGAGTATCTAAAGTTATTTGAAGATGAGTAGTGTTGTTCTTCTATTCGTTGGATACACATGTTACCGAAAGAATGAGAGACATAGAATTCAATGAAAAATTATGCTATGATGCGAAAGAATTGTAAAGCTCACCAAGCCAAGTTATATATATATATATATATATAACATGAATTTGGATAAATTAAAGAAAAAAGAAGAAGATAGTCCCTTGCCTCGATCGAAGGATAAGAAAAAAAAAAGAAAAGAAAAGGATATAAGAGAAAAAAATGAGAAGGAAGATTCATCAACTTTTCGTCGTGTTCTCGTTGTGGATTAATTCTAAATAAGATTTGGGTAAACTTTAGAATTATTCTAGTCGTTATTCTACCAATTTGAATATTTACTCTATTGAGATTGATTATTTGAATGAATCTATGATAGGAGAAACTAACTTCTAGTCATTATTCTACCAAAAGAATCTTTTTTTACAGGTGGTACAAGTATGCATCAACGGGTCTAATTGTATTTGGAAAATTTCTAATTGTAAAGCATGCCATTGAGTATATTCTACAGAGAAGGCGACAGCGAGAACTGCAAAAAAGGTATATGCAAGAGTATATGGCTAAGTAGGATGGTTTAATTCCGAGTTTGTTAATGGAAGTAGTGATATGGGTGTTGCCACAGGGTGCTTGGTGCAGCTGCTAAGAGATCAAAAGTAGAGAGTGAAGGTAGGCAATTTTTCTTCTCATTCACCCGAATCGATTTCCAACCAGCCTCGGTATAGAAGGTCACCTTGATTTCTTTATGCATCCTTTGCTATTATGCACCAAACTGTACGCAAGGGCCAACTTGATCATCTTCCACAGGGATCCCATCCCAGACGAGGGAAACCTAGTAGATTCTAACCCAGACTCTACCCTCTCGCTCTACTACAGGTTTCGGATTCATCCAAGTCCCATAGCTTCAACCGCATCTCCCTCCTTCATTGTCAGGTTTGTTTTCTGGTTTTTGAAGACGTTCTTTTTCTTTTGGTCTGAATCAATCACAGGGGCAGTTGAGGAACCTTAGTGAGAATAAGAGAAACAACCTTTGAATAGAGATTTTGTGTTGGTCCCTCTTAAGGTCCGTTCTTATACTCTCTCATGCCCTTTCTTTGGTGGCCGAGAAAAACGAAAAGAAAGTACACGAGTATAGGTGTTATCATTTTTCCATTGAATTTATCGAATTAGGTGTTATCATTTTTCCATTGAATTTGTCGAATTAGGGTTCATTGTTTCATAATTACGGAATATGTATTCTCTTTGTCGAAAAATTGGTAAAATCTTAGTGGAAAATGGGTGATTATCCCCTGCGATTGAACCTGTCACTCATAACCCTCTTGTAGTTTTTGCAGGATTGAACACGTCCTTGGTTTCACAAGTAGATGTGTAAGATCACCTCCACTAAGCAACCTCTGATGATTCATTTCTGTATTAGTTCAAGAGCATCTGCCAAATCATTTTTTTGGAATACTGTGGTGCTTGTCATTGTTCTAGAATGATCGCAAACTATATACATGAAAAAAATTTGCAATTTAGAGTCATAACATGTTTTATGTATAGATTATCTTGGTGTAAGGGAATTTATTTGATTGAGGCCATTGTTCTTCTCTTTTCTTCTCCTACAGATGGAGAGCTTGTCTAGAGAGAGTAATATAGATGGATGACAAATATAATGTTGCTAGGTTCGAAACACTTTGGTCATTGCATTAGCATATTAGGAATCCTCCTATATCAACGAACCCATAATTAAAAAATGCTGAGGTTGGTGGTTTCCTCGATGATTTGGATGGCTTTAATGAATCAGGCTCGAGAAAGAGGTATGAATCTCCTCCCTCTTTATATTTCCTCTTTCATATGTTAATCATACCAACGGGGCATTAAAAACTAGGTTTATGGAAGGTCCCCAAAAGTGCACAAATATGTTGTTCTTATGGACACAGTTTTCATGGTAAATTAGCTATATGACGAAGCACTGAAGTTGAAGGACTTGAATTCAAGCCTCCAAGAACAAATCAATGAGTTTAAGGTAAATCCATTGCGTTCATTGTTGTAAAGGGTTTTAGATGCTCCGTTCATCTCATTTTATTATGTAACACTATGATATTTGTATATAGATGGAGAAGAATGAGCTGCAAGATGGAGGCAGAAGCTCAAAACAGAGAAGGAGAAGCTCGAGCATCAACTTAAAGCAATGAAGGCTCAACCACAACTCTTCTTCTTGCAACACCTTCCAACAATCTCTCAAGTTCAAGCTCCTGCTATATTGGTGAACCGGTCATCCAACAATGCAGATATTGAATGTTTCCCCAATGATTTGGATGGGTTAAAGGAACCGGGGTCGATAAAAAGGTATGAATCTCCCCCCTCTCTGCATATTTCTCTTTGATATGTTAATCCTACCAAAAAAACATTAAAAATTAGGATTATAGAATTGAGGGTCATCTTGGAGGCTGGAAGTTCTCCAAAAGTGGACAAACCTGTAGTTCTTATGGATGCAGTTTGCATGGTGAATTACTTCTATGGCAAAGCACAGAAGTTAAAAGACTTGAAATCAAGTGTATATGAAACAATCAAGGAGTTGAAGGTAAACCCGTTGTGTTCATTGTTTGGAATTGGCTTTAGATCCCCCTTTCATGTAATTTAGCTTCTAAAGATATGATATTTGTATATAGGAGTAGAAGAATGAGGTGTGAGATGAGAAACAGAAGCTCAAAACAGAAAAGGAAAAGTTCGAGCATCAACTTAAAGCGATGAAGGCTTAACCGTAACCCTTCTGCTTACAAAACTTCCAAATTCCCTCAAGTTCAAGCTCCTGGTATATTGCATGTAAGATCACATCGGAGAATTTAATCATCTTAAATGGATTTATCTGCTATCACAGTCTAGATCATATTCCAGCATATAAATCATTAAACTATCCATTTATTGACCTACATACCGAACATGCTATCAATAAATCTACATGCTCTTACAGTCTAGATTCCTATCCAACACTTAAATCATTACGTCTATGATTTACATGTGAATGCATTACCATCCAATATTATCATTCTTAAACTAGTTCTCCGTATGACCATTCATGGTTATATAATGCATACAATCTAATATAATTCGGTGTTTCCATATGAATTTTACCATGTAAGAACCAATTCATTGGTCTCATTCAAGAACTGAAAGAATAAAACAAGCATTAAATCATAAAAACAAATAACAACGAATCCATTCATGAAGTACAATGAGTACAATTTCACAAAACTCTAGCCCAAAGCATGAATCAAAATAACATGGGTGTACATCATGGAAAGAAATAAAGCAAGAAACAAGTATAAAAAAGGTTTAGACAAGCTCAGTCAATCTCTTGATCAGTTTCCATCGTGGCATCGCCTTTGACTCGTCTCTGTCGATAGTTCGATATTTTTGATAAAATTTGATTGCTTTTCACTATTTCGCATATTCTCGAAGTCTTTCTCTCAATTTTCTATAGTATATCTCGTCTCTACTCATGTCTTTGTCTCCTTATCTCTACCCAGCCCTTTATGTCTAGAGTCATCCCCAATTTAGAAAAAAATCTTACCATCTAAACAATTCAAAAATATAATTATTTAGTCAATACGGTAAACTGCTATGTCAATTTGGGCACCGCACGGGCTAAGCAGTTCCTTTTTCTATGATTTTTATGTGCAGATGGGAGGTAACTTTGACATAGTAAGGCAAATCACTCGATCGAATATGTATCTGGTTGGTCGAGCTAATCCACTAGTGCAAAAGATATCTTTGTTTGATTGAACGCTCGACTAAGCTATCTTATGCTCGGTCGAGAGAATCCTTTGGAAATATTTCAGTGGATTGCATCGACCGATTAAACTACCACCATGCCTGAGCAATTTCTCTAGAACTTTTGGACATCTGAATTCTATATGCTCGACCGAGTGATTTTGATGCTCGGGTCGAGCATTTTCACTTTTTCTCCCCCTATATGTTTGTTTTGTGTTGAATATTGTCATGTTTATAAAACAATGTGATCCTTAGCCCCTATTGCATGTAAGATCACAACAATAACCCTAAAAAGGCATAAAATAACTAAAATAATATAAAATATAATAGATAACATGCAACAAATTATAAAGTGAAATTGGTGTGATCAACTCCCTCGAATTCATCATTTGCTCATCCTCGAGCAAACATAATTAATGACTAACTCCAAAAAGGAAGCACAAGGTAAATACATATCAGCAAGGATTTCAAGAACTTTCATACCCGGTTTTACGAAGATTCTAAAACGTGGGATTTATACTAACACTAGAAAAATTTGAAGAACAAATTAGATATGCTAACAAACATATTTCTTGAGTATGCTTTTCTCTGTCATAAAGAGTATGTTGGTCCAAATGTTTAAAGTAAGACTTGGTGAAAGTGATAATATAAACCTTGTGGATTTTCTTCTTTCCGAGATCTGGTATTTTCATTCTCTTTATTTTTATTTTTGTGCGGTAATTTGGACTTTTCGGCATTTCATTTCTTTTCTTTTCTTTCTATATTTGAAATTATGATCATATGAAAAAGGTAAAGAGAATGGAAACTAGGGCAGAGACTCACATGTGATTATTGTTGTCACCCCTAGGTGAGATGCCTAGCTCTTGTTCGAGTGAAAGGATTTATAACTATAAAAACGATGGATTCGAACATGATGAAAAAAATTTAATACTCCAAAAATTTGAGAACGACTATTATGGAAGTATATAGGTTTTGAACTAATATTTAAGAACGGCCCTAAGATGATTAAATGTAAATTTATCTCTCAAAACAGTAAGATTAACATAAGTTCAAATCCTATAATTCAACTATGTTTGACAATTCATCCAAAATACTCAGTCGATATTAAGTTTGGTTTACGTAGCTATTTAAGAAAGAAATATTTTATACTTTTATATACATTATTAGATCACCTCATGGGTAAGCTAAGTGTATGTGCGTTCTCGTTTATTGGATTCATTATTGTCATAAAATGCACCTAAATACAACCTAAGATGCAACCTAATTAATGGCTAAGATGTCCATATATGTCTCCCCCAGACGTAGCCTCGACACCATCTTTGGTGTCAAACTAACCTGAGGGAAACAACCATGATAGATAAGGAAAAAGGATGATCGAAACACATAACCTTGACATCACTAAAAGTAGTGATGTGTTTGTGCACGTGATTGTGCATTTCATATTCCATTGTTTTGGCTTGCAATCATTTGATGTTGCACTCACTCATATAGACATATATAATCACAATCAAAATAAAGAGTCTCAAATACCATATATCGAGATAGACATTGAATAGCTTACTATAGTTTTTTATGAAAGTTAACTTTGACATACCCATGCAGATCGCTCGACCGAGCATGTGTCTGCTCGAGTCGAGTGAATCCACTGGTGTAAAAGTCATATTTTTTTTAATGCTCCATCGAGTTCCCTATGCTAGGGTCGAGCGAAACTTTTAAAAATCTTTTGAAGGATTGCATCGACCGAGTGAATTACCGCTTTTTAAGCGTTTTCTATGAAACTTTTGAGCATTTGAATTCAATATGCTCGACCGAATAAGTTTGGTGTTCATGTCGAGCGTTTTCATTGTTCTCTCCTTTTATGATTGTTTTATGCTGAATCTTGCCATGTTTTTTTTCCAAACGTGCTCCTTAGCCCCTATTGCCTGCAAAATCGCAAATGACCCAAGAAATGAGTAAAAATGAACTAAAATAATTAAAAATATTATAGAAACAAGCAAAGCATTATAGTGCGCAATTGGTGTGATCAACGTTCAGGCTTGATCTTCGAGCGTGAACATCGCAATCAGGTTCCATTATCCGAACATTCCAATTGGGACGAAATAGGTTCTTATGTCATGTCAACTATGGGTTTGGGCCTGAATAATCCTAAAAACTAGCTGAAGATTTTATGGTTTCACAATACCATATTTAGTAATCCATAAATCATTTCTTAACCAATGTGGAAAATACAACATAAGAAAATATTCCTCGAAAAAAAATTCAATATTTCACTGTAAAATTAGATATTTTTTATACAATATGATTATATTGGTAGAATACTATTGATCATATCGTTTTTGTACACGATTCTCACATGATTTCAGATATGTTTATGATGATAGTTGCGATGTTTACTGATAACACGTAATCCGTCGTAGTATTTACATGATTCTTAGGTCTAGTTTTGAGTAGATTTCTTAGATTTCACCGATTTATCGAGTTTACTCGAGGACTTCATCTACATTTTGTGTTTTGTATATGAAACGAAGACATGAAGCGAAACACGAGAGATTATGGCAATTCAACCTCGAAAATGTAATTGAATGACAAGGTACAACTTGTGCAAGGCCACGGATTGAAAGCGAACACTCAAACACCGAGCGAAAGGAGCGGAAACAGCAAAAGTTGAGAAAATTCAGGCAAAAGATCCCCGTGGCTTTGCACGATTCGGGCACATGAAGAACACGATCGAGAAGGTGTGCCCGCTCGGGTGGCAAAGGTGTGCCCGCTCGGGCACTAATTGTTACCAAAATTCGCCGTAGCTTTACCCGACTCGGGCTGGCCAGCCACACGCTCGGGCATGGGTGCCCGCTGGGGCTAGAAATGGTGCACGATCGGGCATAGGTCATGCACGACCGGGCTGCTCTTGTGTGTGCACGGTCGGGCTAATGGACTGCACGAGCGGGTAGAAGTTGTGCCAGCTCGGGTCCACCTTTTTCTCAACAAACTCCTTGATTTTAGAACGGCCAATTAATGAGAAAAGCGACCTTTGAGAGCTAGGATTCGAAGGAGACTAAAAGGGGAACGGGCAGAGACATTAAGGAACATTGAGAAAGGAAGGAAAGACGGAACAAAGGATCGGGAACGAGGAAGATCTATTGAAGACATCGGTATACAAATAGGGAGGAATCTCATTCTCTATCAATGTCGAATTTAGTATTCTCTTGCGTTTTTTACTGTGTTCATGTCTGAGTAGATCTACAGCCATGGGTTAGAGAGTTTTGCCAATATGTAATGAAGTCTTGTTCTTAATGAATGGTGGTTCTTAACGCTTTTGTTCTTGTACGCCACTTGAATGAATGAATTCGGTACTTGATCGTTTTTCAGATTGATTGTTGTGTTTAATGCTTTCATTCCTGTACGCCACTCGAATGGATAATTATAGAAGTCTAATGAATCTACGCCAGGGGATTAGATTTTGAAATCTAGCCATGATTTAGGATTCAATCGGTTTAGAATCCACGCCAGGTCGATCGATTGAATCTAGGGATTAGGATAGCG
>CM071861.1:10675808-10730834 GCA_036759665.1 Gynandropsis gynandra
ATGAAGGTGACTAATGATCATCTCGTTTTCATACGTATTTCTTGCACGATTTAGGAGACGTTTTTGGTACATATGTGATGTTTTACATATGATTCCGTTTCCGTTTTACTTGTTTTCGTGTTTTCATGTTCTTACAGGTCTTTACGCGTACTTGGATCATTTTGGAGCTAAAAGGACATGCACGGAGCTAAGGAGCAACTTTGAGGATCATCACGGGACAAACCGGACGAGATTGAGCATGGAAAGCCTCCACCCGGTCAGGCACAACTCTTGCATGACCGGGCAAAACCTACGGCCAATCTTGTGCACATTTATGCACGACTCGGGCAAGAATACCCAACCATTTTCCTTGTGCCCGAGCGGGCTCACATACCATGCCCGATCGGGCATGTATTCCAGCCACACTAGCTTTAACTGGGATTGCATGATAGATAGGTTGATCGTTGGTTTCGGTAGTCTTGTGGTGAAACCGGATTCCTAGGACGTTTGTCTTATCGTTAGAACCCGAGTAGTTTATTTACTTTCAGTATTTAATTCCTCATCCACATTCTTTCGTTAGCAAGTTTGATTCCTAGTTCGAGTTTAGGTAGTGTTGCGTAGTCTTTGTGGGATCGACACCTAAAATACTACACACGTGTCGTGCACTTGCGGGTAGTTTAGGTTATTTTATTTAACTCTGATAACGCATCACGAGCAAAGGTTAAGTTTGGGGGAGTTTGATAACACGTAATCTGTCGTAGTATTTACATGATTCTTAGGTCTAGTTTTGAGTAGATTTCTTAGATTTCACCGATTTATCGAGTTTATTCGAGGACTTCATCTACATTTCGTGTTTTGTATAGGAAACGAAGACATGAAGCGAAACACGAGAGATTACGGAAAAGCGAACACTCAAACACCGAGCGAAAGGAGCGGAGACAGCAAAACAAGACCTGCACGCTCGGGCATGGAGAGGACCCGCTCGGGCACAAGTTGAGAAATTGAGGCAAAAGATCCCCGTAGCTTTGCACGACTCGGTCACATGAAGAACCCGATCGGGTGGCAAAGGTGTGCCCGCTCGGGTGGCAAAGGTGTGCCCGCTCGGGTGGCAAAGGTGTGCCCGCTCGGGCACTAATTGTTACCAAAATTCGCCGTAGCTTTACCCGACTCGGGCTGGCCAGCCACACGCTCGGGCATGGGTGCCCGCTGGGGCTAGAAATGGTGCACGATCGGGCATAGGTCATGCACGACCGGGCTGCTCTTGTGCCCGCTCGGGTCCACCTTTTTCTCAACAAACTCCTTGATTTTAGAACGGCCAATTAATGAGAAAATAGACCTTTGAGAGCTAGGATTTTGAAGGAGACAAAAAGGGGAATGGGCAGAGACATTAAGGAATATTGAGAAAGGAAGGAAAGACAGAACAAAGGATCGGGAACGAGGAAGATCTACTGAAGACATCGATATACAAATAGGGAGGAATCTCATTCTCTATCAATGTCGAATTTAGTATTCTCTTGCGTTTCTTTTGTTGTTTTGCCAATATGTAATGAAGTCTTGTTCTTAATGAATGGTGGTTCTTAACGCTTTTGTTCTTGTACACCACTTGAATGAATGAATTCGTTACTTGATCGTTTTTCAGATTTATTGGTTGTGTTTAATGCTTTCATTCCTGTACACCACTCGAATGGATGATTATAGAAGTCTAATGAATCTACGCCAGGGGATTAAAATTTGGAATCTAGCCATGATTTAGGATTTAATCGAGTTAGAATCTATGCCAGGTTGAGGGATTGAATCTAGGGATTAGGATAGCGGTCTTAATGCATCTATGCAGGTGAGATACGCAATAGAGAGATTGGTATACGCATGCTAGATAGTGGACAAGTCTACGCCAGTCAGTTCCTATATTAGAGCTTGAATTCCTTGAACTCGTGATAGTATCTAAGACCAATGATCTTGTTAGAACTTCGTTACATCGTTGTGCAACTCTCGATACCTATGGTGCTTAGTCATTAAGTTTATCTCGTTAAGCAGTTTAGCTTAGTTTCATTCGCAATCCCATCATCGATTTACACGTCTTATCCATTAGTCTAATAACTTTAGAGTTGCATCAATTCCTTGTGTTCGACCCTGGTACTGCACGATCCGTATTCTTGCGGAAGCGTTAGTCTAGGTATATTATTACTTGAGATTAACTGACATCATTTACGTTTGATTTTTTATTCGTTTTGCTTGTTTTCGTTTTTTTATTTTCTTATAGGTTTCAATGCATCTTTGGTTTGTTTTGAAGCTAAAGAATATACATGGGAAAACATATGATCATCGAAGATCACAACGGAGCAAATAGGATGAGAAACGGACAAGGCATGACCGAGCATATATTGCAGCATGGCCGAGCTTCCAAGACAACACAGCCCGGCTGAGAACACAACTCAGCACGGCCGAGCATGCATTTGTAGCACACAGCCCGGCCGAGCATGACCATGTGCATGACCGAGCACTCCTCCAAACACCATGTGCACGATCGGTCATAATATGGAGCATAGTTTGGCTCTTTTGCAGCATTTTATCCCCAAGAGTTATGCACGGCCCGGGCACACATCATGCACGGTCGGGCAACTCTCTTGGTAAAGTGCATGGTCAGGCTCTTAACATGATTTTACCCTCGAGACTTCTGCATGTTCATGAGTTTGAATCCAAACAACACAAATGAAATATATAGAGTAAGGAGCACAGAAATATCAAACGAGGTGTAATCCCAAATAAATTCTCATCTTCTTGTGTGTCTCCCATCAAGAGGGCTCGCCAATGATGGATGGTGAATGGTTGCTGAATGAATGATGTGTGCCATCTCTTAGCATGCTCCTTGTAGATCTTAGAGTTCTCGTATGCATCAAGGTGAAGTTCATCTAGCTCGTTCACCTGCAAAACTCGTTTCTCACATGCATTCTTAAGATCAAAGTTAATGAGCCTTCTCGTCCAATAGGCGCGATGCTCTAGCTCGACGGGGAGGCGGCAAGACTTGCCATAAACAAGCTGAAAAAGAGTCATGCCAATGGGAGTCTTAAATGCAGTCCTATAGACCTATAACGCATCATCTAATCTCATCAACCAATCTCTACGAGAGCTAGACACGGTTTTCTCTAATATGCTCTTGATCTCCCTATTCGAAACCTCCACTTGTTTGCTAGTTTGGGGATGGTACGGTGTAGCTACCCTATGCATCACGCCATACTTCCTAAGGAGGGCTTCAAATTGTCTAGTAATAAAGTGTGAGCCTCCTTCACTAATGACTACTCTAGGGACACCAAAACGTGGAAAAATGATCTTCTTGAAGAATTTCATTACCACCCTAGAGTCATTAGTCGGTGCAGCTATGGTTTCTACCCATTTGGACACGTAATCCACACCTACCAAGATATATCGGTTACCACATGACAAGGGAAAATTTCCCATGAAATCTACACCCCAAACATCAAACAACTCTAACTCGAGGATGTAGTTCTATGGCATCTCGTTACTCTTACCTATATTTCCCGTTCTTTAGTATCTATCACAAGAGGAAACATACCTATGTGCATCTTTGAAGAGGGTCGGCCAATAATAACCTGCTTGTAGCACCTTCAAAGCGGTCTTAGCCTTGCTAAAGTGGCCTCCATAATCCGATCCATGAGAATGGAAAAGAATGCTCGCTACCTCCTCTTCGGGAATGCATCTCCGAATGACCCCATCTGTACATCTCCTATAGAGAATTGGATCATCCAATAGTGATGTTTGATGTCCGCAAAGAATTTCCTGAACACATGAAAAGAAAGATCGGGGTGTAGTATACCGCTCACAAGAAAATTGAAAAAATCAGCACACCAAGGATCGGGTCTAACGAAAGTAACTGTGCATATGTGGTCATCTCTCAAGGATTCATTGATAGGTCTCTCGTCCTCCACAATGATGCCAGAGAGGTGATCTGCATCGACGTTCTCCTATCCTATCCTATCTCAAATCTCAAGATCAAACTCTTGCAAAAGAAGGATCCATCGGATAAGGCATGGTTTGGCGTCCTTCTTCCCTAAGAGGTACTTGAGTGTTGCATGATCCGTGTAGACAATCACCTTTGAACCAAATAGATATGATTTGAACTTGTCAAAGGCGAAGATGACAGCTAGGAGTTCCTTCTCGTTTGTGGCATAGTTGATTTGAGCATCGTCTAGGGTCTTGCTAGCACAGGAGATGAACCAATGCTCTCTCGATCGTGTTGAAGGCGTCGTGGCATTCTTTAAAGAATTCGAATGTAGCATCCTTGGCCAGCAACTCTGTCAACGTTTTCCTAATCTTTGAGAAGTCCTTGATGAACCTCCGATAGAAGCCGGTGTGCCCTAGAAAACTTCATATCGCTTGAACTCAAACCCGTGGAGGAAGTTTTTCGATTACCCCGATCTTAACCTTGTCCACTTCTATGCCTTTAGAAGATATCTCGAATATATTATATGACCTAGAACCTCGATCTTAGCCTTGTAACAAAAGTAGGCATGGTTCGCTAGACGTTCAAGAATTTGGTCGATGAACGGGAGAGGAAAGTGATCCTTCCATGTGGCTTTGTTGAGCTTCCAAAAATAAATACATATCCTCCAGCCCGTGACCGTTCTTGTCAGAATCAGCTCGTTGTTCTCATTGCATACTACCGTCATTCGACTTTTCTTTGGCACTACTTGCACGGGGCTCACCCATTCGATGTCCGAGATAGGATATATGATACATGCATCCAAAAGTTTTAGTATCTCCTTCTTCACTACCTCTTTCAAATTAGGGTTAAGCCGCCTTTGAGCTTCGATAGACGGTTTGTGGCCGTCCTCCATGAGTATTTGGTGCATGCACAATGAAGGGCTCAGACCCATTGGGGGTCCCTTTTTAAACAAGAGAGCTCTTGGATGGATGGATGGATGCTAGTCTCCTCTCTTAGGGTTCTTCTCTGTGTTTTCTTCCTTCTGAACTCCATTGGGGGTCCCTTTTTAAACACATTCCCCGTTGGAGAACTTCTAAAGAAGTTGTTGCGGACATGCCATGCACGGGCTACACTATAAAAACACGCCAATTGCAACGAACGGGGCAACGGATCCATCCATTTATGACCATTACCAACGGATTGCAATGGATACGCAAGACAATTCAACGGGCAAGAATCTGTTGCAATCTGTCGCAATGTTCAACGAACGATTAACAGACAGTTACAGTTGCTACCGTCCGTTGCAATCCGTTACAAATTTTAACGGGCTTTCAACAGATAACTTTCGTTGCCAAATTTTGTTGGAAATCCGTTAGAAATTCGTCTAAAAAGGCCAACAGTCATCCGTTGCACTTTTTCACAGATGTCAGTTGGCAATTGTAACGGATGCCCATTGCAATTGTTGATTTCGAGGATTGCCTGTAGAATAAAATCATGTGAACTTGCAACGAGCATCCGTTGAGGTTTCCAACGGATGTTCGTTGCAAATTCAACTATTTAATGACAACTATCAAGGTTTTAGCATCAAATCATCAACATCATATATATTTTTAACAAAATATCGTCTTCTTCTAATCGAGATATATATAGATCAAGAGAATGGATGTATAGAAGAAAATATCATATAACCGAAGAGATTACGTAAGAAGTTTTACACGAATTGGAGCAATTCATGAGTTTTGCATCGATGCAAACTTTGTGTTAAGAACGCGGGACATTGTTATGTCCATACAAAAGATGCAGAAACATGAAGTATCGAAGTCAATAAATTGTTTGCAAACATCTTTACAAGGTGAGTTTCGTTGAGAATTACGAAATTTGGTTTTTCCACGGTGAAAATTGTGGCGTTAGAGATATTTTGTAAGAAGCACAAGTAGAAAGAAATAAAGAAGTTATTTATGAAGCATCAACGACCAATCCATATATGAAAATAATGTCAGATTCTTTTCCTGGAGTTGTTCATGAATAACGCGTGAAGAGATGCCAAACTTCGATGGATGCCGATTCTTCAACCTATTGGATTCAGCAAAACAGCCTATATATGAAGGTTTTCGTGAAGGTTATCCCCGCTTATCTTTATCTTCAATATTGATGAATATAAAAACAGACTACAATCTTGCTGAAAATTGCATGGATTTATTTTGCAAAACAATTCGTGAATATTTACCGAAAAATAATAAAGCTCCTGAGACATACTACGAAACAAAGAATGTGTTAAAAGATTTGGGAATGGCACATGAGAAATTTGATGTTTGTAGAAATATTTGCATGTTTTTTTGGGGAAATGATAAAGACTTGTTGGAATGCAAGTTTTGCGGGGCAAGCAAATTTCGGCCAAAAAAACCATCATCACGTAAAGATGTAGCATATAAGAAAATGTTCTATATAACCTAAACTAGACATTCCGCAAGGATACGAACATTGTAGTAACAAGGTCAAACACATTGACTTAGTGTAACTCAATATAATCGTCTTCGAAAACTAGGGCCATGAAAATAGATAACATATGTGTGTGTGAATAGAAATATTTATCTAAACTACTATCTATATACGAGTTGTGATGGTGCTGTTAAACTCAAATATTTTTTATGTATGCAAACTAGCTTTATTGTTCTAATTCTTTCGTGGAATTCATTATCTTAAGTGCATTTACCTGCTCTCGCAATGCCAATCGGATCTATCTACTATCTGATCATCTCGTTTTCATACGTATTTCTTGCACGATTTAGGAGACGTTTTTTATATATATGTGATGTTTTACGTATGATTTCGTTTCCGTTTTACTTTTTTTTCGTGTTTTCATGTTCTTACAGGTCTTTACGCGTATTTGGATCATTTTGGAGCTAAAAGGACATGCACGGAGCTAAGGAGCAACTTCGAGGATCATCACGGGACAAACGGGACGAGATTGAGCATGGAAAGCCTCCACCCGATCGGGCACAACTCTTGCACGACCGGGCAAAACCTACGGCCAATCTTGTGCACATTTATGCACGACTCGGGCAAGAATACCCGACCATTTGCCTTGTGCCCAAGCAAGCTCACATACCATGCCCGATCGGGCATGTATTCCAGCCACACAACTCGTGCGTTCCACCCTAGCCGCACCCGAGCGGGCACAATGACCGCCCGAGCGGGTTGCGGCCCGTAACTGCCTTTTAAGTTAAGTAAACTTAACTTAAAAATAAAAGGAACTCGTGGGGGCAATTTAGGCAACAATTGGACCGACTTAGGAGGCTTAAAAGGAGGCGAGAGATGTCATTAGAGGAAGCTGACATTGGAGATTAATTCAGTAGAAGATTGAGGAGATTCTTGCGAGGAGACAAGCAAGGAGCATTGGAGATCAAGCCCCGACACTTCGGTTTTTTTGGTTTTCATGTTCCTTAGACTTTCTACTTTGTTTATGTTTCTTTACAGACGCATGAGCGAGTAGTTTGTTTGTTCTAGGAGAAGGGATTCGCCCTTGGCTATCCCGGAACCACTTTTGATCTATTTTGAATGCATCTTCCCGTTTTAGTTCATCTATTCTTTATCTGAGTGCTTGAATTTACTTTGTCTATGCCTCGAGAGAGGGTAGATATCATATTAGGATCGTCTGCCTCGAAAGCTTAAATTGGGATTGCATGATAGATGGATCGATTGTCGGATTCGGTAGTCTTGTGGTGAAACTGGATTCCTAGGACGTTTGTCTTATCGTTAGAACCCGAGTAGTTTATTTACTTTCAGTAATTTTTTCCTCATCCACATTCTTTCATTAGCAAGTTTGATTCCTAGTTCGAGTTTAGGTAGTGTTGCGTAGTCTCTGTGGGATCGACACCTAAAATACTACACACGTGCCGTGCACTTGCGGGTAGTTTAGGTTATTTTATTTAACTCTGATAACGCATCACTATCGCAGTATAAACCCTATCCATGTGTACAGACTATCAATGTCTCCACCTAACAACCTATTCATTGAATGTAATTAACTAATCTACCTACTCTCATTGTGTAGACTCCTATCCAATATCTAGATCACTACGTGATGACCTGTATATTGAATATATTATCACATGATGTTCTCACTCCTGGACATATTAATCAGTTGTCAAATGATTTCTCATACCTATTTAGTGCATTAGATCTAGCCTAGTTTTATGTCTTAATCTGAACCATACCAACCAACAATCAATTTATGGGATCCTTCGTAATTTGAAAGCCTTAAACATGCAATAGACCGTTTAATTAAGAAAACAATATTCCAATTAAAGATCATAAGATTTGCATACACAATATTTTAATCTATAGCGGAATCAAACCTATAAATATAAATCATTGATCTATATTACAAATAAAATTAGAGAATAGAAAAGAGGTAAGAATGCTCAGTCATTCTATCACGATGTATTGCAGTCGTGATCTCGCCTTCAATCTGATTGTAGTCGTCTTCTAGCGCTTGATATGATCTAAATAGTTTCTTCACTCCTAAGGTACAATCCTAAAATTTTCTCGCATTTGGTAACTCTAAAGTTCTTTTCCTTGTACAAATACATCCTTCCTCTCCGTCTTTCCCAGAAACATCGTCCCCTTTATAGAGAACAATCCCCCTTCTTAAATAATTCAAAATTAGAATTTTTAAGTGGATTCGGTAAACTGCTCGGTCAATAAATAGTCATTCAAGACTAGTAGTTAGTTCTTTAACGCTTTTCTCGTGGAAAAAAGGAACCATTTTAACTGATTCAGATGGGTTGCTCGGTTGAGAAAAGGAGTGCTCGGACAAACGAATCCTCTAAACAAAAAAGACACCTCTCAATGGACAAATGCTCAATCGAGTAATCTTCTGTTCGGGTGAAACGTATCCACTGGAACAGAATGTTATCCCACAGTGCATGGATGCTCGATCAAATAACTGTTGGTGTTGAGCAAATCCATTTGCTGGATTTTCAAGTCCACAACGATTGAGTGAATGACCCCTCTACCCGAGCAAATTCTCTAGAGCATTTTGGTCGGGCATGTTCACATCTTGCCCCGTTACTCTCCGTTTCTCATCCCTTTGCTCCGTTGCGATCCTTGATGCTAGTAGTTTGTTCCTTGTATGTGCTTTAGCTGCAAAATGAATCGAATTCGTATTGAAATCGAAAAGAACATGAAAACACGAAAATGAGTAAAACGGATACAAAATCACACGTAAACATCGCATCTATTATCATAAACATATCTAAAATCAAGCGAGAAACACGTATGAAAATGAAACGATCAAAATCCTACTAACTTGAATGTTTGCTTGCCTCTAAGCAAACGTAAACGTGAAACACGTGGGATATACAAAAATCGAGAATTCCCTTTTCTCCTAGAAATACCACTAAAGAAAACCTAACCGATCAACTAGCATGTCGAGAGAAAATTTGGCCTAATTAAATTTTCAGTTTTCATCCTAGGTTCACAGAGGCTACCTACGAGAAAGCTTCGAAGGAAAACTAAACAAGCAACCATATTTACTCAGTCAAGTAACTCCAAAGAATGAGGAACGACTCTTTAGGAAATGTATTTACATGGAACTTAATCTAGCACAATCTTAAGATGACTAAGTCTCGTCCGCCCCCACATAATATTAAAATAAACCTAATCTAGAAATTGATGGGGCATTCAGATACTCGTTGTGGCGTTCTTTAAACTCAATTTGGTTTTGCATCTATAGAATTGATGGGTGAAGCTCAAATCAACTACGATGGGGGGCATCTGATGCAAAATAAGAGTTGGGTTTGCTAAGGGGTTGTATATGCCTCGTAAGTCTCCTCCTATGGAATCACGTGCTTAGGGGTGTGCTTTGTGGTCCTCCTTATTTTTTGGTCAAGTATACAAGTTCAGAACTAGTAACACTACATGTCATAAACCAAGTACATGCAATCAACAAAATTAAATAAAAAAGGATGTCAATAGCAAATGAAAAAAAAATTATAAGAAAATTACAAAGTTGATAAAATTTAGATTCTTGAACTAAACTAGATAAGTTAGCATTGGTCCCCGACAATGACGCCAAAATTTTGATGTGCGTAATCTATGTGTGATCTAAATTTTATCAAGTTTTACATTATAACCTAAACTAGACATTCCGTAAGGATACAACATTGTAGTGACAAGGTCGAACACATTAACTCAATATAATCATCTTCGAAAACTAGGGCCATGAAAATAGATAAGATATGTATGTGTATAAATAGATAAATTTATCTAAACTACTATCTATATACGAGTTGTGACGGGGCTGTTAGACTCGAATATTTTTTATTTATGCAAACTAGCTTTATTGTTCTTATTCTTTCGATGAATGAATCATCTTAAGTGCATTTACCTGCTCTCGTAGTACCGGTCGGATCTATCTACTATCGTAGTGTAAACCCTATTCGTGTGTACAGACTATCAATGTCTCCACCTAACCACCTATACATCGAATGTAATTAAAGAATCTATCTACTCTCATTGTGTAGACTCTTATCCAATATATAGACCACTACGTGATGACCTATATATTGAATATATTATCACATGATGTTCTCACTCCTGGACATATTAATCAGTTGTCAAATGATTTCTCATACCTATTTAATGCATTAGATCTAGCCTAGTTAACAATCAATTTACGGGATCTTTCGTAATTTAAAAACCTAAAACATGCAATAGACCGTTGAATTAAGAAAACAATATTCCAATTAAAGATCATAAGATTTGCATACACAATATTTTAATCTATATCGGAATCAAACCTATAAATATAAATCATTAATCTAAATTACAAATAAAATCAAAGAATAGAAAAGAGTTAAGAATGCTCAGTCATTCTATCATGATTTGTTGTAGTCGTGATCTCGCCTTGAATCCACTTGTAATCATCTTCTAGCGCTCGATATTATCTAAATAGTTTCTTCACTCCTCGGCCATGATAAAATGTTTCTCACTTTTGGTAGCTCTAAAAGTCTTTTCCTTGTCCAAATTCATCCTTCCTCTCTGTCTTTCCCAGAAACATCATCCCCTTTTAATAGAGAAGCATTCCCCTTCTCAAACAATTCAAAATTTGAATTTTTAAGTGGATTCGGTAAACTACTCGGTCAATAGATAGTCATTCAAGACGAGGAGTTAGTTCTTTCCCGCTTCTCTTGTGGAAAAAAGGAACCATTTTAACTGATTCATATGGGTAGCTCGGTCGAGAAAAGGAGTGCTCAGATCAAACGAATCCTCTAAACCAGAAAGACACCTCTTAATGGAGAAACGCTCAGTCGAGTAATCTTCTGTTCGGGTTAAACGTATCCATTGGAACAAAATGATATCCCACGATGCATGGATGCTCGATCAAATAACTTTTGGGGTTGAGCAAATCCATTTGATGGATTTTCAAGTCCACAACGATTGAGTGAATGAACTTTCTACCCGAGTAAATTTTCTAAAGCATTTTGAGAATGGTCTTTAGTATACTCAACCGAGCATATAGAGCGCTCGAATCGAGCATTTTCACTGGATTTATCTTGAATGCTTGTTTGCATGCTTAAATTTACCATGTTTCTTCAATGTATACTCATTAGTCCTTATTACTTGTAAGATCATAAAATGACCCAAAAATGCGTTAAACGAACTAAAAAGATGCAAAACGATAAAGAAACATATGGTAAATCATAGAGTGAAATAAGTGTGATTAGTCCTCACTGATCAAAATTTATTCAAAAATAGTAAAAGACAAAATGACGACTCACTGTGACCAAGACAAGAGAAGATGAGCACGCAGAGGTCATCGAATTCTCAATTCAAACTCCGCTGACTGTCACGGAAATTATGAAGGGAAAGGACCAAAATATCTCCTACTGCCACCAATCAGGTCACACCGTGACTTGTGCTTTCTGCTAGTAGATAATCGATCTCAACGTATGATGGGTTATGGTAATGGACACGCACCGAAGACAACATAAACTTTTGAACGAGGCGACAACTCAAGCGCCAGGGGAAATGAGACGGTAGGTTTGGTATCTGATACGTTCCAGGTTAAAAAAAATATTAACCTACACTACCCGCAAGTGCACAGCAGTGTGTAGTACTCTAGGTGTCAATCCCATAGGGACTACGCAACAGTGAGACAAACGTTCTAGGATTACGGTTTCACCACAAGACTTCCGAAACCAATAATCAACCTATTTAATCATGCAATTCCAATCAAGTTATCTAAGACGGACGATTCTAGTATAATATCTACCCTCTCTCAAGGTATAGACACGTGATGTAGTCAAGTTATCCCCTACTTTCATGACTGATATCTTAAACTAAACCCATAAGTTCTATGATTCATCCATTTAACCCTCAACCGCTACTATCCTACTTTCATGGCCTAGCCTCGATTGTTCTAAGTCTGATCATCCAAAATTAGAATTCTCCTTTCGGTCCTTCTCTTGAGTTCCTAGAACATGCATCTACTTGGCCTTTGTAAACACAAGTCAATCAAGCACGCAGACAAAGAATAGATAAACGAAAACGGGAAATTGCATTCAAAGATAAATCGAAGTGGTTCCGGGATAGCCATGGGCTAATTCCTTCTCCTAGAACAAAAAGACTACTCGCTCATGCGTTCCAAACAAACAACATAATCGAAGTAAATAGTTTCAAGAATATAGAAAACAAAACGAAACCGAAGTCCTGATTCGATCTTCAATGCTCCTTGAATGTCTCCTCTGCCAAGTGCTCACGAACCAGTCTTCTCTCTTTCTGCAACTCCCTTTATAACTCTTTGTGTCTATCTATTTTTCTAACTGAATGAATCTTACGTCCTTTGACCCCTTTCTTCTTCTTTCCTCTTCTTTCCCTTCCTTTTCTTCTTCTTTCCTCTTTGGTTGAATATATCCATTCTCTTTCGTAAGTTTCCAATTGTTTTCCCATGGTCAGAGATTTCCTTTTCTACCCTTGCAGTCCTTGTTTTGTCATGCTTGACCGAGCACAAGAGGGAGCTCGGTCGAGCACCTCAAGCATTGGGTGAGCAGCCGGGCTTCACATACGCCTGGGCCGTGTTGCACATTCGGGAATGCTTTCTGTCTCATAAGCCCGTTCAGGATGGGGTTGGTGTTTCGTTCGGTGCCTCTTGCTTCTCATGCGTCCGGTCGGGTAAAACATTGAGCCCGAACATGCATCGCATTGAGTGATACTGCCCGATCGTGCATCATGGGAAAGCCCGACCGTGCAGTGCATAATGACCAATTCCCCAACCGTGCAATGTAGGAGCCTGGGTCATGCAATGTTCTCGGGCATAATTTGTGACATTAGTGCCCTTACCGTGCATGATCTCCAGCCAGACCTTGCATTGTGTTCCTTGAAATGTCCGACTGTGCATAGTGAGTGTGATCGGTTAGGCATGTTCACATCTTGCCCCGTTACTCTTTGTTTCTCGTCTCGTTTGCTCCGTTGCGATCCTCGATGCTAGAAGTTTGTCCCATGTACATTTTTAGCGTCGAAATGAATCAAATTTTTATTGAAATCTGTAAGGACATGAAAACAATAAAACAAAAAAACAGATACAAAATCATACGTAAACATCGCATCTATTATCATAAACATATCTAAAATCATGCGAAAAACACGTATGACAAAGAAACGATCAAAATCGCCCGGACTTGAATGTTTTCTTGTCCCTAAGCAAACGTAAACGTGGAACACGTGGGGTATACAAACAAGAATTCCCTTTTCTCCTAGAAATACCGCGAAAGCAAACCTAACCGATCAACTCGCAAGTCGAGAGCAAATTCGGCCTAATTAAATTTTCAGTCTTCATCTTAGGTTCACCAAGGCTGCCTACGAGAAAGCAAATCGAAGGCAACTAAACAAGCAATCGTAACTCTCTCTACCAAACAAGACTTGAGACAAAAGCTAAACGTAGAGAAAATGAGGATACTTGTTTCATTTACGAGATTCTTTCTTTGTTTTTTTTTTTCTTTTTATTTCTTCTTCTTTTTTCTCCTTTTTTTTATTGTGGAGACACACTAGGCTCCTAGGACGTCGGATTTGAAGGGATCCAGCCTCTACTTAAACCCAAACTACCGATGACGGCATACTCATACATCTCGTTCAAGAGTGCAGCGGAATAGGCGGCATTTTTTTGTGCCATGCCCTTAGGATGTAGAAAGATGATCGCCAACCCACCACTTAGACCCGAACCATCAAAAAAGTATCAAGGTCGATGCACTCATATCGATTTCAGATCATGATTTTAGGCATTATTTCTATCAACTACGGAGTGTTACTGTGCGCTCTTATTCTGCAAAACAAGCTCATTTTTATATGGTCTAATAATCCTCATGAAAAGAAGTAGAGCATCGTCTATACAAAATATAATCATCTGGATGGAGAGAGTAAACGAGAAACTAGCCTAGCAACCTCGTCTAAACCTCCCACAAGGACCACTAGGATTCCCAAAGAATTACGACCTATTGTTTTTCAACCGACTAATAAGCTCTAACGCTTAGGAAAACCCTAGCTCAAACATGCAAAATATCACGAAAAAGGTCAACTTTTTTAGTATCCTAGGTTCAGGGTTCATCTCAAAACGTGGCACCGGACAAGTGCCTAGGACGACTCTGACTCACGAAAATAAAAACAAACTAAAAACTATGAAATCATAGAGAAAATCAACGAAAATGAAATGAAGTTACCTGAAAAACGTGATTTGCTCCCCTAGACTTGAATTGAATGGCGTCCTCGACGTGAAGCTCCGATGGAGGGTAAGAAAAGCTAAGTCACTTTGTGGTTTTCTTTTTACCGATTCTTAAACTAAACAACTAAAAAAATAGAAAACAAAGTTGTGGGTTGCCTCCCAGCAAGCGCTTATTTAATGTCTTTAAGCTTTGACGTCTCCATTCCTCATGTGTGCGCGATGGGTGGATCGGAAAGGGAAATGGAGTTTCCACTTTCGATCGGTTGAGCAGCTTGGTAGAGCTTTAGTCACTTCTCATTAGCTTTGAACGTTCCACTTGTCTCGCTTCAAAGTTCTACTACTCCATGTTGGAATACCTCTCGTACCTGAAAAGGACCAGACCAACGGGACCGTAGTTTGCCCCGGAAAAGCGTAAGACGATAATTAAATAGTAGAATCAAGTCACCTGGATGAAAATCATGAGGTAGGATCTTCTTGTCATGCCATTTCCTAGCACGCTCCTTATAGATCGTAGAGTTTTCGTATGCATTAAGGCGAAGCTCGTCTAGCTCGTTCACCTGCAAAATTTATTTCTTACCTTCACTCTTAAGATCAAAGTTAAGGAGCTTTGTCGCCCAATAGGCGCGGTGCTCTAGCTCGACAGGAAGGTGGCAAGACTTGCCATAAACAAGCTGAAAAGGAGTCATGCCAATGGGAGTTGTAAACGCAGTCCTATAGGTCCATAACACATCATCTAATTTTATCGACCAATCTCTATGGGACCTAGACATGGTTTTCTGTAGAATACTCTTAATCTCCCTATTCAAAACCTCCACGTGTCCACTAGTTTGTTGGTGGTACGGTGTAGTTACCCTATGTTTCACGCCATACTGCTTAAGGAGGGACTCGAATTATCTAGCAATAAATTGTGAGCCTTTGTCACTAATGACTACTCTAGGAACTCCAAAACGAGGGAATATGATTTTCTAAAAGAATTTCATTACTACCGTAGAGTAATTATTCGGTGCAGCTATGGCTTCTACCCACTTAGACACATAATCCACACCTACAAAATATATTGGTTGCCACACGAAGAGGGAAAAGGTCCCATGAAATCTACACCCCAAAGATCAAACAATTCTACCTCAAGGATGTAGTTCTGTGGCATCTCATTCCTCTTACCTATATTTCTCGTTCATTGATATCTATCACAAGAGGAAAGGTACCTATGGGCATCCTTGAAGAGGTTCGGCCAATAAAAATCCACTTGTAGCACCTTTGAAGTGGTTTTGGATTTGTTGAAGTGTCCTCCATAATCCGATCCATGACAATGGAAAAGAATGCTCTCTACCTCTTCTTCGGGGATGCATCTCCTAAAGACCCCGTTCGCGCATCTCTTGTAGAGAATCAGGTCTTCCCAATAGTAATGTTTGACGTCTGCACAAAATTTCATGCACAGATGAAAAGAAAGTTCGGGGCATAGTATACCGCTCATAAGAAAATTAACAAAATCAGCATATTAGCAGCGGGGTTTCCTGAAGTAAGTGTGCATATGATGTCATCTCTCAAGGAATCGTCGATAGGACACTCTCTTCCACAATGATGAGAGAGAGATGATTTGGAATGACATTCTCAGACCCTTTCCTATCTTTGATTTCGAGATCAAACTCTTGTAGGAGAAGGATCCATCGGATGAGGCTTGGTTTCACGTCCTTCTTCTCTTGAAGGTATTTGAGCGCTGCATGATCAGTATAAATGATTACCTAAGCCAACTAGATATGATTTGAACTTGTTGAAAGCAAATACGACAACAAGAAACTCCTTCTCAGTTGTAGCGTAGTTGATTTAAGCGTCATCAAGTGTCTTGCTAGCGTAGAAGATGACATGAAAGACCTTGTTTCTCCGCTGTCCTAAAATAGCGCCAACATCGTAGTCACTAGCGTCACACGTAATCTCGAATGGTAAGCTCCAATCCGGTAGTTGAATGATAGATGCTGAAACCAGTGCTCTCATGATCGTGTTGAAGGCGTTGTGGCATTCTTGGGAAAATTCGAATGTAGCATCCTTGGCCAGCAACTCCGTCAATGTTTTTGTTATCTTTAAGAAGTCCTTGATAAACCTTCGATAAAAACCTGCATGCCCTAGGAAGCTACAAATTTCTTTAACTGAAACTGGTGGAGGAAGTTTTTTTATTACCTCAATTTTGGCCTTGTTGACTTCTATGCCCCTCGATGAGATCATGTGTCCAAGAGCAATATCTTCCTTCATCGTAGAGTGTCACTTCTCCCAATTAAGAACGAGATTTGCTTCCTCACAGCGTTGCAAAACTCTAGAAAGGTTAATGAGGCAACCATCGAATGTAGATCCATAAACAGAAAAATTATCCATGAACACTTCCATAATGTGCTAAATTAAATCCAAAAATATTGCGATCATGCAACGTTCGAAAGTAGTCGGAGCGTTGCAAAGGCCAAAAGGCATACGACGGTATCCATAAGGACATATTAAAGTTGTCTTCTCTTGGTTTTGAGGATGAATGGGAATCTGAAAGAAACCCAGGTATCTGTCCAAATAACAAAAACATGCATGATTTGCTAACTATTCTAACATTTGGTCAATGAATTGGAGAGGAAAGTGATTCTTTCCTTGTAGCTTTGTTGAGCTTGCGGTAGTCTATACACATCCTCCTTCCCGTGATAGTTCTTGTTGGAATCATCTCATTGTTCTCGTTGCGTACTACCGTCATTCCTCCTTTCTTCTTCGGTACGACATGCACGGGGCTCACCTATTCGCTTTCCCGAGACATGATATATGATACCTGCATCCAAAATTTTTAGTATCTCTTTTTCACTACGTTTTTAAAATTGGGGTTCAGCCGCCTTTGCACTTCGATGGATGGTTTATGCCCATCCTCCATTAGTATTCGGTGCATGCATAACGAAGGGCTTAGTCCCTTGATATCCTCGATAGTGTATCCGATCAATCTCCTATGCTTCCTTAAGCATTCAAGTAGCTTTTGCGTCTCATCTGCACTCAAGTTAGCATTAACAATGACGGGGTATGTATCATTACATCCAAGGTATGCATACCAAAGAGAAGAAGGAAGATATTTTAGCTCGAGTATAGGCGAAATTAGTGTGTGTTTTGCGCGGAATCTCCTCACATGGGGCGTCTCTTAGTGCTTCAATAGGACTCGTAAATTCTGCGTAGACCTCGGCTTCTTCTTCGGTAAATCTTGCATCTTTGCAAACTTGAGTTAAGCATCTCACAAGGGGATCAGAAATACTTACTTGATCAAACGTGTCATTCGCTAACTCGTCTAGAAAGTCAATTCAAAAGCAAGATTCTTTGAAGGAAGGTCCGTTCATGGATTTAGACAAGTTGAATTCAATCTTTTCGTCTCCGACACGTAGAGAAAGTTTTCCTTGTTGTACGTCTATCATCGCACTTGCAGTAGCTAAGAATGGTCTACCAAGAATAATAGGTATCCTAGCATCTTCTTCAATATCAAGTACAACAAAATTAGCGGGTATACAAAGATTACCTAGCTTGGTGGGAATGTTTTCAACAATCCCCACCGAATATCTTACCAAATGGTCAGCGAGTTGGAGAGACATCTTGGTAGGGTTGAGATCGCCGAAGTTCATCCGCTTGAAGACCGAATGTGGCATGAGGCTCACGCTTGCTCCTAAATCACACAAAGCTTTGTCAATATCAATATTACCTATTTTGCATAGAATGGAGAAGCTTTCAGGGTCCTTTAACTTCGGGGACAGCTTGTTTTGAAGAATGGTGATGCATTTCTCGATGAGTGCTACCGTCTCACTCTCTTCGATACGTTGTTTGTTGGAAAGAATCTGTTTGAGAAATTCGGTGTACGTGGGTATTTGTTGGAGGGCTTCTACGAATGGTATGTTGATGTGAAGCTTCTTGAGGATCTCTACAAACCGTCTATACCTTACTTTGTTCTTGTTGCTCACCAACCGTTGAGGAAACGGTATTGGGGGTTTGTACACCGGTGGAGCAACGTATGGTTTTTCCAATTCTGGATCAGCTCCTTTCATGTTCACAATGCCCTTTCCTTCATCCACAGATTTTCCAGCAGCTTTCTCTTGATCGCAGTCCCCATATCCGCATTGAGCTTAGCTTGAAGTGATTGTTGTTACCTTTGCTCTTTTTGAATTCGAGCATCACCGCCTCAAGGTTTGACGAAGGAGCTTAAGGATGTTGAGGCGCTTGTTGAGCTTGCTGAGCATGCTGAAATTGCTGGTTGCTTTGCTGGTACGGTTGTTGTGGTTTTTATTGAAATATTGAATACTTCACCGATTGAGTCGTTTGGCATGAGAAATGCGGGTGGTTCCTCCAATTCAGGTTGTAGGTGTTTCCGAATTGTATGTTTCCTTGTTGTTGGGCTTAGTTCATCTGTTCGATATCTTCTTGCACTGTGCATTGAAACGCCACATGCTCCATATCTCTGCAATTCACACGGTACATAACGTTCGCTGCGTTGCCCATCGCTCTGCTCTAATTTGGCTCATATAAACCTCAAGTTCTGTTCGGCATACCTCTTGGTGTAGACCACATGGTGTGGTTCATGTAAAGGTTATCAATCAGTTCGTATGCTTCCTCGACACTCACATCCATAAATGATTCTCTAGCAGCGTTATCCAACATCGTTCGGCGTTCGTCTGAAATGCCATTGTAAAAGGTTTGGATAACATACAACTGCTCGAGACTATGGTGTGGATACATCTGTAGAAGATCCTTAAATCTGCCCCACGCTTCAAACAATGTTTCTCCATCTCTACATCTAAACATCGTGATTTCTCCCCTCATCTGAATCGCCTTGCTCGGAGGAAAGAATTGTGGTAGGAACAATGTGCAGAGTTGGTCCCAAGTAGTGATCGAACCAGCAGGAAGCGATCGCATCCAAGTTTTCGCTCGTCCCATAATTGAGAAGGGTAAGAGACGCAACAGAATTGCATCCTCCAAGAATCCGTGTATCTTGAACGTACCAGAAAGATCTAGAAAGTCTTTGAGGTGCTGATGGGGATCTTCGGGATTTCCACCCATGAATTGCTTCTGATAAAGCATGTTGATCATTGCATGCTTAATTTCAAACTGCTCTCTTGCAACAGCAGGCATCCGTATGGCTGTTTGAATGTTGTTCATATTCGGTACCACGTAATCTCTGAGGGGAAGTGGTGGAGGAGCTTGTGGTTCTCGCGGTTGAGGTGCGAGTTGTTGTTGTTGTAACTGTCCTAAATTACCGATGGATAATTGAGGTTGTCCATGGTCGTTCAACATATTATTCTGATTATCCATCTTTCTTTGATCTGACGGCTCTGCTTTCCCTTCATCCTTAACCTTTCTCTGTTGTCTGTAAGTTTGCTCGATCTCGGGGTCGATTTGGAATAGACTTAAAGTACCCTGAGATCTGGTCATAAACCAACAAAGGACAAATAATCAAAATTAGGTAGAAAGAAACAAAAGAAAACAAAACAAGAATGATCCTAGGTTTGAATCTAAAGCGTGTTGACAATAGTCCTTGGAAACGGCGCCAAAAAATTGATGTGTTCCAAGTTAAACAATATTAACCTAAACTATCCATAAGTACGCCACGTGTGTAGTACTCTAGGTGTCGATCCCACAGGAACTATGCAATATAAACTAAATCCAAACTATGAATCAAACTTGCAAACAACGAATATTGGTATTAAGAATGAAATAACTGAAAACAATAAACTACGAGCTCTTAATAGTGAAACAAACATTCTAGGATTACGGTTTCACCACAAGACTTCTAAAACCAATAATCAACCTATCTAATCATGTATTCCCAAGAAATTTATCTAAGGCGGACGATCCTAAAATGATATCTACCCTCTCTCAAGGCATAGACACGTGATCTAATCAAGTTATTCCCTACTTTCATGGCTAACACCTTAAACTAAACCCATAAATTCTATGATTCATTTGTTTAACCCTCAACCACTACTACCCTACTTTCGTGGCCTAGCCTGGGTTGTTCTAAGCCTGATCATTCGGAATTAGAATTCTCTTTTTGGTGCTTCTCGTAAGTTCCTAGAACATGCATCCACTTGGCCTTCGTAAACACAACTCAATCAAGTACTCAGACAAAGAATAGATAAACGAAATAGGAAATTGCATTCAAAGATAAATCAAAGTGGTTCTTGGATAGCCATGGGCTAATCTCTTCTCCTAGAACAAAACGACTACTCGCTCATGCGTTCGAAAACAAACAACATAATCCAAGTAAATAGTTTAAAGAACACAGAAAACCAAACTAAACCGAAATCCTGATTCGATCTTCAATGCTTCTTGAATGTCTCCTCTGCCAAGTGCTCACGAACCAGTCTTCTCTCCGTCTGCAACTCTCTGCGTCTGTGTGTTTTTCTAACCGAATGAATCTTCCGTCCTTTGACCCCTTTCTTCTTTTTCCTCTTATTTTCCTATATTTTCTTCTTCCTTCTCTTTGGTTGAATATTTCCATTCTCTTTCGTAAGTTTCCAATTGTTTTCCTATGGCTGGAGCTTTCCTTTTCTGGCCTTGCAGTCCGCGTTTTGTCATGCCCAACCGGGCACAAGCGTGAGCTCGGTCGGGCACTTCAGGCATTGGGTGAACGGCCAGGCTTCATACACGCCCGGGTCGTGTTGTACATTTGGGAATGCTTTCTGTCTCATAAGCCCGGTCGGGCTGGGGTTGGTGTTCGGTCGGGTGCCTCATGCTTCTCATGCATCCGGTCGTGTAAAACATTGAGCCCGACCGTGCATGGTATTGAGTGATTTGCCCGATCGTGCATCATGGGGAAGCGCGACAGTGCATAATGGCCAATGCCCGGCCGTGCAATGTAGGAGCCCGGGTGGTGCGATGCTCTCGGCGATAATTTGTGACATTAGTGCCCGACCGTGCATTGTGTTCCTTGAAGCGCCCGACTGTGCATAGTGTGTGTGATCGGTCGGGCATGTTCACATCTTGCCCCGTTACTCTCCGTTTCTCATTTCGTTTGCTCCGTCGCGATCCTCGATGGTAGTAGTTTGTCCCCGTCTACGTTCTTTAGCTTCAAAATGAATTAAATTTGTATTGAAATGTGTAAGAACATGAAAACATGAAACGAGTAAAACGGATACAAAATCACATGTAAACATCGCATCTATTATCATAAATATATCTAAAATCATGCGAGAAACATGTATGAAACAAAATGATCACTATCTCGACTAAATGAGACAAGACGCATGAGAAAAATCGTTGGAGGATTAAAGCCAACTTTACAAAACCAGCAACTGGGTCGTTTCTTTTTACCCATAAATAATGGCCACCAGATTAGGCTCCCACTACAACACACACAGTTTACGCTTAACGGGCCGAACCATAGGAGGTACGAACATCAGCCCGAATTCTGGATTTACAGATGCGTGGTTAAATATTTTGTTGAATCTGCTGAGATCTCAAACAACAACAAATGACGATGCAACTTCCAAAAAGATAAGCTAGCCCAATATTTTGCTTAATTCGGGTGTTTATCACCATATGACATGTTCCATGGACTTTTTAGACAACATTGGGATTATCAATTTATGTCCAATCACTCTTCCGAATGGACAGACAAAATCAATTACTTATCTTTTAGGAATGGTCTTAAACGAATATATTTTGTAAAATACGTAGTATTTGTATCTGATTTGACATGAACGCTTATATTGATTGCAAAATTGATTAAAATGATTCCTTGGTGGTTTTTGATAATCGAAGTTATGTGATACAGAAGAGACCAAAAGGATTATAATTGGCATGTGAGATGAAAGAAATGGGATATATCAATACAGAAGGGTGATTGGGGCATGCAAATCAAGCATCAGGGATGCAGATTCGGGATTTATGGAATGAATGTCTTGATCATCCTTCAGAAATGATATTATTTTATATGTCTGATTCTATTGGCATTTCTAAACATTTTCCAAACAAGGCTGCATGTGATCCAAACAAACTCGTGCATGTCTCTAAGATCGTGAAAATAAAGTTAATGTTATTTTTTATTTAATACATTGATGTCTTGGGCTTGCATTTTACAGTGGAAATTGTGGAGCTGTATATTATCTCACGATTGTCAGATTAGACGATGGTATAGAATTCTTAAGACTAAGATCATAATTTAATGATTGCAATATCATTCGCCAAACAAATTTTGTACACCGTCCCAACAAAATGGATGTTTTAAAAAAAACATCGGCATATCTTTAATGTCGCTGGTTCTCTTATGTTTGAGACAAATTTCCCAACAAAAGTTAACAAAAGTTTAGAGAGAATTTATCCTTGTAAATTCTTACGTAATCAATCTAATGCCTTCAACCTTTCATAATGGAAAGTCGTCGTATGAAAAGTTATTTGGAAAGATGTATCACCTATCACGTCTTCCAATTCTTGGATGTTTATACTATGCTAATAGAGGGAATAATTATGCTAATAGATCCCTTGGAGTATCTATCGTTCTTCGAGAAGAATACGGCTGCCGCATTATCACAATATATGTTTATCGGTTTAGCTATGGTACCAACGATGCCTAAACCATGAACAAAATTACGCAACCACAACGATTGAACTGTAGCTTCAAAGCACGCTACAAATTCGGCCTCCATAGTGTAAGTAGCAATGATAGAGTGCTTACCACTCTTCCATGAAATAGCTCCCCCAGCTAGAAGGAACAAATAACCAAATGTCGATTTTCGAGTATCCGAGCATCCGGCATAGTCTGAGTCTGAATAACCAACAATCTCAAGATTGCTAGTTCTTCTATATGTGAGCATGTGATACTTGGTGCCTTGTAGATATCTTAAAACTTTCTTTGTAGCTCTCCAGTGAAATTTTCCGGGATTTGATTGGTAACGACCCAACATACCAACCAAAAAACTGATATCCGGTCTAGTACAAGTCTGAACATACATCAAACATTCGACTAAAGAGGCATAAGGAATGTCATCCATTTCCTTACACTCTAAGTCATTCTTAGGACATTGGGATAGACTGAAACGATCCCCTTTCTGTATGGGAACCGGACTTGGTGAACATGATTCCATTTTAAATCTTTCTAAAACTTTGTCGATGTAAGCCTTTTGAGATAATCCTAAAATTCCTTGTGATCTGTCTCGAAATATTTCTATTCCGATCACATAGGAAGCCTCACCCATATCTTTCATCTCAAAGTTACTAGAAAGATAATCCTTAACATCATGTAATAATCCACGATCATTGACGGCAAGAAGAATATCATCTACATACAATACAAAGATTATAAACTTGCTTCCTACAATCTTTTTATAGATACACCGATCAACGGTCATTTCTACAAACCCATATGACAATACAATATCATTGAACTTCAAGTACCATTGTCGAGAAGCTTGTTTTAATCCGTAGATAGATTTCTTCAACTTACATACCAGATTGCTTCTACTTGTGGTCTCAAAACCTTAGGTTGATCCATGATATACCTCTTCTTCTAAATCTCCATTGAGAAAGGCTGTTTTAACATCCATTTGGTGAAGCTCAAGATCAAAATGAGCCACCAAAGCCATGACAATCCTTAAAGAGTCCTTTCTAGAAACCGGAGAGAAAGTCTCTTTGTAGTCAATACCATTCTTTTGAGTGTAACCTTTGGCAACAAGTCTGGCTTTATACCTCTCGACGTTGCCCTTAGAGTCTCGTTTGGTCTTAAAGAACCATTTACATCCAACTCTTTTAGAATCTTTCGGCAATTCCGTCATTTCCCAAACATTGTTGTCATCCATAGATTTCAACTCTTCCTTCATGGCCATCAACCATTTGTCAGAATTTCTACTACCCATGGCTTGGTCAAAAGAGATCGGGTCATCATTCATGCTCAAGTCATTTTCATGTTCAAGTGCATAACACATATAATCATTTGAAATAGCTGGTCTTCTATCTCTAGTAGACCTCCTCAAAGCTATTCCTTCTTGAGGTTGCACTTGTTCATTTGCTTGAACATTTTCTTGCTCTTCCTGAACAATGGCGTCAGTAACTAGGTGTGGAGTATCCATTTGTTGTTGTTCCATATTCACGCCCTTTGGGTGTACTACAATAATAGGAACATCAACATAAGATGAATCACTTGATGGATTTTGGTCCATCAATGACTCTCTTATCTCAATATCACGTACTCCCACACTCCCACTGATTTCGCCATTTTCAATGAAGCGAGCATTCCCAGACTCTACAATTCTCGTACTATGGTTAGGACAATAGAATCTATAACCTTTTGACCTTTCTGGATATCCAATAAAATAACCACTAATGGTTCTGGAATCCAATTTCTTTTCATGTGGATTATATATCCTCACTTCGGCTTGACAGCCCCATACGTAAAGATGTCTTAAACTAGGTTTCCTAGATGGCCACAATTCGTAAGGTGTCTTAGGAACTGCTTTACTAGGTAACCTGTTCAATATGTATGCAGCTGTCCTCAATGCATACATCCACAATGAAATAGGTACAGAACTATTACTCATCATACTCCTAACCATTTCCATCAATGTACGATTACGCCTTTCTGCAACGCCATTTTGTTGTGGCGTGCCGGGCATTGTATACTGCGCACAAATGCCCTTAGACTCAAGAAGTTTCTTAAATGGACCTGGAATTTGTCCAACTTCTGATGTCTTTCCATAATATTCACCACCTCTATCTGAACGTATTACCTTAACCTTTCTATTTAGCTGTCTCTCAACCTTCGTAATGAATGTCTCAAGGACATCAACATATTGAGACTTTTCATGCAGCAAATAAAGGTAACAGTATCTAGAGTAATCATCAATGAAAGTGATGAAATACTTTTCACCGCCCCAAGACGGTACATCAAAAGGACCACAAATATCTGTATATATTAGATCGAGTAATCCGCTACTCCTTGTGGCAGTATGTTTAGACACATGTTTGGTTTGCTTACCCTTAATGCAATCCACACAAGTATCATTCCAATCGGTAAAATCCAATTGAGACAAAATTCCATTTTGAATTAGTTTCATAATCCTCTCCTTGGATATATGACCAAGTCTTTTATGACAAAAGTCAGTAGAGGACTCGTTAAGTGCATTCCTCTTCATACCAACATCATGTTCAACCAAAATATGAAACAGGGAATTAATTAATTTAGAACTTAGATTGAAACAATACAAAGTATCTGATAATAAACCAGTGCCACATAGGATTTTATCACGATACAATGAAAAACAACCATGTCCAATCTTAAATTAAACCTAATATACATCCAACCTTGAAGCGGAAACAAGATTTCTAGAACAATCGGGAACATATAAACAGTTTTCTAGATCCAGGCAATAGCCCGTATCTAACACGATTCTATATGTCCCGACACCTTCAATTCTAGCTTTCATCTGGTTTCCCATAAATAGAAAGCTTTCGCTTTCCGGCATTCGTTGGAGATTTAGGTAACCCTGTATAATATTAGACACATGAGTGGTTGCACCAGTATCAAGCCACCAAGTATTAGAAGGTACTTCAATCAGATTTGATTCGAATCATACTGAAACGAAATGTATAGCTCGTTTTTCAAACCATGACTTCCTTTTCATAGTACACTTCTTAATCTCAACAAGGAATTCCTTCGCATTTTCAGTCTTGGGTTGGGAAGGCTTAATATTAGGCGATATGCTAAGCTTGAGAAAGCTCATCATAAGCCTATTCGACCTATCCCAATTCTCCCACAGTTTCTTGTCTGCCTTAGAACTTGTATCAGTTGGTTTAGTGGGCTCATCCATAATGAGAGCTGAATCGAATCCCAAAAGGCCAGCATTCAGCTTCAGATATTCGATCCAGTCGTCATAATTATGCCCACTAAACTTGATATCATTGGCAGTCATACTTAACATAGTGGAGACCACTGCAAAATGATCACATCTCACATTTAATTTGCTTTGAATTCAGAAAATTATTCAGTCTTTATTACTTATAAAAATATTGTATGATCACATCTCACATTTAATTTTCTTTGAATTCAGAAAATTATTCAGACTATATTACTTATACTAAAATATTGTATTTAAATTCACCTTTGGGCAGAATCTAAACACAATCATCAAACAACTTATATAAGATTAATCACAATGTTACCTTAACATATAAACCATCTTTGGATGTACATCATATGTAAATTAAACAAAGTTCATAATCTACTTCAATTGTTATTAAACATGAGTAAGATCTACCTTTGGGTAACCATATAACTACATGTTAATAACTATAAATGTTTATCATCATTCTTAAATGTCATTATGAAGTTAAACATTTATATAAATAATTTAAATCATTAATACACTCCAGTGGGCCACTTAGATGACTAACGCACTCACTAAATATTAATGAATTAAATTACGTGATCTTAAAGAAAGACACACTTAGAATTCCGTATTCAATATATTTAGGACCTTTTCAATTGTTTAATGAAATATAAACATGGTCCAGTGGCTATGCCAAGTCCAACATTACTATTAACCTTGGTTCGAAACTCCATAAAACCATTTTACTATTATTTAATTTTCGTATTAATTTGTTTTACTATTATTTTATTTTCGTATTAATTTGTTTTACTATTATTTTATTTTCGAATTAATTTGTCTATATAATAAACAAAAACATATCAATATTGAATATGTTATGTAGCCTATAGTTGTGGAGTCACGCTCCTCATTGGGGACGGTTCGAATCCGCCCCTTCATTTCTTTATTTTTTTTTTTGTTTTTTTATTTTGTTTGTCCACAGATACATACACTTGTATGTATCTCCCTCTTCGCCCAAACTTTCCGAAAATCCTCGAAATCCCACCGAGATTGGAAGCCGATTCGTCGAAGAAACCACTGGAGGTCCATCGATTTGGAATCCGACAACCACAAAAGGTGACCGACGCCGAAATTCCTAAATTCGGCGGAGGCAACCCGAAATACCAAAATTTCGAAATTCTGAAATTCGGCGCAGCAAACCAACACGATACTTCAAATTCTGTCACGGACGAGTGGTGAAACGACACGACGAATCGATGTCGAATTTCTTCCCACGCCGTCAAGAACGAATCGACGGCGTTTGCCGCATAGGAGACGAACGGACATGTCCGTCACCGATTTTTCGCCGGACAGAGAGGCTTCAGAGGGAGGGTCGGTGTTTGTGGAATCGGAAGAAAGGTTATCAAGGAGGAGGAGGAGGAGTTCCTCCCTCCCGTAACAGTTCTCCGTTAACACTGATATTAATTTTTTTAACTTTTTTTTAATTCAATTAAACTTCAAAAAAAGTTTATTCTATTAAACCTATAGAATCAACCTTAAATTTCATCAAAAGCACAAAACTTTATCCAAAAATATTTGAATAAAATCGCACAAAATCCAGAAAATGTAATTCTGTATTTTGTTCATATTAGATTTAATCAATGAACTTTTTTCGGTGATTTAATTCCTATTAGTAGGCTCTGATACTAATTGTAAGCAAATTCTATAATCCTATATGCGGAATTAATTATCACATTCTAATAGGAAATTAAATCAACCAAATAATAATTAAATCACTTACTTGAATTTTCCATGATTTGCATTCGGTGGATCTTTTCTCCAATGCCTATTCCTCCGAAATCTCCTTCAATCTCTCTTTGATGATATAAGAGAGTTTTCCTTTTATGTATTTGTTTGTTTTGTGATTATTGTTGTTACGGTGAATCAATTCAAAGGGTATTAAGACCTTTTTTGTAATAATGAAAAGACATGTCCTAAAAGACATGTCTTTTGCTACATACCCTTTAAATTCTCATTAATTACAATAAATCCTCAATTTGTAATTAATCACAAAACCATCATTAGATTTCTATAATTGCGGAATGGTACGGAGAGACTTTCACCCGATAATTGTCTCTTCAATACGACACAATCATCACCATGAATCAACGTTAGAATAAAATTTCTAACATTCTCCCACTTGATTCATATATGACAAGTATATAAAATCGTTGAGCTCACTTAAATGATCTTATATACGAGCCACAACTTTATAAGAATTAATTGACCGAATCATGGCGGTCATGGGCCTGGCAAAACGTCCCGATTCCTTCCATGTATCACAAATCAATATAATTAAATATCTTGAATTTGATAACATAGACATCTAAAATTATCTTATCCCACAATGTCTTTAAACAAAGACTAAGTATCTATAATCATAACAAATATGCATAACTGAAATATGATTCATAGATAAGCAAAATCAAAACTTATATTGATATCTAGAGTTCAAATAAACTTCAATGTGCAAGACTTATATTCATACATGTATAATCATCAGCAATACAAGGACTTTGCGACTACTCCCATTTCACTAACATGACCAAGAAAGATCTTTGGAGCTAGTCCTTTAGTCAACGGATCCGCGATCATATCATTGGCGTCGATATGCACAATTTGAACTCTTTGATTTTGCACTTCTTCTTTAACCGATAAATATTTTTAAATCCATGTGTTTGGCACCCTTGGAGTATCTATCGTTCTTCGAGAAGAATACGGCTGACTCATTATCACAATATATGTTTATCGGTTTAGCTATGGTACCAACGATGCCTAAACCATGAACAAAATTATGCAACCACAACGATTGAACTGTAGCTTCAAAGCACGCTACAAATTCGGCCTCCATAGTGGAAGTAGCAATGACAGACTGCTTACCACTCTTCCATGAAATAGCTCCCCCAGCTAGAAGGAACAAATAACCAAATGTCGATTTTCGAGTATCCGAGCATCTGTCATAGTCTGAGTCTAAATAACCAACAATCTCAAGATTGGTAGTTCTTCTATATGTGAGCATGTGATACTTGGTGCCTTGTAGATATCTTAAAACTTTCTTTGCACCATGTGTACCTCAATAACAATTATCTAATACTCCTAACCATTATCTAATACTTATATTTATATGAATCAACGTTAGAATAAACTTTCTAACAATTATCTAATACTTATATTTATATGAATCAACGTTAGAATAAAATTTCTAACAAAACGATCCATTCTACGACATGAGCAACGTTCGAACCTAAAAATTGTTCCAAAAAAAGTGTGAGAAGCATGAACTGATAATTGAACAACCAACAACATCATTAATGCGTCTCTACCTTTGCAATGAGAACAATATGTTCCTTTACCTCTAGTTCATCTTAAACTACATCACTTTTACACGGTTTTGTAATGATCTTTATCGCTCGTCACCCATAACATCATGGAAAAGACAACGAACTTAGAATTTTGGGCTCGAAAATCTTTGGATCAGGTCAACCTGAATCCCTTTTTGTAGTTTTTCATGGATTTGAATCGTATCCAAACACGCGCTCGTTTGACCATTCTAACTTAAATTTGTTTTAATCTTTTTATTTATTAATATTTTTAGTTTTGATTTTTACCACATTTGTTTTAATTTGTTTTAATCCTTTTATTTATTAATATTTTTATTTTTTATTTTTTACCACATTTGTGTTGCACATTACATTGAAATATTTTATTTAATTTATAATTATCTTTTCCTCGTTATTTATAAAAAAGTATGTCATCTCATAAATCATTTAAAAAAAATTGAGGCAAACATGTAACATTGTATATTTGTAAATATTCACAAGGAGAATACCAATGTTCCAAAATCGGCCTATGCGGTGCCTAGGCGTTAGGCGGTGGCCTAGCGTCCCGATAAATCTATAATCGAAGGTTCTAGACGGAAGATTCGTCTGGGCGGTCTAGACGGACGATTAATTGCTAGGCGATAGTCTAGACGGTATTCTACTTTTAAAGGTAGAAAAAATTTAAGATAAAAAAAAACTTTAACAACTAGTTTATCAAGAGGATAACGAAATTAGAGTACGTTTGAATAAGTGATTAACAAAATTCATTTATTTATTTTTCATTGTAGTTATATAAATAATCATTTGTGTTCTTATGTAAGTAGATATACATAAAAAACGAAAGCGATTTGATAGTAAAAAGTTGAATAATCTTGTTTATTTTTAATTAATGAGAGGTTGATGGTTTAAAATAAAAATAAATAAACAAAGTTTTGAATGTGTTTCTATCTAATGATCCATATCATTTTCAACATTGGATTGTTGATAATGGAAAAACAGGCGATGAGAGTTTGATGAATCATATTTTGACGTGTGAATGTTCAAGAGATCGAGCAAGTTGATGATTTGCTTACGAATAGAGAGTTTGGTGAATCATATTTTGATTTCAAAGAAGAAGAAATTACATACAGTTTGGATCTGATGAACAATATTTCAATAAAGAATATAACGAAGTTGAATTAGATAATTAAAAATTTTACTTTTTATTTTTGTCATTTCTTTCAATTTTATTTATTTATATGTATTTTTAAACCATTAAATAATTATAAATATTTTCAGTTAAAAATTTAAATTTAAATTACATTATATATATTTGTTTAATCTAGGGCTGGCAAATAACATATATTTTCAAATATCCGACTATTTGTATTTGTATTTGTATTTGACAAATATCTAAATTCATTATTTGTATTTGTATTTGTAAATTTGGATATTTATAAATATGAATATTTGTCGGATATACGGATATCCATCAGATATATGGATATCCGTATCTGAACCTAATTTTTTTTAACGTATAAAAAATATATATAAGAATTTAATAAAAACCAAGAATAATCAAATATAATCTAAAACTAAAATTTAAATTGCACAAAGATGCAAATATACATAATATAAATAAAACAAAACACAAAATGTCCACATTCATCTCCAGATCATTTATTTAAATTTAGTTTCATCGATGATTCTAGAAATATCATCAACTAAAAAAATGAAACAAATTGTTAGATTATATACTAAAATAAAATTCGCAAAAAAGTTATATATTTAGTGATTTCGATTTTTATATTGTAATGTCTCTATAACATTATCGAACTCATTTGGATTAGAACCAACCTTGAGTGTAAATTAAATCTTCAATAATATTTTAAAGTACTCGATATTTTAGTCTTCCAATAATAATATATTGCATATTTGTCTATATATTTATATAATAAGTGTTTAAATAAGATTAATAATGTTTTTTATTTCTAATTTCATTAAAATCAATTTTTTTTATATAGGTATCTATATATTAACTAAATTTTCTATTTAGTACTTACGGATACGAATAGTTCCGATAATTGAATCTATTATTTATATTTGTATTTATCGAATATCTAATTTTTAATATGTGTATTTATATTTGTATCAGCTGATATTTAGATTTTGGTTTAAATACGAATCGAAATATTTCCAGCCCTAGTTTAATCCACCTAAACCGGCAGGGGCTCAAATACAATTGGAGGTCAATTTAATTAAAATCAGATTTTTTAATTTATTTATTATTTTTCCACCATAAACCCTTATCCACGCTCTCTTTCTTCCAAAGAAAGCTCCAAAGCCCATCCTCCAAGTCATGTCGTCTTATTCTCCCTCCACCGCCTTCTCCGTGGTAGTCGCTGCCTCCGTCTGCAACCGGTCATTTCCCTTCCACTCCCAATTCCAACTCCACTATCGCTTCCCTCCAAAACCCTTCAAACTTCTCACCCAAAGCCATAATCCGCTCCTCTCCCTCCCCAAACTCCGTTGCCGCAGCTTCTCCGCCGCCGTTGCTTCCGGAGATAGTTGGGAAGATGAAGAACTCTCGGCGGCTGAAGATGCCATTGAAGAAGAAGAGGATGAAGTGGATGACGAAGAAGATATGGAATCGCCGGCGGCGCTAGGGAGTGGTGAAGAAGGGAGATTGTACGTTGGGAACTTGCCTTATGCGATGACTTCTTCTGAGCTCGCTCAAGTGTTTGGAGAGGCTGGCAATGTCGTCGATGTGCAGGTTCTTCATTGTTCCTATTTTATCAAGAAGTATCTGATATAGGTTAATTTCTGCATTGTGCATATATGTTTCCTTTGATTGAGTGCTATTTAACTCTGGATTCCATGCTACGGTCAATAACTTGTATCTTGTGAATTTCATCGAAATGAATGGTCAAAATTCGGGATTATATCGATATATATATATATATATATTCAATCAATTGTGGATTGATTTGGAGTTCGTAGTTCATTCTACATGATTCGTGAGATTTGATCTTCATGCCCACACAAAAAATTATACATTGGAGGAATACCGGCAAATATTTATATCTTATAATTGTACTTTCTCAGATTGTGTATGATAGAGTTACTGACAGAAGCAGAGGGTTTGGGTTCGTCACGATGGCAACGAGTGAAGAGGCTAAGGAAGCGATTCGAATGTTCGATAGCTCTGTAAGTTCATCCTCTGTGTTCTTCTGTGGAAACATCATAGCCCCAAGATGAAGGTTTCATTTATTGATTATCATCTGATTTGATAAATTTCTTTGGTTTGTAGCAAATTGGAGGTCGGACAGTGAAAGTGAACTTCCCGGAGGTGCCAATGGGTGGAGAGAGGGAAGTAATGAGAGGCCGGATCAGAGACAATAACCAGGACTATGTGGATAGCCCTCACAAAATCTATGCAGGAAATCTCGGGTGGGGCGTAACCTCACAGGGTCTGAAAGACGCATTTAGAAACCAACCCGGTTTGCTTGGTGCCAAAGTCATATGCGAGAGGAACTCCGGGAGGTCTCGAGGGTTTGGATTCATCTCTTTTGAGTCATCTGACAATGTTCAGTCTGCTTTGGATGCCATGAACGGAGTGGTAAGGATTTCCCTTTATTGAGTTTGAAATTTCTAACACCATCGAATCAGGCAAAGTTCAGGTTCAGCTATCAGTTTCGTTTCTCATTATAAGAGTTGAATAATCTGTAGTCAGAGGCTTCAGGATTGAAACTTACTAGTTTAGGTTTTGGCATTGCTAGGAGGTTGAAGGGCGACCACTGAGGCTGAGTTTGGCTGCAGAAAGGTCTCGTCCCCGTTCAACAGAGAGCGGAACTGAAGGTAATGTAGAGAGCAACGAGCTGCTTTCAGGCATCAGTACATGAACACGAAGCATACGGAAACTTACCACATATAAAGAAGAGAAGTAAAAGGTTGAAAACTTGATGAGAATGTCTTCCAATAGCTGCACTTGAACAAATTTATGGGGAAAATGTAAATCTTGGGCAGTAACTTACATCATTGTGCTCTGTTCTATCGCAAGCGTCAAACAAGTGGTTTAGAAAACAATAGGAAGTAGAAGACATGATATGCTTGTAATCGTGGTTCAGATGATTGTTCACTTCCATGAATGTTTCAAGTTGGCTTCATCTTAACCAGTAAGCAGAGCTTCTGCTGCGGAATCTAAGTCCTGAGGGAAGAAAACCCTGCAACATTGAATGATGCGGTTTTGTGAAAAAACTTGTGACCGATAAAGGAGTTGCAGCGATTTATCAATGGTAAAATTGAGAATATTAACAGGAATGAAAATATGAATGGGAATGATAATTACCTGCAAGTGTTGTGGTACAAGGTTTTGCTAACTTGGTCGGTGTCCCCAATTCCTTTGCAGCCTGACACTACCTCAAGAACTTGGCTGACCAAAACAAAATTTTCAGAGCTTCATTAACTCAGAATGTCAATGAGGTTCTAATTGCGAGATCAAGAAGCTTTAAGGATAATGATTCTGTGAAATCTTCGCGTAAATCTACAAAGAGCGCAGTTTTTACTCACCGAACTAAGCAAGGTTCGTTACGGCCTTTGACAAGGGACTCCTGGTCATACTTCTCCTTTTTCTTTGAAGGCCAAGTAGACTTCACAAACTTCATTCCAGCATGAGTACTCCTTATCTCACAATATGGAGAATCTGTCTCAATCATCATCCTCTCGATTGGTATGCCCTTTACCACATCAAGATTCTCGTCTGTCTTCAACGAGCAGCCATTTAGACCTGTCAATGGAATTGTATCAGCGATCCCTACAATCACAAGTCATATCCACTAAAACCGTCCAAGAAGTTCAGAACAAGAATGCTGTTGAAGTGTAATAGCATAGTCTTTACCAATATACATTTTGTCGAAAGAAAGAAGCTTGTCGCGATCCCCTGCGCTACCAGTGAATGAATGGGCAACTCCTCCAGTGAACCTGAGCATGACTTTAGCAGGTCATATTAATATGATCAAAGAGAACCTCGGAAACATATATGACTCCATCTTTATTTACATGAGCCCGGAAGTTCACCTAAGCTTGTTTCTCTCAACGATTTCACAGAAATCATCAGCCGCAGCTCGCATGTGTAGAAACATAGGTAACTTTGTCGCATTTGCTAGTTCAAATTGCTTCTCAAAATACCTGACTTTCAGAATTTCAACAGGTTACGAAGAAATGACATGTATTAACAAAGTAAGAACTATCATCTTGATATCAACGAAAAAGCGAGAAACAAACACAAAAGAAACATGAAACTGAGAAAAACTTTCATTGCATGCATTTATTTCACTTACTTCTTCTGGATGTCAGCCGGGCAGAAGTGAAGCCGATCATAATCCAATCCACATTCACCTATTGCTACTACCTTAATTCAATGATGAATAATAATATAGTAATACAAGTATCAGCATCAAATTTCAATTACTTTTCCCGCAAAATTATCATTGCTACATTTTACAGACATAATAATTAAGATTTTAGAAGATCCTTAATAATATGACTGAGATAATAAGAATACGTAAATATATAAAAACTTATATATTAGTGTATTAGAGAAATCTCAGCAACGAAGAATCATTTAGTTAGTAAAACTAAACAAGAAGAATGCCCACCTTCCCTTTCTGCATTCCTTCTTTGGCCAACGACAATAGAGCCTGGAAATGGTTCTCTGCGTCCCCAGACTCTTCAAACTCCTGATGTATAAAAACAAAGTGAAATTAACAAGCATTTTGAACCAAATGTTTAATTACAGAGGCGGAATAAAAATCTCAAGACCAAACCATGAAGGAATTTAACCTTGCATCTGGTTGGATGAACACCGACTGTACAGAAAAGCCTGCCTGCAAAGTACAGAGAAACCCACCTCTAGAGAATTACAAAGACAGAAACTTTCACAATGAGTAATAAACATCATACACATGACCAACCATCAGTTTCTGCAATGGCAAGAGCCTCTCTTGACTCCTCCAATGAGCCACCAGTTACCTATTCAAGCAACCCAACAGCTGTAATCACACAAATCACACAAATATTTTCCCTCTAAAGAAGCTCTCTATTCGTTCAGAAACTAATACACAGTGAAATTCCCGAAAAGAGCCATAAGAAACATATGAAGAACATCAGAGAAAGTGTAAACCCAACTATGATCCGATCAACTCCGGCAGACCAAGCCCGATTCAAGACGGTGGCTATATCAGGAACATGATAATTCTTGCCATTGTACATTCCCTTGAACATTCCATCTGATTCATTTGAAGAAACGTTATTCAGATTACTTAACACAAAATTTTAGCAAAACATGAAAGATTCACCAACTGTTTGTTTAAATGTCTCAATGACCTGTGAAGTTAACGGCTATGTCTGCAACACATGGAAAAGAAAAAAGACAAAAAGGACTAAGTTACACAAAATCGATGTCCATCAGATTTGTAAAAAATAAACAATGTTCATTACAAATTCTGATAATCCAGATTTTGACTTGCCTATCATCCGCAATGACGCCATGGAGGGAGAGAGATCACACGAGCGGGTTTTTTTTTCACTTGTTTGTTTTTAATAAATATTCCGAGCCGGGCTCAGTACTTTCAATAATGAGCTTTCTAAGCCCATTTTTGTTAGCCGGAGTACTTTTTTATATATAGTATCCCTTTGATTTGTTTTGGGTTAGATTTTGATTCTTATCCTATCAAGATTTTGTTTAAAGTTTGTTTATAATTATTTTTCCAAAGTTAGATAATTCTTTGTCATTTTGATGAGAAGCCGGTAAATATTCAAAATACTTGTATTCAATTTATTTTCAAATCGAAAATTTGAATATCTACCGGTACAAATACAAATATTAAAAATGGATATTCAACAAATACAAATACAAATAATACTTAATTTTCCATACTATTTGTATACGTATATACTAAATAGACAATTTATTTAATATATATATATATAATAAATTAATTTTAAAGATCAAATTATAAATAAAAATTTATAATATTAATATAAATATATAGAAAAATATATAATATATTTATGATTGGAAGACTAAAATATTAAATACATTAAAATAATTTATATGATTGAAACTTTAATTTGCACTCAATACTGGTTTAGTGATCTAGATGGTTGGATAATGTAATGGAGACATTGCAAGATATCGAAAAAATAGAACTCGATAAATATATAACTTTTATGTGTTTTATTTTAATCTATTTGATATTTGATTTGACAATCTTACAATTTTTTACATTGTGTTATATGAATTGGAGATATCAATCGAGTCATCGACGAAACTAAATTTAAATGACTAATGTGGAGATGGATGTGAAGATTTGGTGTTTCTTTTTATTTATATTATGTATTTATGTGTGATTTGAACTTTAGTTTAACATTATATTTGATAATTATTTGTTTTTTAAATCTGTTTTATGTTTTTTACTTTAAAAATATTTAGGTTGGATACGGATATGGATATCCAACGAATATTTTGTATATCCGATGGATATTCGTATTTACAATATCCTAATTTATAAAAAAAAAAGTAAATCCGGATATTTTTCGAATACGAATAATCGAATATTTTCAGATATTTGTTATTTGTCAAACCCTAATTGTGATTCATTAACCTTCCATGTTAACTTCTATATTTTTTTCCAACACAAACCCTCTTTGACTCTTCCTCTACTCCCTTGAGCGACTTATCTCCCTAGTTCTATGTGATCATTTCTCCTCCTCCTTCTTCTTCTTCTTCTTCTTCTTCTTCTTCTTCTTCTTCTTCTTCTTCTTCTTCTTCTTCTTCTTCTTCTTCTTCTTCTTCTTCTTCTTCTTCTTCTTCTTCTTCTTCTTCTTCTTCTTCTTCTTCTTCTTCTTCTTCTTCTTCTTCTTCTTCTTCTTCTTCTTCTTCTTCTTCTTCTTCTTCTTCTTCTTCTTCTTCTTCTCCAAACTAGGTTTCCTCATATTCCTCTTTCTATCTATGTGTTAATGCTTAATTATAAATTAATTAGGAAGGTTGTTTTCTGTTTGTTTCAGAGTCTTGGGGAATGAACTTGTTCAAAGGTTTGAGAGTTTATTGGGATTGAATTGATCACGAAACAAACTTGGTAGGCTGAAATCTTGGAAAAGTTGTTCCTCGATTTTTGGCAAGTGCAGTTGAAGACAGCTGAAATCTCGGACATGGTGTTCTTAGATTTTCGGCATTGCAGTTAAAACAATCACTATAAAAGAAGGATGATGGAAGTTTGAAAGAACAACCAAACATTGAGTAAATTGTGAGATATACTATTAGGGACACAAAAATGTACTTGTACAGTTGCTTGAGTGTGTGATGAGAATTGCTAGCACTGGTAGAGCATGTGTTTTTTAACTTAGATTTTTGTATTCATGGTTTAACTCAAGGGGTGTTATCTACGGTATTCTTGAATGCATCGTAACATGAAACAAATGTATTTGGAGATTGATGCATGAATAAAAACAATAGTTTGGTGAAAACATAATTTCTTATATCTATATTTTCATTATACGTGTTATCTTCAACATTTTCAATTGGTTTCAAAGCAGGTCACCGAAGTTATATATTTTATCTAATGTTTAGGGTGAGATCCTAAAGACAACATGTAAATTCCAAGAGATATTTATTCTTTTGGAAAGTCGATCATGCTCAATGCATCCAATTATGGATATTGAAAAGTGAAAATGTGTGCAAATATAAGAGGTATTGATGAGGATGTGTGGAATGCTGTGAATACTAGATGGAGTCCACCCATGGTGACCGTTGAACATGGAAACTCTAAGGAGAAACTATCTAATCAGTGAACTTCCAACAAGAAAAGAAATTCAACTTACAATGTTAAAGCACTTGCAACTATTGTTGTATCCATAGATATCAATGAGTTAAAAAAAATCAAAGATGTGATTTTGCAAAAGAAGCATATATAGGACACAGTGGAAACCATTCATGAAAGTAGCTCAAATGTTAAAAGAACTCGCCTTGATATGTTAGAACATCAGTTTGAAAATTAGAGATGAATGAATACGAAAGTATAAAAGAATTCAATGGAACGATGAATGCACTTGAAAATGAGGCAAGCGTACTTGGTCAGCATACAAAAATAAAAAGCCGATTAAAAAAATTTGGAGGTGTTTACCGAAAAAGCTTCATGCTCAGAAAGCCGCGATGAATATGTCTTTAAATATTGATACGACGAGTTTCAACGAAATTGTAGGAATTCTTGTTGCATATGAATTGGACCTTGAACTTGAACATGATTCTACCAACAAGGATATAGATAACAAAATTACTCTCCAAGCAACATAAAATAAATTGAGGATAAATAATTTGGAAGAACATGTGATATTGTTAGCTAAGAAATTTGGAAAATCTATGAAGAAACGGACTGGAATGAAACGCACAAATACTGAAGAGCATGTGCCGAGAAAAGAAAGAAAATTGGGAGTACAATGTCACGAATGCAAGGAATTTGGACATATCAAATCTGAAGGTCCAAGCTTTCTAAAAAAAAGAAATGTGTTGAAGAATGTATATGAATTTCAATGTTACAATTGTAAAGGATTTGGACACACTAGAAATAATTGTGTAGATTCAAGCTCAGAATCTACGAAAGTATTGAAGAAAGAAATTCAAATTTTGTGGCATTCATTGGAATAATTGATCAAGACGAAAACAAGATCAAAGAAGAAGGTGATAGCGATGAAAATGATGTAAATGTGGAAACCATTTACAATGAATGGCTAAATATGAGCATGTTTAACATAAAGTTAGTCAAATCTAATGAGAAGTTAGAAAAACCAACTTCAAGAAATCCAGAAGACTTCATTTCAGTAAGAAAAAGAAGTTGTAATGACTAAAAGACAACGTGAGAAAACAAATAAGAAATTGAAGATGCTCACAAATGAACAAAAACCTTGATTATTTGTTCGCCATGAGAAAGAAAGATACCAATCATCATGGAATTGGATACGTTGGAAGCTAAAGAAAGCTGCAACGGAAGTTTGTTTCAGGTGGAGATCTTGCAGATATTGCAACTACAAGTTACTCGTCTTCAAGTGTACATGGTTAGTTAGAAGAACATATCAAATTAAAGTTGATATTTGCTAAAATAACAATGTAAGATGTTATTAATGCGGAATCTTGGGATACAAGCAATAGAAATGTTTTCAAAAATTGCGAGATGGTCTAGGTAAGTATTCTAAACTCTAATTAAAACAGATTTGGATATAAAAAGTGATCTTCAATGCAAATTTGCTTACATTTCTACTCAAAATATTAAATCTCACACTTGTATTGGATTTTCTAGACACATGAAAAGGAATAAAGAACTTCTATCAAATTTAAATGAAAAAGTGAATTATGGAAGTGTTATATTTGGTGATGGAAACAAAGGAAAAACCAATGGAAAGAAGGATCTACAAATTCCGAAACAATTCATGTCAAACAACATTCATTATGTAAAGAGTTTGACTGCTAATTTGATTAGCATTAGTCAATTGTGTAACAATAATTGCAACGTATAATTTATATAAAAGGAATGTAATCTTATGAATTCTGATGGAAAGTGTATTTTTTTTCAAGTATGCAATCGTCAAACAATTGCTATATATGAGGAGCTGAACAAAGGAGATTAAAGGTGATGAAAGATGATCAAACCATGGTAAAATTTACAGATTCAAATTTTTTTTGAGGTATTCCTAAACTAAATTTTGATAATCTTGATGTGTGCAAACCATTTCAGTTAAGTAAACAAGTTAGAATGAATCATTTTTAAAAGGTTGAATCAAAACAAACGAAAATTGGATATGTGTCTATCGATCGTCAATTGATTGACATCTTCACAAAACCCCTCGATTTGGATTATTATGTGTCTTCGAAAATCACTTGGAGTTTGTGAATTTTAAGCAATTATGTTTATTAGTCCTGATTTTTTGAACTAACTTGAAATAAAATGAGGACTATATAATAACAAAGCAACCATAATTTTTGGAGCTAATGATCTACTTATTTGTACTTGGTTTATCAAGGTCGCTTAAGCTTTACTGAAGTACACATATGCTAGCAAACTTAATTTTTTGACATTCAATGTTTGACGTAAAAAAGGGAAGTTTAGTTTTCTTACTCCTCCAATGACTTGATTGTTTATAAAAGGATTATATTTTTGAAAAGATGTTGTTATGAGTATATTGTTCGAGTCTAAGTTGAGAGATATTCAAAGTCATATTTGTAACGTCCTAAGGCAAAAAATTAAATTATGCTTAAAAATGTGTTATGATTCAAAGGAATATAAGAGTATACCTATAAAAAGGTAGTCTAAGAATGTGTTATCTGAAAATTTTTTTTTGTCTAAACTATGTCCTAGAAGCATAGAACAGAGAAAAGTAAAGAAAGAGAAAAGAAAAATAAGAGAAAAAGAATAAAAAAAAAGGTTGACTTATAAGTGTACTAAAGACTGCTAAAAGAATCCGATGATAGGTTAAGTACACTTAAACGTAAAGGTAACTCTGAATCTTATTCTTGTTTCTCTTATTTATTTGCCCTTAATTTTATTAAATTTTGTTTAAAAAGAACGAACTGTTGAATTTTTTTTAAAGGATAAAAGAATAAATAAAAGAAAATGAAAGAATAGATAAATACATTTGAACATTTATAGGATTTTTGTACTTTTTGAAAGATTAGATATTATAAGCATACTTGTACATTGATTTTCATTATCCTTTCAAATCCTAAAAAAAAGATTTCCTTTTCCTCAAGCTTTATATATAACAATGGTGAAATGACATCAATACATAATGCAAATGTAATTGAAGATGTTTCATCGTTTGAGGGAAAGATATGGAAGAACACAAAGTTATAGAACTTTGTGCAAGAAAAATCAATTATCAATAGTTAAATTGGTTCATTTTATTTGTGTGAATAATCCTTATTGTTGTTGAATATCTGATCACACAAATAGCGAGAGAAAATGGAAATTCTAGCGTTAGATATATGGTGATCAAATCATGACAAAATCAATTACCTAATGAAATGAATGACCTACCTGAATAACTATTATTAATGTAGCTTACCTACTTGAATGCTCTCATATTTGGACTAAAGCATATCTACTTTGGTGGCTTTTCAACCACAACCATGAGTACACAATGGACACAACAGACTGATTCGGTTTTAAACCTTAAATCCAATTTATCAATGAACTTCTCCTAAGTCATTTACCTACACATTCAGGTCGAATGGCGAGGCAAAAGGCAATGTTCTTGAGGCATGAAGGGTTTCTCAGAGCATTAGGTGCATTCACAAGCTATAAAACCCAGAGCCTCGATAAGTTGAAGTTTCATCGAGTTGTACAGACCTTCTACCACGCCGAATTGTTAAAGTGATAAACTGAGTCACTCATCATTACATGCGGATTCACACAACAGTGAAACCACAGAATGCAACATCAGAGTAGTTTAGGTGTAACAAGCTTATGTATTGTTTACATGGAGTATAATATGATCCCAGACGACGTCGAGGACGCGACCTGTAACGCAGAGGAGGATGCGACCTACATGGCTAAGGAGGACGCGACCTGCATCGCTGAGGAGGACGAGACCCGCGCTACACGAGATGTGACCTACGTTTCACGAGACACAACCTGCACCGCAAAAGAGGTGACCCGCATCGTAGAAGAAATGACCCGAGTCAAACGAAAGGTGAACGCGACACAAAGGAAGGACGTTGGTCCTGTGACCCATGCTAAGGCTAGGGAGGAGGAGGCCTTGACCTTACCAGCAGGTCCTGTTTCCCGAGCTAAAGCTTCAAAGCTCTAGGAGTCGATCATCGGGATCCTCACGGCCATCAAAGTTCAAGACGAGTATTCGAGTCTACATGAAATCTCTAATATTCGTGTCATTCTACAAGGCGAAGCACAACTCGCAACGGTCGATAATTAGGGTAAGTGCTTCGCGTGTACTCTTTTTCCTTTGTTGGTTTTGTCCCACGGGGTTTCCAATGACGGTATTTTAACGAGGTCGCGACTCACTTTCTGTGACCTAATTATTGACCCAGGGCTCCAAGACAAGTCCGCATAACGACGACACACTTTAAGACTTCGTCTATTTATGATTTTGGATATTTTCTAGTTTATTTATGTACAACCTTGCATGGCTACCTAGCATTTAAGTGCATTTATGGTCTTGCATGGCCACTTTTGACTACATATGGCCGGCCATGATGTCCTTGTAAAACAACTTTTGATTTTTTATTTAAATCTTGATTTTCTTTTAAGAAATCATCTTGTTGGTGTGTCATATCTAGTAAAACCCGTTGGTGAGTAATATCCAACGTACGTTCATTCTTTGTAGGTGTGTAATATCCTTCGAAGACGAGCCGGTGAATCGAGAGTTATTCCGCAACTCTCGTGTGACCATTCGCTCCACCCACCTTGTGCGAGGAATCGTGCGACTCGGCTGCAGCAAGGCCTATCCATCCAACCTACATCTATAGCTTCGTTCCAGTGGGATCGCGTCTGAGTATTATGTATTCTTTCTTGCCATTTATATTAAAGAAAAAGTTTCCTGATGACCCAACCCAACCAAATGATGAAAACCTGGTATGCAATTAAAAAATACATGATGAGATTATAACAATTTTATTATTTGATCGAAATACATTCAATCACTTATTTAAAAAAGAGAAAAAGAAAGGGAAGTATATGGACAATCATTCCATGACCCGTTGTCTCGAGCTTACAAGTCAATGCCCATGTAAGGAGACGGTTTACCAGCTTTCTCCTCACTAACCACCTCGGGTTTCCATCACCGCTCTACCATCTTTCCTTCCTAAGACCTCTAATCAAAGACATAGAAAAATAATTCAAATAAGGCATACAAAGAAAGATCCATGATGATTCAATATTCATTAGCATTCTTTAACTCAGCCTTTATAAGCAAAGAACCATCACACACTTTTCCATTTGACATTATTCCTCAAATTCACTCATTTTGTCTATGATGCAAGTAACATAATACACAGTCATGCATAACGATTCACATGTTTTTAATAAATTTTATTTCACCATTGGTTTCATTTTTATTAATTCTAAAAACTATAAATTTGTAATCTTCATATTGTGCGAGTCTGTTCCCAGTAAGTATAAAAAAAAGAATTATCACTTATCTTTTTTTGGTTATAGCAATAGTCCAGTTTCTCCCAACTTTAGATCCTCCCTAATTAGTGCCAAATAGAAGTGTCATTTGGGTCGTCCCAAGCCCGCATGAGGCCCACAGAAAACGAGCTTAGGCTGGCTCGACCCAAAATTAAACGGGCCTAAAAAATTTAAGCCCACAGCCAGATCGACGGGGTTTTTACGGGTTCACCTGAGCCACGGGCTGACAATGACTCTTGTTTATTTTTGAAATTTGATCACATTGTCGAACAAGAGTTGTTGGGTTGAACAAGAGTCGTTGTCATCCTTTTGGTCATGCCATCAGCTTTTCTTGGTAGAAGGCTCTTGTTGTGACAACGACTACAAGAGTCGAAGTATTTCTTCATTTTTTCAATTTGATCACATTGTCGAACAAGAGTCGAACAAGGTTTTCACATGAAAGACCTGGGTACTTTGAAGTGTTTTCTTGGTATTGAGGTTGTTTTCAATGCATCTGACATATATTTATGTCAACAGAAATATGCACTTTAAAATATTTTGGAAGTAGGATTGTTTGGATCCAAACCGTCATTCTTCTCAATCGAACAGAATCATCGTTTGGGACTTTACACATCACCACTTCTACTAATCCCAAATATTTTTTATGTCTCACTGACCGACTTGTTTATCTTTGTATCTCCCGTCCAGACTTGTCTTACAATATCCATATGTTATCACAGTTTCTCCAAAATCCCACAGATGACCATTGGGATGTTGCTTTACGTGTGGTTCATTACTTAAAGACTACTCCTGGTCAAGGTATTATTCTCAAGGCCAGCGTTGTTTATCTCTAGTTGCATGTGTGATCTAGATTGGCCAGGTTGTCCTCGTACTCGTCGTTCAACCACTGGTTGGTTTCTTACTCTAGGTGGTTCACCTATTTCATAGAAGACCAAGAAGCATCAAATGATATCTTGTTCATCTACCAAATCTGAGTATCACAATGGTAATGAGTCTTCGTGAAATCAAATGGTTAAAGTCATGATTTGTTAGTTTGACTGCTTCACACTCTCGTCATGTTCAGTTGTATTGTGATAGTTAACCCGCTATTCATATTGATTGAATTCGGTTTTCCATGAGCGTAAAAAGCATATTGAGATCGATTTTCACTTCATTCGTAATGAGATTCTCGCTAGAACGCTTGTCACACGTCATGTTTTTAATCATGACCAGTTAACCGACATTCTAACGAAATCACTTGGAAAAAAGTAATCTGGTGTGTTCATTTCCAAGTTGGGCATACAAAATCTGTACGCACCAACTTGAAGGGGTAGGGGTTATATGAGATAATCTTAATGTATTTAAATTTAAACATTAGTTCGGATTTCTAGGAGATTATCTTGGAAATTAGGTAGGATATTATCTTGGAAAGTAGTTAAAAACTATGTGTATAGATATATGAAGGTATTGATTAATAAAATATAACTTTTTTTCCAAAGATTATCACTTTTTCATATGAGGTATGTAATTCTATACATAAGAAAGTTTCTCTTGTATTGTATTTGGATGATAATAGGTACACAGAAACGTGGTTAAAAACCTAGACCTTACAAAAATTTACAGATAGAATAGACTTTTTATGAATCTGTTTTACCTTAATTCACGTGTCGTTGCAGTGGCTAAACAAATTGATGCAAAAATCTCAGGAGGAAAGGCAGTGTTGTGGTGGGCAAGGGGTGGTATTGAGCACAGCGATCATGAGTCGAATAATGGCGAGAATGCTCGGTGTGAAACCAAACTGAAGTATGAAAACAGTCCTGGGGTTTTTTAGGATGATGAAAATATCAACACATAATAATTCGGGTTCAAGGAAGATCTAGAGCTTCTGGGTATTGTGGAACCAGCTGATAATTGCTTAACATCACCGATTAGGGAGGTTTTAAGCTTGATGCTATTTTGGAGCAATCAAGCAACAACTATCCACCATGGTGGGATTTCTGGTCCTAAATGTAATCCAAATATAAATTTTCTTCAATTTTATGATTGAACTAAATGCGTAACTGAATCGATAAAATAATTAAATCAACCAAAAATAATATAAAATTACTTACTTGAATTTTCCATGCTTTGTCGGTAGATCTTTTCTTTTCTACAATACCAAATCCACCAACTTCTCCTTAATATTCTCTTTGTTGATATAATAATTATGTGTTTTTGTTTTGTCAATATTTTGTGTTGTGATTAATCCACCGTAACAAAAACAAAGACTTATTTAAATAAATCAAAAAGTCATGAGTTTAAAGACATGTATTTTGGACATGTCATTTAACTTATAATAATTACAAATCAATTTCAAACTTGTAATTATTCTCAAAATTATCTTTTGATTTCAAATTATACGGATTGGCACGGAGGAATTTTCACCCGTTAATTGTCTTCTCAATACAACACTAATCATCACCCCGTATACCTCAATAAAATTATCAAATACTTATATTTATATGAATCAACCTTAGAATAAAATTTCTAACATTGAAACTTTAAAACATATATATATACCAAATGAATCTCTAGAGTATCAACAGTTCCAAAGCATTACCAATCTCCGGTTAATGTATCGGATGGATTGAGAATCGATATAGAGATAGTTCGTTCTTCACCAAATGGTTTTATCGCTCGAAGGACAAGTAAGATCTTGAGCTGAAACTGCTACCAACAAAGCAATCAACTGTCCTAGCAAGGAAAAAGGTATGACTGTTTTTGCAACGTCCGATGGAAAGCCTGCAAGGCTGACAAAATTCCAGAATTGAGCAAATTTGGAGTTCTGATGAACCATTGTTGAGAAAGCCACAAAGGAAATTCAGAGTGATTAGAACCATTTAAAGGATTTCGCGCTATTTGTTAAGGTAAAATCCCAACGTTAGCCACTTTTAAGTTCATTTACATGATCTGATACAATTTAGTAGGGTTTTAATTCATTTCGTTGATCTTTTGTTGGTTGGTTCGATAGCCTTTAAGTACACTTTGAGAACTCTACAGAGTGTAATCTTATTGGTAATAATGCATTTTTTCCGGCATTTCTTAAATGTACAATCTTTTTCTATTGTATCAATCAACCTTCAAATTTCGTATTTTCCTTTAATCCCATGGGAATATGTAAATTATGTGTATTTTATATGGTGACAGAAGATCCACGACCGTCACATATATGGGGTTGAATCTCAATTGTGATCTACTCACCATGCCAGACCAGACTCGGATAGGGTGCCAACACATAGCTATCATTAACACGGATCTCGATCGTCGCCTCTCCTTTTGTCTTTATCAGCTTGATATCCATATCGGTTTTACCCAAACACTTGCTCTGAATTGGAATCCGATTGCTTTTGTTTGTTTAATACGGTGATTTTACTAACAGTTTATGTCATTAGGTTGTTGTTATCATTTCAATGGGCGGATATAACTCTCTGTAGTAGTTAGGGCTGGACAAAATATTCGAAGTATTCGTATCCGATTCGTATTGGATTCGTATTCGAACTGAAAATTCAAATATCCGTTTATACAACTACAAATACAAATAATAGAAATCAGATATTCGACAAATACAAATACAAATAGTAGACTCAATTATCCGAACTATTCGTATCTGTAAGTATTAAATAGAAAATTTAGTTAATATATAGATACATATATAACAAAATTGATTTTAATGATCAAATTGGAAATTAAAAAACACTGTTAATCTTATTTAAATATTTATTATATAATTATATATAGCCAAATATATAATGTATTTATGATGAGAGAACTAAAATATCAAATACTTTAAAATAATTAATATTGTTGAATATTTAATTTATACTCATGATGCATTATAATCCAAATGAGTTGGATAATGTTATAGAAACATTATAATATATGAAAAAAATACAAAACTCACTGAATATATAACTTTTTACGAATTTTATTTTAGTGTGCAATTTAACAATTTGTTTTACTTTTTAGGTGAATTGGCGATGTTTGTAGAATCATCCACGAAACTAAATTTAAATGACTGGTGTGGAGATGAACGTGAAGATTTGGTGTTTTGTTTTATTTATATGAAGTATATTTACATCTTTGTGCGACTTGAAATTTTAGTTTTAGATTATATTGATGATTATTGACTTTTTTTATTAAAATGTTTATATATATATATATATATATATTATACGTTAAAAAAGTTAGGTTCAAATACGAATATCTGTATATCTGACAGATAACCGTATATTCGACAAATATTCATATTTACAAATATTCGAATTTACAAATATAAATACAAATACTAAATTTGGATATTCGTCGTATACAAATACAAATACAAATAGTCCGATATTCGTAAATATACGTTATTTGCCCAACCCTAATAGTGGTCATTGTGACAAGGACGATAAAAATGTTTTAGTTCCACTTTTAGTTATCCAAGGTCTTATTTGCTATATTTATATTCATAGTGAATATATATGTATATATATAATTATTTTAGTTAATTATGAGTTTTTTTGTCTATTGTAAGGAACAATATAATAAATATTGACAAGATATCATTTATATAAATAAGTAAAGACTGCAAACTTTAGGTTCTTCCGTGTAAAGTTATAGTTTTGAAAAAATCATAAAGAAATTTCTCCTCTATGGAGATTATTATCAAATTATCAAATAATTTAAATAATATATATGTTAAATCTAGACATATTTTAATAATAAATTATATTGTACTTTGGAGATGAATAAGTTAAAAAATTTAATATATTAATATTGTTATTTTAATCTATAGATTAAATATTATTATATAAATAAATTTAAAATTTGGATAATTTTTAAACGTATTTTCAATTTTATTTCTATTAATGTTTCATATTGTTTTGCTAGATCTAAATATTGAAATAGAAAATGGTAACATTCAAATAATATTTTATATGATAACGATATATTTATATATATCAATCACATAATATATCAACTATTATTCTCTAATATATCATAATATATTATATACGTAATGTTGTTATCAATTTAACCTTAGGTTTTATCTTCCTTTTCGATATTACGATTGTAATATCTATGATACTCCAATTATAATATCAATCTCATTATACATATTTTTTATTACCCCAATATTTATGAGATTATAATACAAAAAATTATTTTTTTAATCTAATTTTGAACATCATATACAAATCAAAATTTTTTAATTACTAGGTAGGATCCCGCGGGATGCGCGGTTGATCATATTATTTGCCATATCATAATAGTCAAATTATATCGAATATTATCAATTTGAACAATATAACATGAATATTATCTTATATAAAATCGAATAATGGTAAATAATCTTGAAAAATATAATACAAAAATATTTTATGTAACCAATGAAGAGTTGTAATTCATATATCAGTATATAAAATAATTCATATAGTCTATCCATGTTAGGTATAAGGAATAAATCACATGTCTACAGTTTTGAAAAAAATACATGTAAGAAGAGATAATTGAAACTTGATTGTGCATAATTTTTATTAAAAATATGTTTGTAACGTTTTTCTAATAAGTATTGCGATTGAAACTTCATTGTGCATAACTTTTATTAAAAATATGTTTGTATTGTAACGTTTTTCTAATAGTCATTGCGATTAAAAAATAAGTTTAAGATTGATTTCATAGTGTAAAATAACCAGAAACATAGATAAAGTAAAAAAAAAATTTAGCCACAACATTATATGTGAAATATATAATTGTATATACTGGTGTATAATATTTGTTATGTTTTGAATAATTAATGTTAGTAAATAGTGTATTACATCAATGATAAAGACAATTTATTTCCTACACTATATTTGAATAAGGGTTTAAGTTGAAAATGTAATATAGATTTTTTTGGACTTTGGATATTTGGTATGCAAGTGAATATTTATCATTTGTATACGATTAAATATTTGCATTTTAAATTATTTTAATATATATATTATGTCTGATAAAAATTTTAAATAAATTTAAAAAATACTAACATGAAAATGGAAGAAAATTATTTTTTTATTCAACGTTGAGATGTTATCAACATTGCACAATGATCATCTTGATTTACAATTTAAAAAGAAAAGAAAAAACAAAGTAACAGGTTTCGACAATTTTCTTATAACATTATATTAGTTTCACCAACGACACGCACTACTTTCTACTCCATCCTTGTCTAACTCAATCGTCGACTATCCAGCTCAATAGCCATCGACTTTGCCTTTGTCTTTGCATTCACTCTATTTTTATAACTTGTTTCATCTCTCTAGACCTTATTAGCAGCAAAGATTTTAAATAAAACCAAATTCAAATTAAATTTGAAATTACCATCTACAAAAATCATAAGAACAACAAATTCATACTATACATGATCCTCTACCAAGAGCTAAAAGGATACATATAAGGCTGCATCGGTTAAGAAATGCAATACACAACTGCTACAACCCAAGCACATATAAGTCTCGGCCTACAGGCAAACTTCAATGTTTGCGGCTTTTAAAGTCAATGTGCATCCAAACATAGCCAACATAAAAAAACAAATGTAGCTTTTGATATTGTGTTAGAGAGCATCCCAATCGAACAACATTGAGAAAACAAAATAAGGTATATTTTTTTCAGTCAAACCACATGTATCATCATACATAGAGAATCATACTGACACATTCTAGCAAGAAAGAGACAACATGAGAGAGCTGACTGAAGAAGAGGACTGAGCTTAATCAACCAAGACAAAAGAAAGACCCCTTACAAACTGAGAAAAAATAACTCCATCATATTCATCTCCATGACCACATTTCATCAAATGTAATGCTACCCTACAACCTTAATGCCATGAGGACTAACGGATTTTAATTGACAAATCACAAACAACGCTGCAATAATGGAAAACAATAGACAATAGACATGATGAAAAACAAAGCATTAAGAGGGTATGTTAAAGATTCCTCTTTCATATACTGTTAGATTGTCGAGCGCTGAGTATGTATATCCTTTATGCGGGTGCAATCCATACGTAACTGCAGATCCACTTGCAGAAAAAGTAATCAAATTCAAATCAATCTGAACGAAGAAACTTGCAAGCACCACAATCAATCTAAACAAAGAGATGATGAGACAACAAAAAGGACAAATGAGTTCTCTTGAATTAGTTCATTCAAGAGATGAATAGATAACAAAAAAGGAAGAATTAGAATACAATGACACAACCAAACATAGAAACGTGTGTACACCGACAAAATCTATGCACAACAACATTATGAATGTAATCTGTATTTTCTTATCATCGATAGTTCCTTGTTTTGATAAAGAAATACATGTAATATGCCCATGAATCTAATTTTTTCTACATCTATAACGTAGGTTAGATTGTTAATTCCGTGAATGAAGCCTCCTTGGTCGATAAGGGTTGTAGGGAAGGGGCCACATCTCTTTTACGGATCTACGATTGCAGGTTGGGTTCGATTGTGAGGTGCTAGGATTTGGTTATTGTGACCCTCCGACAATCTGCAAGATCAAGTGTAACAGGTGAGTGAGACATTTAAACAAACACTTGGTGTGCCAATTTTGCATTAATTATTCTGAAGAACAAATTTTCAAATGAATCAGATGGAATTTTAAAGGGGAATCAGAAGCTTACCGCCGTTCGATAAGAAATTCGAGAGAGCACCGTAGAAACAATGCCAGATTCATCTCCAACCATTCTGAGGATGGAATGGCGTCCTAAGCATATTGGCAACATGTCTGAAGCTCGGTGGGTCCTTGGTCGATACAAACTCCTCGCTTCCTGTAACAGTGATTATTGGATGGAATTGTGGTGATTCTCCGTCAAAAATTTCGGTTCTCTTTGCAAGTCCAAAGTTGGTGAACTTCGCTGCTGTTAGGATAATCCCTAAAACCTGCCAATTGAAAGCAAAATTGTAAATCTAACTACAAATAAAAACAAAGAGATGAGAAGCTACAACCTTCGTAGCCTTGGTTGAACGTATCTCCTAGATCGTGGGTATTAAATTGGGTTTAGTGAGATCGTGGGAAAGTAAATAATGAGAGAATAAATGAGGCTTTTCATTTTTTATTCAGGTTAAATTTTAATATTGTGGTTAATCGGAGAGTTATTTTTATTTATTAAATTGTTAATAAATTACGTAGATTAACCTTGGTGGCTCGATCTTTTGCAGAAATTACCAATAAATTTATTTATTAAATTGCTCATAAATAAAATTATATATATTAAGATTTTCTTAGATGGCTTCATGAGAAGTCTCCTTTTACAAGAACTTTTATATATATAACTAGGAAAAGATCTCACGCGATGCGTGAGCGATGATTGATATAGTGTTCTCTACAGATGTTTTGGAATCATGGGCAAAATTTGCATAAAATATAAATGGGGGTATTAGTGTTTTTTGAGTGGAACATATAAACGATTAGAGAAAAAAAAGTAATATCATATGAAAGCATTGTGTAAATAAGAAATGGTGATAATTAAAAACGATAGATAATATAGATGTAAATATATTATGTGGATAGTATCTAGAGAAAAATAGTTGCGCTATCTAATGAGACATTAAAAACGATAGATAATGGTGGATTGATCAAGCGAATGAATGAAGATGGGCAATAGCTCCTAAAACATTATAAACGGAGAAAATGTTAGGAGAAAAGTTATACGAAAAAAAACATATAAGTTCAGGTAGCGATGCATGGAATTGTAATGGTTTAGGACTAACCGTAAGTAGCAAATGTAATGAACCACTGGAAAATATTTTCTATATGATGTCAACCTGCATAGAAATGCCTTTGATCCATGTGATTTGTGACGAATAAGAATGTAAGATTGCAAATAACAAATGTGAATATAAAGAAATATAGCTACATACCATGTGAGTTTGGGAGGTTGTTAAAACTTTCTGGGTACACAACATTTGTCACCTCTAAACTATCTGTTGAGCTGGCATCTAGATCTAATATCTTGAGTCCATTGGACGAAGTTACCCTGGAAAATGCAACATAAAGCTGGTCGTGGCTGAAAACTGGTTTTGGAAGATATAATCCGATTTGCTTAAGACTTTGTCCTTGGCTTTTTTTTATTGTCATTGCATAGCACAATTGAACCGGTAATTGTCTTCTTCTCAATGTGAATGGCAAACCTGAATCAGAAGGCAACAAAATAACTCGCGGTATAAGAACTTTGTTACCAACATGCCTTCCTGTGAGAATCTCTGCTTCTATGACACGTGTTGCCAAATGAGTGACAACCAAACGTGTGCCATTAAATAGCCCTTCCTTCTGGTTTATATTGCGTAACAACATTACTGGAGCGCCAATCTTCAAGCAAATTTTGTGTTTTGGAATACCAGGAAACTCCAAAGAATTTAGGTATTCCACTGGGTAGAACGTCTGTCAGTCATCATTAGGGGAGCTGTCTATTCCAATCATGTCAGAACTAAAATACTCCATCATGTCACCGGGGAGCTGTGCTAGTAAAAAATCATTCACTTCATCGACATATGCATTAGTCAGTGTCAAAATTGCTCTTTCTTTCAGGTAGTCACTTTCCATGTATCGACCGATGAAATGTGGGTATGTTGCATCGACAAGATTTTGTAAAAGATTGTTAGATTTTGTAAAAGCATCAGTTGCTTATCGACAATAATCTTTTGCTCCCCAATGTGGGTGTCAGATTGTCTATGCATTGTAGATGCAGTCCCATCGCCAACTTTTAATAGCCATTTGGAAAAAGCAACTTTGTTCGGATTCAACCGCATGTTTTGTTTCAGAGTATAGATATGACATGTTTGCCATAGATGAGATCGACTGATTGTAGCTTGAATTGTCTCAACGCGACCAGCGTGAGTTACATGAAGAATTTGTCTGAAATCGCCGCCAAATAAAACGGTTTTACCTCCACATGGCTTTCCAATTGCTTCTTTGGTGATAATAGACATAATATCTTGCAAAGTTCGTTCAACAGCTTCGATTGTATGTCGGTGTGCCATTGGAGCTTCATCCCAAATGATTAGGTCTGTTTTTACCAATAAATCTGCTAACAAACTTTTTTGTTTAATATCAAATGTTGATTGATCATTAATGTGAATAGGGATTTTGAAGCGAGAATGCGCCGTTCTTCCTCCAGGAAGTAGTAGTGATGCGATGCCTGATGATGCGTCTGGAATGACTATTCTATCTTCTGAATGTAGCTTTGCAAGTAGCATCCTATACAAATAGGTTTTTCCGGTGCCACCTAGTCCATATACGAAAAAGAACTTGCCTTGTTTGTTCTCAACAGAATCCATATCAGCGGAATAGATCTTCAGTTGGTCATCGTTGATGGATTGAAATAATTTTATATACACTGTCTTTTCTAACTCTTGGTCAAAATGCATTTCTTGACGCAGAATAGTGTTAGCAATTCCATGCAATATGCTTTCATCTGGTTTTGCATGTATGGAAAGTCTGCTAGTGATTTATCGTCTTCGGTCAACAACATTTCGATCTCTATCAGCACATATTGTTCAAGTTCTTTGTCAGACAATTGCAGACTATCAAACCGGAATTCTTTTCTTTTTTTGTAGAGTATGTCATCAGAAAGCCACTTCCAATAATTCTTCCATAGATCACCAGGCTTACTAACCTCACAATATAACAACAATGTCGCAAACAATCGACGCAATTGAGTTGGCATAGCCCAACGTGCAGCTTCAATCATGGCTATGTTCCATTCATTATCACCATCTAGCAACCCTCTAGCAACACACGCTTCTTTATATGTTTTGTACCTGATAGATGCAACAGTTTTTATGTCGTTGTAGCTATAACGGCCTTTAACAACATTTAATAGCATCCTTAGATAATACAATTCACCTGCAGCTGGGTGTATGTTAACAATTCTGCCCAAACAAAAACCTCTTTTCCTTAGAGACCAGAATTTATCTGTGTTATGCCAAACAAACATTGTTGGAAATTGTACGTACGTTAATTCCTTGGCAACTTCATACAATCTGTTGGTCTT
>CM071861.1:10730884-10743327 GCA_036759665.1 Gynandropsis gynandra
CTAACCTCACAATATAACAACAATGTCGCAAACAATCGACGCAATTGAGTTGGCATAGCCCAACGTGCAGCTTCAATCATGGCTATGTTCCATTCATTATCACCATCTAGCAACCCTCTAGCAACACACGCTTCTTTATATGTTTTGTACCTGATAGATGCAACAGTTTTTATGTCGTTGTAGCTATAACGGCCTTTAACAACATTTAATAGCATCCTTAGATAATACAATTCACCTGCAGCTGGGTGTATGTTAACAATTCTGCCCAAGCAAAAACCTCTTTTCCTTAGAGACCAGTATTTATATGTGTTGTGCCAAGCAAACGTTGTTGGAAATTGTACGTACGTTAATTCCTTGGCAACTTCATACAATCTGTTGGTCTTCAGCCATTCTGTAAACATTGTTTTATTGGAGCCAGGTTTTGCTAAGACCGTCTCAAGATCTTCAGAATCCTGGAATGTCAAGAAATGTTCACTTTCCAAATGAACCGAAAGTCTCATGACGGGTGGTTTTTGGTTATGAATGTGGAAGGCAAATATTCTCCAGACTGGTTCACACGAAGATAGATATCTACACTCCAGGTAATTAGATATTTCGTTGATTTCTTTCAAGTGTGATGTATCCAAAGATTGATGACCTTCAGAAGTGACTCCCTTTTCAATTAAAAGTTATGCTTTATCCACACCCTTTGTGATATACTTTAATAGATATTTAATTGCATGCGATTTGCTGCACCACTCCACGTTGATATGCGCTCTATACTTCTTCAGAATTGCCAAGTTATGTGGTACAACATGTCGATTATCCAATTTAATATCTCCTTTCATTAAGAATGTCGTAGTGTTGTGTGGTCGCTTGTATGTGACATATCCTGAATGGCCAACTTCGGTGTGTTCCATGTAGGATCTAGGATATTTCTTTGTGCAAATACAGTTTTCCATACAGGGCGAACGTGGTCTGTCAACTCCACACGGACCATGCATCATATGTTGTTCCACTAAAAGGAAGCCTTCTACATCACGTTCTTTAGTAGGCAATTCCGCCTAGATGTACTTGTCAATGTCAGCTGCAGTTGGATTCTTAAACGATGGTTCTAGTCATATCAAGATATGAGCATGAAGCAGGCCACGTTTTTGAAACTTTATAGTATATATGACTACAAAGATCAAATTATATAAAAAATTAATTAATGTATAACGGTAATATATTGTGCCGACGGAAAGTTTTAAAATTAAACAATGGATATAGGCAAGATACATCATTACCTGATATAGGCTTAGGGAAAAAACGTCATCATTGATGTCGGCCATGAATGAATCCACCTTTAGTTTAAATATTCGACTTTCAATGTCCGGTCTATCACTCGGAGTTCCACCACCATACAATCCAAGATGATCAGATATTTCGTTCCATTTTGGATTAGCCTTCATTGTTATAAACAAATCAGGATTACCATACCATCTATATAATTCCATTGCATCATGATAGTTCTCAACCATGTATCGTGGTCCTCCTGTGAATGACAGTGGCAATATAATCCTTTTACCAATTAACTGTACACTGTAGGTAAATCATGTTGAGAATTTTTCTTTCGAGGCACAAGCAATCTGAGAGTGAAATCTACATAATCTCCTGTCTCAAATATGTCGCGTGCCTTACGAAAGCATTTTGCAAGGTGGTTATGTTCATCAAGCATCATGATCAATTGTTCCAAAATGCGTTCATCAAGAGCTCCTGCAACGGGTGTCCTATTTAACGTCTTGATACGGTTAGATATCTTGTTTGCAGTATCATATATATAAAGCTGAGCAAATTGAGGAGGATAACCGGCCACAGGTAGCAACGATCCAATTTTGTGATGGATTTGACCATGAATATGGAACGTATAAGGACCATTTCCTGAAGCAACAGAATTATCGATCTTCGCACCCATCGATGTGAAAGAAAGGATCGAATTGTACGCACGGATGTTTGTGCGAAAATGCGTTGAATGTGCATTTAATTCTTCAAGTTCAGGCGGCGATGCCAATACCTTTGGTAGCCGCACACGTCCTTGCATGCAACATAGATTAAATTGCAGGTTGCCCTTATTATAGCCTCGACCAATGCATTCGTTACGCCAAACTATTGCATCACAGTGTGGACAGTTGAGAATATGCTCTTCCATATATAGTTGCGGGTTGTCTAGATCATCTATATTTTTATAGTAGCTTAGTAAAGAAGAACCAAAAGAATTATTATAACATGTAATTAAATGTAAAGCGACCAAACCTGAAAGATATGATGTGGAAGCTCTGATAGATTGAGAGGAGATTGGTGGAACTGTGTGGGGGAAAAAGTGAAAGGCACGTTAAAAGGTTATTTTTCATTAAAAATTTGTGACCAAATGATCATGTACCTATAGTGCGACGAAATGCACGCTTTTTTAACAGCAATGCTTTTTGCATGGTTCGGGCAGCTTTGTACTGAGCTGGAAATAATTGAATGAAAAATTATTATGTTTAGTATGTTTATGATAGATACGATTTATAGAAAATAAAGGTGACATAATTAGGTTAGCTAAATGAAAAGAATTTATGTCGCTATTAATCATGGTCCATTTAAATGTTTATGGAACATTAAATTTTTGCAAGTAGCTTGACAAACAACTTTGGTATTTGCTAACCTTTTCTGCTCAAGGAGGATGATACGTGGTGATCATCTACATCTATCGATGGCATGTATATGAGTGTAAATCAAGGGCGATTAACGACTGTGCACGAGAAAAAGGAATTAATTAAAATAAATTGATTACTACAACCGTCACCACAACCGTCCATTGTCTCTGCATCTGTTTCGTCGCTAGGGTTTTCTATGCTCATACGGGTGACAATGAAAGTTTGGTGATTTGGGCTAAAATTGTACGACGAGAGCTTGATATTAAAGGCAAAAGTTTTCCCCACAAGTTGACGGAAACATGTAGGCATTTTGTTGTCATCAAAAGCTTCATGTGTTAAAAAACATTGTAAAACAACATTTTAAATTAGGTTCAATTAGGAACACAAAGTAAAACATCTTAAAAAGTGTATACCTCTCAAACAATAAGATTGGTTACGAGTGTGTTTGTGAGACGCGAAATGTCGCGGTCAAATGCAACAAAGGTTGCAACATCCGTTCCATCATCAACGATAAATTCAAACCTGAACCTGTAAAAAATGGTTTGCATTTTAAAAAACCCGGGCTACTAATATATGATAAAATGAATGAACGTTTAAGAGAGTTTAATTTAGGGGTAATTATGGCGAAAATATAAACCTTGTAACTCCGATAGTGCTTGATTCGGGGAAAAAGCTGCATGCCATAGAAACAGTTGTTTTCTTAAGTTTCCTTGAACATTTCCCGCATGCAACGTAATTCCACCCGTTGGTTGGCGAAATATCACGAACTTTAGCTAGGCATAAAAATTCAGCTTCCTGAAATGGTGATAGGAATTTGTTAAGATTTAATGATAAAGGGTGACCTTGGAAAATACATAACAAAGGCAGTGTGAGAATCTGGTGGTTAGAATTTGTAATGTAGTTGAATAAATCTAGAATGGTAGCAGTTTCGGATTTAACTCCATTGTTAACCATAACACCATCTTTAACACCATTAGGGAAGCCTTCCTTAACACTTTTTTTTGTGAAACGAAAAAACAAATGAACCAGTATTTAGTGTATGAATAATGAAATATACACAAAGATGTGACACTAAATATGTGGGGAATGTACAAAACCTATCGATGAAGTCACTTCCAACATTACCCTTTCATCGATCAATAAAAATTCGTTCCACATCTTGACATTACGAGCCTCCCAAACACGGAAAACACGACCAACAATATTTTGCAAAGATCGACCAACTATTAACTGGTCGAAAGTGGAATGGATAGGGGTGGTTGTGTCGGGCATAGTGGATGTGCAGGCCATGGAAAAAAGGACAGAGAAACGGGCTGATGCCTTTTGTGATTAGTGGAGTGATAGATTTGTATATCCTGTGTAAATTATGGGGATTTAAATAGGGAAAATATGGTAGTGGAAAAGTTTAGGAATAAAATGTGTTTAATGTGGATTTAAGGTAGCAGTAAAGGGAAATTATGGGTGGAATCCGCAACTGAAAAAAACCTGCATTAGTAGCAGACCTGGAACGTGTAATGTCAAGTATATAATGGGAAGTAAATGAGTACTTAAAGGTGTAGTTAAGGGAAATTATGTATATATGGTTTTTTGTAACTCATATTATTGAATAGGCTCAGGTGCAATGATGTAAATGCAGAATTAGGGTGCAGTAAATGTGGAATCAATGGTGTAATACAGGGCAATTATGGACATTTGATGTCTTTAAGGGTGTAGTAAACGGTGGAAAAAAAACCTTTGTGGACATGGGGTAGAATTATATATGTTTTACAGGGAGGAGATACATGATGAAACTATTGGTTGTCTGCAATTTGTTCCGTTGCTGAATAGGGTGGGAATGGTGTAATAGCTGCATCAGTTTCAGCTTTCAGGGAATAGGGTATAAATTGGTTTCAGCTTTCAGCTTCAAGGGTGTAGTTAAGAAAAATGCTGGATGGAATTTGTAACGGATTATATAAATTGGTTTAAATAGGGTATTATGAATCAACTTTTTTTTTTCAAAAATTTTGGAAAGCCGAATGCCGAAACAGATCAATGGTCAGACTGGAATAATACACAAAGCAACCGAACGATCGATCGATGAAGAAGAAAAAGGTATTCCATGGAGAGATAGGTGCAGAGAATGATATTCATGACATTTGGTGTATGGAGCAATCCTTTGGTTTGCTTGTGGCTATAATGCATTTTTATTCTATGATGTTAATTTGTAACATTGAATAGGGTTTTTAAATAAAATGTCATTAATAAATATGCAATCTCAATTTCTTTACACGATGCAACATTTCTCACTATGCTACAGTTCTATCTATCCCATCGATACACATGGCTTCACATCGACCATTTCCGAGCTTACGGAGAAGCCATTGAACACAAGCCAATGCTTGTCCTCATCTGCTTCAATCTTTTCCCTCTTTCTGTTCTTTAGTCCCTTTCCCTTATTCTTGCGCATTTTTTCTGGAAAATCAACTTTTCAGTTCACAAGTGTGCCATAAGATTGCTACGAAAAAAACTTGAGCAGGTCTACTATTATTGAAAGAGAAGAATGTGAGGTTCAAAATGAATTGCCAGAACAACAAAACTTGTTAGGAATATTCAAAAATGCTTTCCAAACAACTTAAGTCATACCACCAGATCGCAGGCCTTGTTTTAGCGAAAAGAAAGATATGCAGATGGTCTGAACACGTAATCATATTATGCAAGCAATCCATGAAATACCAGCTCTAAATGAGCTCTAGAAGTTGACATTCAAATTCATCATTGTTTCCCTGTGATTTGCTGCAAAAGCCAACCAAGAACATAAAGGCATAACCTTTAGTGTAAGCCACAAATCTAATAATTGGAATCCACTAATATAAGAATTGAAAGCATAGAATCCATTAGGCAATTTTTTTATCCATATCCCAGCACAGGCAATAGTAAATCCAATCAGAGTTACTTATCTGATAAGGTGTACATCGAGTGCAGTGTGTATCCCCTTGGTTTATAATAGAAGATAATAACAGAAGAACACACCTTTGAACCGATTTTAGTTTTTGTTGCGGATTGATCCCATACTCGTTCGGAATTACACCATCAGCAAGCAACTGTAATCACATAACACATTAATGTCGTACCAACAAAGTGCATGATCAACTTGCAAACAGAAAATGTTACTCCCCATTTTGAAATCTCACTGGAGACTCTAAATAATTGAGTCCCAAAATTACAGGGCATAATTTCAATAGGGAATAGAAAAGTTCTAGGTATCATTTTTGAAAGATAGCAAGGTTGACGAGTTCATATAATCCTTTTAGATTGAGATGAGAATTATGCAACAGGTCATACCTAGTGACGAAAACCCTTTTCTAAGTTTATGTTCTGGCATGGCCTGCACATGAAATACACATCCAATTATAAGTGCAGTTTAACACATGAATGCAAAAGGGAAATAAGCAGCCTCACAGGCGAACAACTGAAATGGATGTGTACGAAACAGCGGAGAGACGACGTGCGAAACAACTGGAAGGAGCGTCTCCAAGGACCTTACCTTCACCATCATTGTCCTCGAAGTCATCCATTCCACCTAAGCCTTCCATTCCACCTGGTCCGCCCATTCCACCGCCACCAAAACTCTGAACCATGCAACACCCGCGATGTTAATCTCTCTTAGATTAATATATATAGACAAAAGTAATACAGTAGTCAAAATTTCGACACATACCGAGAAATCCATTCCATCCAGATCCATATCTCCCATACATGAACCTAAAAAGGGAACAAAACTACCTCAAATTAACTACATGAACAACAAATATTACATAACGATATCGATTTAAAGCCATACATTCACAACGATATCGGTTTAAAGCCATATATTCACTTAATTTCAAAGAGAAGGAACCTGTAAAGTTTCCTATCTACTCCTATTTGCGTTACCATCTTCAAATAGGAGCGTCTCCAATGCCGGCCCCAAATACGGACAAAAAGAAACCGCTCTGGTGGAATACAGGTCGGTAAAAGCCTTTTTCGCACTTCTAATTATCTGTCCTCACAATGCTGATTTAGTCAATTTTCAGGGCGGGTGACATATCGTATGGCAAGGTAATAAACATGAGTATAGCGTAGATGGGGCCGGCGTGCGAATCAGCGGAGGCGGAGAGACGACGGGGGCGAGGGGGAGAGGAACCATGGAAGCACAAACAACCGGCACAGAGCTTTGCAAGCGAAGAGATGAGATATTATGGCCAAACACCATCCGAGCAACCGCAAAAGGGTAAGGATTAATGGTTCCCGGCGTTCGAAGCAAAGGAGAGGGACAAGGGACGGGCGTAAATGTCCCCGGCGTGCGAAACAGAGGAGCGGAAGAGACCATTGATAGAGGGGAAGAGGGACAACGGAATCACAACTCACCGGCACAGGCGGCGTTGAAAGGGAGGAAAGAAAGGTCGATACCGGCGGGAGCACAGGTCGATGGGTAAAGAGCGGCAGCACAGGGCGAGGTTAGGGAGGGGAAGGAGCAGGGAGAACAGAGGAATTAAAAGCAACCCAAAAAATAAATGGGGAATAATTTGTGAAAACGTGTTATTCAAAGTAACTCAAAATCGTTACCTAGATGAGGAAAAATTTGTGAAAACGGGTTAAAATTATTTTTTCAAATCCTACGTGGAGGGTTGGGTTGAGGTTCTTGCAATATATATGATTTAAAAAAAATCAAACATATATTCATATTTTTTTTCATTAATGATATGCAAAAATATTATCAATATCGATCTTTTACATTTTAAATTATAACAATGTATGACATATAAATTTTATTTCTTAATTGAATATTAATAAAAGTCCGTCCGGATTTATTTACTAATTTCTAATGAAGACAAAATCCATAAAAACCATTATCATATTTCAAACGTGTGAAATCAAGTAAGTAATTATAGTTTCATTTTGTAGTTTTATGGTCAAACGCCAATTGAATATATATATATATATATGTATAATTGACTAATATAATTGGTAAAGATGATATAAAATTAATAGATTTAAAGTGTAATTATTTTATAATTATGGATTGTTGGGTTGATTTGGGGTGCGGAAGCGTGTTTTTATCAACCGTATATTTAGATCTAGTCATGTTCTTATTGGTTTTTCGGGGTTTCAACAACGAAAAAATTTAGAAACGATTTCGTAATACCTTTTCGTTGAACGTGTGATTGTCAGATGTGATATACTTGATAGCACAAACCCTCTACGTGTATCCACGCCGAGATCAGATCTGCTTTCCAACGTTTGGTGCGGGATTCGGGAAGAACTAAAACTGTTTTTCATTCTTCGTTTTTCTTTTGACGGCTAGGGTTTAGATTTCTGCTAATGAATTCATGTTGACGAAAGCTCATTTTTTGTTTATTTATAATTATTAACTTTTAATAATTACAACCTAAACCCAATACTATCAATATATTACAAAAAAGGTATAACACTTTCAATCTCCCACTTGCCTTTATGTAATATCTCAAACAGTCGAAATACATGTATCTCTATACACATACTTGCTCGTACATCTTATGTACTAATCCTAAAAGAAAAATAAATACAATTATATTCTTCGGTGCCATCGGATGAATATAATTGTATTCCACACTGATTGTCTAACAATCACAAGCAGATACCGAGACACTTGTATGCGTGTGACCTCGTAGGTACATCACTAAACCCGTAGCCAATTAGTCTCCACTAATTAACTAATCGAGGTTGGCGTCTAGCAACACTCTCCAACGACCGGATATCGTGAAGTAACATCCTTACTCATTTGAGTAACAATTTTACCCAAAACGAACCATGGTGAAGTTGACGTTATTTTCCTTCCATCTTTACAGCTCCGGATGCATCCTAGGCATGGTCATAACTGTCAGCCATACGGATCATCAATTATGTCTCATGTCAATCACAACTGACTGATGAATGAACCTAAGAAACACCTTTCTTCATTCATTCAATGTACTCTGGCCAGAGATTCGTACAGTCATTGTGATTACTGACAACATAGAGCTCAAACTCTTACCAAGAGTTGATGGATCCCATCTTGATCAGTCACTAACTACGCAAATATCTAATTATTCCCAATATCTATTCAACTAATACTCTCAGATATTAGGTGTCCAGAATCAAAGAATAATAGATGAGATGCTTGTTACTATGCTGATCTCAGGTCTAAGGAAAAACTAACTATCTAACTATCTGGAGAAATCTTATGATAGTTCATGGGTTATTTAACCATTAAGCATTTCTCCCTTTAGGTAAGTTCAGTGATCACATCATTATGTGTATCACCCATATATGTGATTCAGTAAAAGAGATCTACTGATTCCTATCACCATAGAAACTTATCACATACATGTTGTTCTTTCCGGATCACTGTAGTCCGAGTAGTGATCCTACGAACAAGAACAATTCAGATTAAATCATACCAAAAACTTGACTCTCTTATTATGATCTATATCATAATGTCAAGTTACAGATTTAATCTTGGACTCTATCATACACTTATGAAAATTCATCAAATGAAAATTATGCCATATATTATTAAAAGTGAAATCGATGTCTAAACTACAACTCGCTACATATTTATAAACTAATGCCAGCTATTCATCTCTCTCAATCTGATCCTCAGCTTATGCTTATCAAACTCCTTTGACCCAAGCGCCTTTGTGAACGGATGTGTTGCATTTTCCTTTCCATCCACCTTTTGGATTTGCATGTCCCCACGCGTTATGATCTCTCGTATCAGGTGAAACTTTCGCAGAACATGTTTCGATTTCTGATGAGACCTTGGTTCCTTTGCATGAGCAATAGCTCCGGTGTTATCATACAATAAAGGAACGACTTCTTTTATCGAAGGTACCACACCAAGTTCATCTATGAACTTTCTCATCCAAACCGCCGCTTTAGTAGCTTTGCAAGCCGCTATATATTCTGCTTCAGTCACCGAATCGACTACAGTAGCCTGTTTGGAACTCTTCTAACTTACTGCACCTCCATAAAGACAAAATAAATAGCCTGAAATGGACCGACAGTCATCCTTGTCTGTCGAGAAACTCGCATCAGTAAATCCTTGTAACTCCAAGTTAGAACCACCATAAATGAGGAACTGGTCCTTAGTCCTTCGTAAGTACTTAAAGATGTTCTTAACAACCTTTCAGTGTTCCTCACCAGGATCTGCTTGATATTTACTCACTACACTTAGTGCATAGGCTACATCAGGCCTAGTACACGTCATGGAGTACATGATGGCTCCCACTGCGCTAGCGTAGGAAGGTCGACTGATGCGTTCTCTTTCTTCCGGGGTTTTAGGACAATCCTCCCTAGAAAGAGAAATTCCAGTGTCTATCGGTAGATAGCCCTTATTGGAACTTTCCATGTTGTATCGTCTCACGATACTGTCAATGTACTGGGATTGTGACAATCCAAGCAACCTCTTCGATCTATCGCTATAGATCTTTATTCCCAGAATATAGACTGCTTCTCCTAGATCCTTCATGGAGAACTGATCAGACAACCATGACTTCATCTCTTACAACGTCGGAATGTCATTTTCCATGAGCAATATGTCATCCACATAAAGTACAAAGAAGACAACCGTACTCCCACTAAAATTCTTGTACACACAAGGCTCTTAATTGCATCTAACAAAGTTGAACTTTTCAACTGCATTGTTGAAGCGAATGTTCCAGCTTCAAGAAGCTTGCTTGAGTCCATAAATGGACCTCTGACCTTGAGTTGGCGACGTGAAACCCTCAGGTTGAGTCATGAAAACCTCTTCCTAGAGCTCTCCGCTAAGGAAAGCTGTTTTCACATCCATCTGCCAAATCTCATAGTCATAGTACGCCGCTATCGCAAGTAGAATCCGAATAGATTTGAGCATTTCCACATACCCCTTGGCAACTAGACGAGCTTTATAGGTCTCTACCTGCCCGTCTGCTCCAATCTTCTTCTTGTAAACCCATTTACAATTGATCGGTCTGGAAGCCTGTGAAGAATCAACCAAAATCTATACTTTGTTGATTTTCATAGATTCCATCTCGGATTCCATGGCTTTCCACCATTTCTCAGAATCTGGGCCTTGTATAGCCTCTTGGAAAGTCAACGGGTCGTCATCTCTATGACCGACCACGTCCTCTTGCACCATCAGATTAAGTCTGTCAAGTGCACGTCGAGAACGTGTTGACCTTCTCAAGAAAGGCTGTGTAGCAGATTCAACTTGCACTGGGATATCTTGTTGGACTTGTTCCTGAACAAGTTTCTGAACTTGTAACTTGTTCCTGAACGGGCACTGTTACTTCAACATTTGAAGTTGAAGCGTCGGAGCCTAACACTGTATCACCCAACCAAGAACGTTCATTTGACATCTCATGTCCATGAGCTTGTGTTGGTTCGTCGGGTTTTTGAATCTCATCAAGAACTACTTCCCCACCATGAATTCCTTCCTCAAGGAATTCCCTCTCAAGAAAGGTTACCGTTCTGGCCACAAACACTTTGTGCTCAGACGGGTGGTAGAAATAATATCCCATAGTTTCCTTAGGATATCCTATGAACCTACACTTGTCGGACCTAGCATCAAGCTTTTCTGGCTGAAGTCTCTTAACGAAAGCCGGACAACCCCAAACCTTGATGTGTCTCAGGTTTGGTTTCCGTCCCTTTCATATCTCATATGGAGTCTTAGTGACTGCTTTAGTGGGAACCTTGTTTAGAATGTATGTGACTACTTCTAAAGCATAACCCCACAGGTTTATTGGAAGATCTTTGAACCCCATCATGGATTGAACCATATCTAATAAAGTCTGATTTCTCCTTTCGGACACACCATTATGCTGTAGTGTACCAGGAGAAGTCCACTGAGATAAAATCCCATTTTGCCTTAGATAATTGACAAATTCATGACTAAGATATTCACCGCCCCGGTTAGATCTCAACACCTTGATACTATTTCCAGTTTGTTTCTCCACTTCACTGCGGAATCTCTTGAACATTTCAAAAGACTCGGATTTGTGTCTCATCAAGAACACAAATCCATATCTCGACATATCATCAGTGAACGTGATGAAATATGAATATCCACCCTTGGCTTGAACTCTCATAGGTCCACATACATCGGTATGTATGAGTCCTAGGAGTTCTGTAGCTCTCTCTCCGGTTCCACTAAACGGAGATTTAGTCATCTTACCAGTGAGACAGGACTCACAAGTTGCATAAGATTCATAATCGAAATGGCCCAGAAGACCATCTTTATACAACCTGTTTATCCTCTTCTCACCGATGTGACCAAGTCTACAATGCCAAAGGAACGTCTATCTTTGACGATCATCTATCTTTCTCTTATGGCCCAAAACATGCATGTTAATTTGTTCTACATTAACATCAGGTATGACATAAATTCCTTGTTGCAAGTAACCATTCACACATAAATCATCACCATGATATAATGAGCAAATGTTACTACTGAAAACTGTTTGAAATCCACGTCTATCAAGCATAGAAATAGAAATAATGTTCAAAACAAATTTAGGAACTTAGTATGTGCGTTAACTCAAGTAATAAATTACCTAGATCTAACGTTTCCGCAAGAATACGGATCGTGTAGTAACTAGGGTCGAACACAAGGAATTGATGCAACCTTAAAGCTATTAGACTAATGGATAAGACATGTAAATTGAATAATGATGGTATTGGGAATGAACTAAACTAAACTAATCAACGGGATAAACTTATGACTGAGCACCATAGATATCGAGAGTTGCACAACGATGTAACGAAGTTCTA
>CM071861.1:10752451-10779681 GCA_036759665.1 Gynandropsis gynandra
GTTGACCCATGTATTTTACACGTGGTTACAACTTTCATACATACGAGCACGGAAAATTGAAGTTAACTATGAACTATGATGTATGTGTGAAAGGTGAATGCTATTGTGAATCGACCAACGAACCAGATTTTTATGGGATTTTGAAAGATATTTTGCAATTGGAATATCCGGGTATTAATACTAATCCAAAAAAAATCTTTTCGATACCATGTATGATATTTTACAATATGTTGACTTATGTTTCCTTTCGATACCACGTATTTCGAATTAATATGTTGACTTATGTTTGCTATTTTTTGTAGGTTACGTCGGTTTAAGAGTGATGTTATTCCGATGTGATTGGTTCGATCCAACAAACGGTCGCGGAACAAGAATAAACAAATTAGGTGTCGTAGAAATTAATTCTACAAGAAGATATGCAAAATACGAGCCTTTTATTCTTGCATCACAAGCCGATCAAGTTTGTTATGTTTCCTATCCACATATTAGACGATCTTCAGGTTGGCGTATGGAATTTTCGGACGGTTACGCACCCAGTCCGTAAGCAGTCGCCAATTTCGGACGGTTGACTACTACCGTCCGGAATCAGTCCCGAATTTCCCGACGGTTGAGTACTACCGTCCGGAATCAGTCCCGCATTTCCGGAAGGTGGTCTTGGTCCGTCCGGAATCAGTCCCGAATTTCCCGACGGTTGACTACTACCGTCCGGAATCAGTCCCGAATTTCCTCCAATTTCCGGACGGTTCACGACTCCCGTCCGGAAATCCTTATTTATTCGACCCAAATTCATTTCCCCCAAACTCATCATCGCCCGTTTCGCTCAATTTCTTTCCTTTTTCGCCGATTTCGTCCGTTGTCTGTCCGCCTTCCGTCCGTCAGTCGCTGCCGCGTCTCTCCGACCGACCGCCGCTCTCCCTCCTGCGTGTGCGTGTGTCGTTTTCACCGTTTTCGCCGTTTCCATTTTCGCCGTTTTCGGCTATAAATTTCTCCGATTGTATTTCTCATTTGTTTTTTTGGTCTACAGGTGTTTCAATCGTTGTAATCCAGGCACAATTCAAGTCGAAAGATTCAAAAAGATTGAGGTATTACTAAGTTTCTGTTTCATTTATATATATATATATATATATATTACACGTTGTATGTATATGGAAGGATCCAAATGAGTTGAGAAAATACGAGTAGATTGATGGAAAACGTGAGCTTGCGAGTAGGTTGATGAAAAAATACGAGTAGATTGCTGGAACCATAGTTATTGGTGATTGAAAAAATTCGTTTGCATGTTGTTCATCACCCCATACAAAAAAAGTTATGTTGATATATTTTCTCAACGATTATTTTAACTAAAATAAGTCTTATTTATAAAACATAAAAGAAATGAAAACTATCACAATAATATTTACAAACAAATTTAATATTAAAAATACATATTAAATAAATGTCATTATAAGTTTGAAGGAGAAAATTGGAAAATTTTTAAAACAAATCCGTGATTATATGTTTTTTAAAATTAAAAACACATATATTAAATTATATATGTGGTGTTAATTTTATATTAAAATTAATTATTGTTTAAGTAACAATAAAATTTTTAATATAATAATTACTTTTAAATTACAATTTTAGTATGTCGCGTCGTGTTGGAAGAGGCGGTAATAATAGAAACCGCTCAACATCCGAAGAAAGTGCTAATGGACCACAACATCAGAGACAATCATCGGATCCAGTATATTCGGATTTTATGAATCCGAATTTATTTCACACTGGATCTGCGCAATATATGCCACCGTATCCATTCTACCAGCAGATGCCACCGTCGGTCGAGCCGATGATGCATCACGAGCCTGCGATGCATCAAGAACCAACAGTGGAAGAGCTTTTAGCAATGGACGAGGAAAGACGGAAACTTCCTCGTATAGATCCAGCTAACACCGACGAACTTTGGTATAAATTAAATTGAAATTAATTTAGTATCTAATTAAGTATCAAGTCTTAGTATATTTTAATTTTTAGGTTTGGTCGTAAGCAGCTTAATCGTCATCTCACAAAGATAATGAAAGCTGATTATGATCGTCTAAGTTACAATTGGACGTGAACCGATCCCGAAGTAAAGGTACTATGGTGGAAAGCTTTCGTAGTATATTTTTTTTAAATATTCATTTCATTATAAATTTTAAACTTAAAATAATATTTAAATACATAATTATTTTATAATATTCAGCAAAAATTTTATTGGGATCCTGCAATAACCGGACTAGTAAAGTCCGAATTTCAAAAGCATGCGGGAGAGCGATTGAAAAATCTTTTATATGAAACGAGAAAAGATTGGGAGACAACCAATGTCAAACCTACTTGGATCCCTGATGATGTCTGGGGACAGTTGCTTGCCCATTGGGACTCTCCTCAGTTTAAGCAGAGAAGTGAACGCGCTAGTCGATCTCGTCGTTTTGATAGATGGGATATGGTCCTAGTGCACATACTGCTGGTTTCCGCTCTTTCGCGGAGGTTTACGAAGATCTGGTAAGATTTAAAACTTTTTTAAGTTTTACTAGGAGTGACATTTGTTAATACGTAAAACATCAAATTTGTTTTAGAGGAAAGAGAAAGGATGTGAACCGTCGTACGTGGAATTGTTAGAATGTACACACAAGAAAAAATCCGACGGTTCGTGGGTAGATGCCAGGGCAAAACAAATTCACGATGATGTTGATAACATGGCATCGGAACGAGTGTCCCAAATCCCGCCAAGAGAAGATGGGACGCAACCGACTCTTTCTCAAGAAGAATACAACAAGATGTATTTCGAGGTAAATTTAATACATTTTTACAATAATTTTTTTATTTATAATTTGAATTAATTGTCAATATTTTTTTGTAGCACGTAACGCCGTACAAAGGTCGTCTATTTGGTCTTGGAGGAATGTCATCAAAACATGCGAGTTCCTCCAAAGGCAAGAAAAAGGTCGCGACCGAGGAATTACAAAATACAATCTCGGAGATGAAAGCACAACTAGTACAACAAAACTCACAGTTCAGCGCTCTGCAAAGAGAAATAGAGCAATCAAGAAGAGAACGTGAGCAGTGGCTGAGGATGATGAAAGCACATATGTCTTCTATCAATTGAGATACGGCCGAAAACAATGATGCTAACAATGATAATGATTCCCAATTATCACCTACTAATTTGTAAACGGATAATTTAAATATTATTATATGAATGTTTTTATTTAATTTCAGTTTTTTTTTTTAAATTTTATGTTTTAATTTTTTTTAAAAAAAATTTCCGGACGGCAGGCTGCCGTCCGGAATTTTGCGACGGTTTTCGGACTACCATTTACGTCCCAAATTGCGGACGGTTTGCGGACTGGAACTGATTGCCGACGCTCGTTTGCGGACGGCTCGTGCCAGTCCCTAATCAGTCCCTAAATGCGTTTCCGGACGGGTTAGGGACTGATTCTTCAGTCCCTAATCCGTGAATTTCTTGTAGTGAATAGAATAAAATACTAGAACAAAATAGACATTATCACAAGGTAAACAAGACGTCCAACAAGGCGACAATACTTTTCCGGTTCATGATACGGGTCCGAAATCGACAGAGGAAGATGGTGGTGTTTCTCAACGGGGCACATCGCGGGCTTGGCACCAAGGAGACCGGTCTCGGAAATAATATCAAGGTCATACTTACGTTGGGAGAGATAAATTCCAGCTGACTTTCGAGTGATTTCGATCCCGAGAAAATACTTAAGAATCCCCAAGTCCTTCATGTGAAAACACGAGCTCAAGTAATCTTTGAAGCGTTGAATGGCATGCGGAGAATTACCGGAGACAATGAGATCATCGACATAGACCAAGATATGCAACCGAATGCGCCCCCGGTGAAACATGAAGAGAGAATAATAAGCATATGACTGTATGAAACCATACTCCTCTAGTGCCAAGGCAAGCTTCACAAACCAGTACCACGGGACTTGCTTTAAGCCATATAAAGACTTCTTTAGACCACATACACGAGCGGTACCCGAAGATTCGAAGCCGGGAGGAAGTTTCATGTAAACTTCTTCCGCAAGATCTTCGTGCAAGAAAGCATTATGAACGTCCATCTGGTGTACTTCCTAATTCAACGAAGCAGAGACAGTAAGAAAACCCGTACCGTTGTCATCTTTGCCACTGGTGCAAATGTTTCAGTGTAGTCCAATCCCTCGAATTGTTGGTTTCCCAAAATGACTAAGCGGGCTTTGTGTCGTTCAATAGATCCATCTGCACGATATTTGATTTTATAAATCCACTTGCAACCAATTGCCTTCTTTTTCGGTGGTAACGGCTCCAAAGACCAAGTACCATTGTTGAGTAGAGCATCCATTTCGGCTGCCATAGCGGCACTCCAATTAGGATCTTTGGTAGCCTCAACATACGAAGAAGGTTCAACATGTGTCATCATTGCTGAAAGAAAAGTACAATGTGCCGCCGAAAAATTATCACATGAAACATATTGAGAAATCAGATACAATGTACCTGAAGATGTGACCGGGACAGTCAAAACGTGTGCAGGGCTCAATATACTAACGGTATGGCTCACATAGTCACGGAGCCTAGTCGACCATTGCTTCGGCCGTTGGCCTCGGCCAAGAGCAGACTGACCAGGCACAATAGAAGCAGACTTGGTCCCGGTAAAAAACGGAGGCACAGGTTCAAGAGTGCCAGCAGAAATCTGTTCAGGAGGCGTAGGTACGGGCACTGGTAGAGCCGAGGGGTCCTGTTTCTGAGAAACAAGAGGTGAAGACTCTGATCCGACAGCGAGCAAAGACAAACTAGGAGAGGACGCAAAGACCCCCCCCCCCCCCTCCCCCCCGGCCGCTGACTCAGGAACATTGTCCGAAGTCGAGCAGGTATGATCATGGGGTCTAGGTCATCTTCAACAGCAGCCATAAGAGGAGAAGATCATGATCTAAAGTCCAATGGGTTGGCGGTAGAAGAGCTTAGTGCTTCCCGAAAAGGAAATTCAGTTTCAACAAAGACCACGTCCCGCGAGACTAACAACACCTTAATCTCGAGGTCGTATAAGCGCCAACCTTTCTTTCCCCACGGATAACCAACAAACACACAACGGCGACTGGGAGATGCAAATTTATCCCTATTATATTTCTTATTATGAGCATAGCACAACGTACCAAAAATCCACAGATGAGACAACAAGGGGGAGGGCCATTAAGAACTTCAAAGGGTGTTTTGCCATGGAGAAGCATGGATGGCGTTATGTTGATGAGGTAACCAGCTGTAAGCACGCATTCACCCCAGAAATCAATCGAGAGGCCAGACTGAAAGAGTAGCGCACGCGCGACATTAAGAATATGCGGTGTTTGCGCTCCGCTCGTCCGTTTTGCTGAGGCATGCCCACACACGACGTCTCATGGCGAATTCCGTGCTGAAAAAATAATCGTAGAGACATAGAAATTCAGTCACGTTATCACTCCTTATAGTCTTGATTTTTGTATTGTACTGACGGTCCACCATAGCCACAAAACCTTGCAGATACTTAGAAACCTCGGACTTTGAATGTATGAGATAAATCCAGACACCTCGTGAAAAATCGTCCACAATAGTCAAAAAATATTTCGCTCCTGAAAACGTCGGTGTACGATATGGTCCCCACACATCACAATGGATCAACTCAAAGATATGATCATTTGTATTATCATTTAAAGAAAAAGAGGTACGAGTTTGTTTAGCCCGATAACAGCTATCACACGGCTTATTACTGAAATCCTTAGAAACTGAATTAAACTCAACGCCTACACCAGGAACTAAACTGAGGACTTTAGCTGACGGATGACCGAGACGAGAATGCCACAAATCAAAAGATGATTGCGAAGACCGGACCGAAGCCGCATGTACCAGATCCTTGAAGTAATAGAGCTTTTCACGTTATTCACCCGCTCCAATCAACATCCTCGTAATGCGGTCCCGTAGAAGTCTCATTGTATTCAAACATGAGTTACATTTGTGTTTATATACATAACCCCGGATCAATATATTTACATATATACCCTTAATCTATTAATAACTCAATCTAAATTTTACAATTTATGTTTCGGATGTTTATCCAATGGAACTCCAAAAATGTTAATTGTAAATTTTTGTAGTTATAAGAAAACATATAAAATAAATTTATTTTGTTTTATAATATAAATATATGTTTTCCACATTTCTACCAATTCAACACATGCTCTCGTTCATGGATGTTTCCTCTTCTTCCTATTTTTCCAAACTAACATTTGAGAAAATAATAAACGCGCATATATGACTTTTTCTTTTCCATCTCTTGAATAACCGATACGGTACAGTATAATCTCCACGGCACCGGTTTAAAAAGGTTAAACTAGAAAAGGCTCTGATTTTTCAATAATCTCCAATCTATTGGTTTTCCTAAGCAGTTCATATTACGAGAGAGATTGACCATTTACATAATTAGCGACCAAAAAATCGTCTATAATTGGAAAATAGGATGTGAAATTTGGTCTGTGATGTGGTTCGGGTTAACCAACAAAAACCGGTACGGTAAACTAATTCAATATTTATTAAGACGTTTTTCAAAAAATCAAAACCGCGTTTTTTTTTCCTTCCAATTCAATAGACTTTTCTTATGACTTTCGATTCGTATTTTATCTATATCTCTCTCGTAACAACCTCCACGTTAATCCGTATTTATTTTTCTGATTAATTTAAATTTGATTTTTCTTCCGATAATCCTATAAGTTCTCGAGTTCGCAAATCCCGGCTTGACTTTGGATTTTCTCTCTCGTTTGATCGGAGGTATCGCCATGAACGATCTTCTCTCCCGCTCCTTCTCCCCCGACGGAAGCCGCCGTAATTCATCTCCGTCACACAGTATCCAGATGTCTCCTGCGACAGCGACGGCGAAGATCTCCTCCGTCGGCGGAGGAAGCGACCTTGAGAAGTTCTTCAAGGACGTGGAGGCGGTTAGTGATGACCTCCGGGAGCTCGATCGGCTCTGCGGTCGACTCCGATCGAGCCACGAGCAGAGCAAGACGCTCCACAAGGCTGCGGCGGTGAAGGAGATGAGATCGAGTATGGATGCTGACGTGGCGGCGGCGCTGAAGACGGCAAAGCGCGTGAAGACGAGGCTCGAGGAGCTTGATCGATCCAATGAGATTAACCGGAAGGAACCGGGTTGCGGACCGGGTTCATCGTCGGACAGGCAACGGATCTCGGTGGTGAACGGGTTGAGGAAGAACATGAAGGATTCGATGGATGATTTTAATCGATTGAGAGAGAAGATTTCGGAAGAGTACAGAGAGACGGTTCAACGGAGATTCTTCACCGTCACCGGCGAGAATCCCGACGAGAAGACGCTTGATCGCCTCATCTCCACAGGTTTGATATTCTTATTTCAACGCAATTCTGAAAACACTTTTAATCATTTTTTTTCTAAATGGAATTAAATCTAATTTTCTTGCAAAACCTCTTACCGGTTTCCTAGTAAATTATGTTCGTATTCATTATTCTATTGTTTCCCCAAAGAACACATTCACTAAATTATTTATCGTATAGAGCATTAAAGCGTGCAAAGAAAAAAGAGAACATATTATTATGAAAAAAAAGAGAAAACAATTCTAGTATCCTGTATTTTTTAAATTATATACGATGAATTGTAACCTAAATTACTGCATATAACTTTATGAAGAAAAATCCTACGAAAACATATTTTATGGATATCTGGATTTCATGGTGAGAAAATCCCAATATTATAAAACACTCCTAAAGTTGAAATATTTAAGAACAAAGTACGTGGATAATGCAGGTGAAAGCGAGACGTTCTTACAGAAAGCTATACAAGAACAAGGTCGGGGTAGAATCTTGGATACCAATGCTTGGTAACGCGGCGTTTAGAGGGAGACCCGCCGAGGACCCAAACCAGCATCTCACCGACAACTTGACGACATCGAAAGCCACGTGAAGCGTGCGGATTCCCTCGTCAGGAGCGGCGCGGACAGGCTCGTCAAAGCTCGGTTCTACCAGAAAAACACACGTAAGTGGACTTGTTTCGCAATAACCCTCTTATTGATCATTGTCGTGCTTGTCGTCGTCTTCACGATTAGGCCTTGGGAAAACAACGGTGGAGGTGGCGGAGGAGCAGCCCCGATTCGAGGGCATCCGACCCTTCCGCCTCCACCGCCTCCTCCTCCTGTATCCCGGAGATTGCTAATGTTTTGATTTTTGCTATTGATTCATGTATGTATGCATGTTCGACCTTATTTTTTTTTTCCAGTTACATTCAGCGAATAATGTTACACCTTGTTGTGGATTACCTTGAGTAGTCGTTATTTCATTTGTTTATAAATATTTCATATTTTGCTTAGGGAGAACTTTCATACATATATATTTATATAATTTAAAAGTTTATTATAAAATTCTTAAAAAAACTTTCGCGATCACAGTTGCGATCACAGTAGATTTCCTGACGAGTTCATGAATTCATTGCTCTAATGGCTGGAATTTAAACTTATTATTGTATTTATATTGATAATTAATAATTTATATATTAATGTTAAAGTTTGATCATTCATGGGTTTATATGGGATTATATTTAGATTGTAATCATTTGTTATTGTACTGCCCATTTCTAAGAGTAAACTGGAATTTGTACATGAAAGAGAGTAAATTACATGATTAAAGCAAATATCAATAAAGGAATTAAACGTAGAAATATGATTACAAACTTTGTAGAGATAGTAACATGATGTAAATCATTTGTGAAACACTACTATATTCATCAATGAAAAACAAATCGAGGAAACATTATAGAGATCGAGGATAAACAAACAATAAAGCTCAGAGAATCAAATTGGGTGGCCTGAAACCAACCCAACTCAATTTAAATTGAGTTTGATGTTTTTTTATGGGATATATTGATCCCATCCATTTAGTAAATGGACTATTATTTTTGAAATTGGCACAATGAATTGGGTTGACTAAACACATAATTACAATTATTTGGGTTATCTAATCATTAATAAATTCAATATTATATTATATTATATTTTTAGATTTTATTTTTAAATTTTTAATTGAGGTTTAAAACGTTTATAATATTTTTATCGATTTCTAAAAAGTTTTAAATTATTTTCCTTTATAAAATTTTTAGATATTTTTCGAACAAATAAATAATTTTATTCTGCAATCGAAAATTTCAATTTCTAAAATTTTTAAAACATTTTATTCAATATTAATATTATTATTTTAATTAAAATTAAACTTGAATTTTTTTCCTTTCACATAATCGCCAAATCAACGCCTCTTTTCTTCTTTATATATCGTCTGTGGCTCACTATCATTTGCCAAACTTCGAAATCAAACTCTGGTAATCCAGTCGTCGTTACATCGCTCCGTCTCATGAAAGTTGAGATCTCCAACTTGAGGTTATTGATATTATTGCATTTTTTAGTCCTCACTTATGTAAATGTCGTGTTGCCCGAAGTTTCACATATCCCTCTAATCCATATCCACAGGTTATGGATTTTTAGTGACATGTAGTATCCTCCTCGATTGTGATTGACGAACTCCACAAACGTGTGACTTCCAACCGATCAAGTTATTGATGGATGAAAGTGAATTTGTGTTGCAATGCTCCACGAAATTCCATCATCAAGAGTTGCATTTGTGTATGTAACATAATTGCTAATTCACCTTGCGGTGGTTCGTCGTGATAGTTTTCTTAACTAGACATTGAAAATATATCCACAAAACAGAAAAGTTAAAAAAAAGATTAATAGAAAGGAGATGAACAAAACTCACGATCTCTTAGAAGACGTTTCACTCAATTTCGCTCGCTTTCATGTCTTCTCCTTAACTTTTCTTACTCAATTTAGTTAAGAAATCAAGAACAAATTAAAAGTTAGTTTTCGACGAATTCAAACTGCATCGTCACGCTATGAGTGTACAACATAGTCTCTATGTCTAAGAATCGTAATCTAGTTCCTAAAACACTTATGTTTTCTATATAAAACTCTTTCTATTTTCTCTATTTCTTTATATTTTTTGTTATTTTTCATTTTATTCATTTTTTTCTCTTTTTTTCTTTTTTTTTGGTTATTTTTCAGTATTTTATCTTTCTATTGTTTGCTTTTCTTTTTTTTTATTTTTTTACAATGTCGAGAAAAATAATCTAAATTCAACTGAATCAAATGAAAAATTTGTTAAATTAAGATGAAAGAAAGAAAAGCAAACAATAGAAAGAGAAAATACCGAAAAATAACAAAAAAATAAGAAAATAAAAAGAAAGGAAAAATTTACAAATTTACAAATTTACAAATTTTTCTGTTATTATTTAATCCATAATATATTAAAAATTTTATAAAATATAAAATTAAGAAAATTACAAATTTAAAATTGAAAAAATTAAAAACGAAAAAAATACAATCAAAAAATGAAAATGTTAAAATTTGAAAAATTAAAAATATACACATAAAAAGAATTTAAAAATGAAAAAAAAAATTAAAAATTAAAAAATGAAAACAATTAAAATTTTAAAAATTACAAAACCCTTCTATTAAGAAATATGTTACATGCATGTATGATTGTGAGGTTGGAGACATTGTCTGCGCAGAGTTCGTGAAGTGACATCCCGAACAACTCATGTTCGAAGAATTTAATGAATTGTGGTGCACAATCATTTACTCTCTAAATAAAACATATTCAATAATATATAAAAATATATAATACATTACACCACACCTAAGATGTGGAAGTATTCTAGAGTTTATTCTTCAAGTGAGCAAAACGTAGTATATAAGACTTTTTCATGAGCTGAAGAAAACCATGGACATATGGCTTCTCATTTGTTCTTTGTTGTAGATTTGCCTTGAAACATCGCACATAAGGAGCTCATCGTCTTTTAACAACGCCTTCACACCAATCTAATAAATTGGTTTGTTGTTTATAGGGCATTGGGTGTTTGTAATGAAATGCATCATATCTACATCGGCCCACGATTTTTCATAGACGTTGGAGCACAAATCGAACAACTCTAAAAAGCTGCCAAAATATTTAGACAACACTTCATCAACGATGTAGGCTCTTTGGTCCATAAAGGATAATTTGGACTATTGTTTTTTCAACATCGGAAGACCCTTTTCAACATACTTTACATGTTAAAAAAGATGTTAGATTTACGATGTTATGACGAGTCGAAAAATGTCGCAGCACATATTGTACAATGTTTTATCACACATTATACCACACATTTTATAATGTTGTATCACATGTTTACAATATTGAGATACATGTGGTACAACTTTGGTCTACTCGAGGAAAAAATAAAAAAAGAGGAAGAAAATAAAAATAATCATACGTCGTTCCAAATCTCCTTTTTGGATCATCAACAGATAAAAAAAACTTCAAATGCCTAAACGTTTGAGCTTTTGATGAAGTTTACGACACGATCATAGACCTTCATGTTATACATCACCAAACTCAGTGGTTGCACGTCACTCAACCTTTACATTAAGAGTAATGGACCTTTCTCTCAAACTTCCCTTGTTGGAGCTTTTTGTCCATCTTCCTTTGTTGAAGCTTTCTCTCAAACTTCCCTTGTTGGAGCTTTTTGTTCAGCTTCCTTTGTTGGAGCTTTCTCTCCAGCTTCCTAATTTTTTTCCGCATCCTCTCCACCACTGCTACCTTTCTTTCGGTATTTATTGTGGTGTATGATATCCTTTTGTACTCGGATGGCTGTAATGCCCTCTACCTTTTAGGAGTATATGATAGAGGCTTTCGAACAACATGTCATGTCCCCTCTTTTTCATAGTCATCATAAAGATTTAAACCAGGTGATATATATTTTTGGACATCTGATAACACATAGTGTGAGTTAGTTTTAGGCTACACATTTAGATTATTTTTACGTAGTTTGCATAGCACGAGTTATAAAACCGACGCGAATGTCCTCTATCTAGTCCTTTTGTTGGTTTTCAGGTCTTAAAGCAACAAGGCATAATCGAGCTTAAGAATATTTATTCTTGGATTCAACTGCACGAACTTGGAGCTATAAACCACTTGGAGCAGATTCAGGCCTAGGAACCGCACGTAATACCCTAGCATCGAGCAAAAAAAGCAAAAACATGAAGTTAACTCATGAAAATACATGAACCCGTGCATGATGCCCCATAGTCTGCACAGACTGCACCTCTAAAACAATCTGCATACCTCGGGCTATCACCAAGTCCGCTCGGATGGCTTGGAAATGGGGAGCCCACGCGAGATGGTCATTTAGCCTGCACGGGGTGCGTGTCGGGACAACAACCCTAAAACGTATTAAAAAGAGAGAAAAAAAGGAAAGGGGCGCCGCCAATAAAGAGAACTAGCCGCTTAGAACGAAAGGGGGGGGGGACGAAAAACATAGAGGAAAGCTCAGGAGAAGTTGGCAAAGCAAGGAAACAACATTGGAACATCGGTGACGAGATAGAGAAGTCCGAGGCATCGTATTCCTTACTCTTTATCATGTCTATTTTTGTTTTCTCTTGTTTTACAATAGAATCCATTAGTGAGTAAGCCTTTAGCTATGGCTTAGGGACACCGGTTTTGTAAGGGATGCTCATGTTTATGCATTAATGCTTAGATCTTTCAACCTTTCTTGTATTTCGGTTCTACGATCAATGCTATGAATGTTCTATACTTGTGTTGGTTTCTCAATAACTTAGGATTTCATGTTTAACTGGGAGGTTAGATTATGAATCCGAAAATATTGATTGATGATTGAGTTTGATTAATGAGAATCTGACAGGTCGGTTAATCGATTCAGGAATTAGGATTGCATGCTTAATGCTACCGTAATTTTGTGTTAATCGTTGCTGGCAGGAGATTGCATGTTATTGTGGTTAGAGAGTTTAGGTGTCGAGATAACCATTCTCTACTTACGAGCATTAATTTCCCGTTATCAAGATAGTTTGTTTGATTTATGATCTTTTGTTGGTTGCACCCTTTCAATTACGGTAACCCGAAGCCCGTAGTGTTCTTAATTATCAAGTTTTTTGTGTATCCTCATTGTTTTCATATTTCATTTAGCATTCTTAGATTTTATCCCACATCACATCAATTTAATCCGTCCTAGTTTAGTTATATTCTTAGCTTAGATTGCGTTAGTCCCTAGAGTTCGACCCTAGTATTACACCGATCCGTATTCTTACGGTAAGTGAATATTAGGCATTTTATTTGATTGATAATTCGCACACATAAATATCCTTTATGATGCAATTTTAATTTTTTGAGACGTTCTTTAAAATTATTGAGACATCTTTCAACACTGTTGAGATATTCTTAAAAACATGTTTAGAAATTGGCAACAAGTAGACTAAATTTTGTATCCCAAATTTATTCGCTTAAATCGTGCAAATCGTATCCGTATATATTTTCTGGTTTGTAGGTCAACTTGCACATCCTTAGACATTCAGGGAATTCTTTATCCATAGAAATCAAGAAAAATGTGCCCACCGGTACCGGAACATTATCATATATAAGAATCTGTTCAAATTTAGACACAAATATTGTTAAACTAGCAAAAAAAGTTTAACTAACTAAATTAAATGATTTTACACTTACTTTCGAAGTCAAAATAAACCCAAAAAATGTTAGATTTTCTTCATATTGTCGTTAAAATTGTTGAGCATACAACAAATCTCATAAAAGACTTGAAGGAACATGAAACTTCCCTAAAGAAAATTGGTACAAGCTTCTAGTTCATGGACGATTCATACCACAAAATCGTTGATGAGACCATTGATTCTATTATTGCCTTCAATGATCAAGTAAAAAAGGTACATCATGACAGTCTTCAATGGGTCTTTGCATCTAGACAATTAGAACAACTTGGACATCAAATCATTCCTAATTAGTCTTATTGGAGCGTGTCGGATGAGATACAATAATTGAGTATTTTTCCTCCATAAAAAAGAATCACACACAAGAAGAAGATTCATTTAACTCGAATAATTTCTATTGGAGATCCATAATGGAAAAGACATAGAAGAGTTTATCAATTGTTGAACGCGGGAGACCATTTAATTATTGTTAATGTTTAAGTATTGTTTTTATATAAATTTTGTTTAACTTAAATATTTTGTATTATATTATTTTTTTGGTCTTAAGTACAAGCACATTGTATAATGCACAACGTTATGCCACTAGATTGGTCCCACAATGGAAAATATACAAATGTTTTTTTCACTTCTACAATTTGAATTTTAAAATTAAATATAGTTCAATGCAAAATCCCAAAACATATAGAAATATAAAAATAAATGCAATACCCCATAAACTTTGGATCGTAAAACAGAAAAAAAAACAATATGTACAAAGATCCCACAAGGTGTTAGTACGATGATATGATATGTCATCATTATTTTTTTTCTAAATATTTAATTATTTAAATAAAATAAATTGAATATTGATAAAATGATTTGTAGCCTTCTTGAATTTCAAAATTTTGGGTTGGACTTGTTAAATTTGTGTTTATCATGACTTATTTCATCATAATACACGTTTAGTTTACTCAAAATGAAAAATTATAATTATTTATAACAACAAACCATATATTGTCTCATGAAACACGTTATTAGTAAATAACCTCATATTATTTATTGTGTGTCTTATCTTATGGTTGATAATTAAAAATTATAACAATCAAATTCTAAATTTTAATTTGATACAAATATGGAATAACAGATTGTGTTAACTAATAACTAAGGTTCTACTCAAAACCAGAGGTACAATGAGGATATACAAATTTAAAATAACAAAACTTACAAAATTTAAAAATAACAAAAAATTTTAAAATGAAAAATATACAAAATTAAAAATGAATATTTTAAATATTTACAAATTACAAATGAAAAAAATTTACAAATAAAAAAATAAAAATTTACAAATTACAAAACCCTATCATTAAGAAATATGTTACATGCAAGTTTGATTATGAGGTCAGAGACGTTGTCATCGTAAAATTTGTGAAGCGGCCTCTCGAGCAACTCATGTTCGATGAATTTTATACACAGTGGTCCACAATGATTTTTTTCTAAAACAATATAAAACATATTCAATAACAAATAAAAGTATATATAATATATCGAGGAATCGAGCAACTCTAAAAGCCATCAATATATTGAGAGAACATTTTTCAACGATGAAGGCTCTCTAGTGCATAAAGGGTAATTTGGACTACTCTTTCCTCAGCAACGCAAGACCCTCTTCGACATGTTGTATAGATGAAAAAAATACATTAGTTTATGCGACATTGTGACCACTCGACATGTTATAATTTGGACTACCACACGTTGTATGACATTGTATCACATGTTGTACCGCATAGAGGTACAACATGCGGTACAATATTGTATAACGTGTGACTACCACACATTATACCACACATTGTACAATATTGTATAATATTGAGGTACAACCTATGGTACAACGTGTGGTAGTCACACATTGTACAACGATGGTCCACTCAATGAATAACTAAAAAGGAAGAAAATCAAAATAATAAATCATACCTCACTTCGAATCTCCTTTGTTTGGATAATCAACACATAAAAAACTTTGAACCCTGCTTCTTCTGACATTTGACCCTCAAACCTTTGAGTTTTTGACGAAATTTACAACACGAACATAGACTTTCATGTCATATGTCACCAAGCTCAATGGCTACATGTAATTGGACCTCCCTCTTAAGAGTAATAGACCTTCTCTTGTTGAAACTTTCTCTCCAGCTTCCCTTACTGGAGCTTTCTCTCCAACTTCCTGATTTTTTAAGACTTTTTCTTCACCAGTGTTACCTTTCTTTTAACATTTATTGTGGTGTATTAAGTCCTCTTGTACTTAAATGGCTGCCATACCTTCCAGGTTTTCAAATTATTCGATCGAGGCCTTCGAGCAACATGTCTTGTCCCCTATTCTTCACAATCATCATAAAGATTTAAATAACTTGGAACCCCTTTTTGGACATCCTTTACGATGCAATTGTCAATGATCTTGAGACGTGTAAGCAGTATTTGTGCATATTTTCCGATTTGTACGTCATCTTGCACATCCTTGGACATTCAAAGAATTTGTCATCCTTAAAGATCAATAAAAACGAGCTCACGAATAGCAACACATTCTCATATATAGGAATTTATTCAAATTCACACACAAATATTATTAAACTAATTAATAGAGTTCAAATAATTAAATTAAATGAATTTACCTTCACCTCCAAAAAGAAAAAATAAACCTTTAAATGTCTAGATTTTCTTCATGTCACTGTTAAAATTATTGAGCATACAAAGAATCTCACGAAGAAATTGAAGAAACATGAACCTTCGCCAAGGAAACTTGGTGCAAGCTTCAAGATCATCGACGATTCGCACAAAAAAATCATCGATGGGACCATTGAGTTTATTCTTGTCTCCAATTATCATGTTGAAAAAGAGCAACACGACCATCTTCAATAGGACATTGCATCTAGACATTGAGAACAATTTGATTTTTACATTGTTCGTGGTGATTAACTTTTGGCTTGGTCAATACTTCTCTTTGAAACCACTACCGCTAAGTCTTAACCAATTTTGTGGATATTAGCCATATTTGAGTACAAATATGACACTAAGCTCTATCAGCGAATATCAAATATGCACACCATTGAAAACGAACAAGAATTTGTGTATCTTATTTGTCAGTATAGATTGGACAAGCAACGTCCACATATCAATTGTTTTGTTTGTTTCATCATCTCTTTATGGAATATGTGTTTAAGTTGATCATGTTCCCCGAACCGTTCCAGCTCTTTTATGTCTAAGACTTCTTGCAAGTCTCTATTTGTCTTGAACAAAGAACACTTTATTACAATTTTACAAGATTTCCAAAACTTGCTAAACTGGAAATAGAATTCTCTTGGATTACAGGTTCGCTTGTTGAGGTGTGTCAAATATGATAAAAAAAGAAAAAAATTAATAAAAGGTATAATATGTAATACAACCTTGTAAAACATGCAGTACAACGTGTGGTACAGGTTCTGCATAACGTGTAATTCGATGTTATGCACAACGTATGATAAAATATGTTTACAATGTTGTACCTACCACATGCTATGAATATAAGATGATATTTTTGTATGTTTGAGTACGCTAGAACATGCGAAATAGCATGGTTGGGCTTCTAGACTTCACGCATACATTCGAAAACCTGAGAATTAAAATAACAAAATTACAAAAAGAAAAGTTTGCTCTTATTTTTTGCATAAGAAAACACACACGGTTGGAGGGGTTTCGAAATTGATTTCAAATCCTTTTGCAAGAAGCGATATTGAATTTGAGAGCAAAGAGCGAGTTCAAAGTGAGGAAGAATGAAGAAGGAAATGGCTAAGACCAGGAACAAAGAAGAGAGCACGAGTCAAAATTCATCAGCATCTGTAAGTGAATTTTGAAAATTGGGAATTTAACTTTGGATCGGTCTTTAGGTTTTTAATGTTCAAATATTAATAAAGATGAAATATATTACCGATTAAGTTATTGAAAGCGAAATTGTTTGTTGATTTCAAAGTGGATGTGAGTCTCAATGAGTCGTTTGAATCGAAGAAGGTCATGAGTCTCAATGAGTCGCTTGAGTCGAAGAGGGTCATGAGTCTAAGTGAGTTGCTTGAGTATCAAGGATCGCTTGCATCACAAAGGGTAATGAGTCTTAGTGAGTTGCTTGAGTCACAAGGATCACTTGCGTTGCAAAGGGTCATATGGGTCTCATTATGCCGATAGAATTCTAATGTATTCTTATTTGGTGATTTTTGTAAGTGCTACCAAAGCCGAAGTTTCTGTAGGATTTCAAGCACATGAACAAAATGCACAAGATTTCCACCAAGTATTATCCACTCGAGATCAAAAAGAAGTTGAGAGGAATGTTGAGAGAAGATTAATGACATTAATTCAACAAGGAGTCATAATTTAGATATATATTCCATTAACAATGTGACTCTATCTTGATGAAGTCAGCCCTATTAAATCTCTCAGTGATTATACGGGACAAGAAGGAACTGTGGTTTGTCCTGAACAGTGTCTCCATCAAGTACTCTATAGTGGAGTATGTATTAATTACCGAATTGAACTGCGGATTTTATCCATGAGGACGAGAGTCCAAAAAGTATGGTAAATTCAGGCTGAAGGATTTCGAACATGGAAAGCTGACCGTAGGACAAGTGAGTGAAATGCTTGCAAAAATCATAGATCACAAGCCTTCATCAGAACATTCTATGAACCATGATATGATTGGCATGATTGATGACTTAGAATTTTGCGAAGGCTTTCAATGAGGTTTTTTACACATTCGACAATCTGGTGGATACTTGCCACAAGAACATTAGTGGTAAAACACCGAAACCTCAATGGTATTATGGCGAGTTCCTGATCCCACTCATGGTAAGTTGTATATATTATTAGAATAACATGAATGTTTTCTTACTTTTAATATTATGTTCTTTATTGATTTGTTTTAATATTACAGTTACTTCCATTCAAAACCATCAATAGTCTGGGCACAAATTAATGGTACATTGATTTTATGGATGTCAATCCATCATACCCAAGGATGTGCAAGAAGCGGTTTAAATCCAATTTAAACTCGAAGTATGTAGCCATGATCAACCAGATCACAGATTCTAAGGTAACACTTACACAAAGGTTAGAATGGTCTTAAGAGTCACAAATGGTTATTTGTTTTTTTTTGCAAGATATTCAAAGTATTTTTTATAGTAGATGACGAGGAAGCTTAACTTTATGATCTACGGGATTATGAAAGATGGAACAACCCAGATGTTCAGATATGGATGGAACATCTAAAATGAACTCCAAAAGGGATTTGTTTGGAGGACATCCATAAGCTCAAAGTGGTGACGGGAAAAGTAGTTTTTGATGAGAATTAGAAGGAGAAAGAAAATGACAATAAGAGGAAGAAAAGAAAAAGGGGAAAATCATTAGATGTAAGGGAATAAGAAGAAGATGAAGACGAATGAGAAGATGAAGGTGATGTTGAAGTTGAAGAAGAGGCTGAAACTGAAGGAGAGGAAGCGACAACCTCTCAAACATTGGAGAGGAAATTAATGAAATAAACATGTCGGAGACAAGAATCATCAACACCGTAAGAGATCTTCTAAGGGATATCGGGTTTGATTTGCCTGATAAAAAATCAAAGGCAACAAATCCCAAAGGTGCTGACAAGGCATAAGAGACCAAAGGTCGAAAGGTAGAAAGATACGAGCACCAGGGTAGAAGCTGTAAGATCAGACGAATCATACGACACTCTGAGAGATGATGATGATTGTGAATTTGAATTCCGACACCGTCGATATCCAATGTCAAGAGAAGAATTGGTGGAGTCAGAGGGTGAAAATGACTCTCGAGATGACTCAGAAAAGGAGGTGCCAAACATTTTAACATTAATTGAAAAGATTACATCAAATGCTAATCCTTCACATAAGTATGCTTCCCAAAGGTAACAATGGTTACAAAGGTCACAAAAGTCATAAACATCACCCAGTTCACCATAAGTCTAATGAGTTGGGGTTTCTTTATGCAGTTGTTTCAAGTGGGCTTCAAGCTAGCATTCCTCTAGTTTAATATATTTCCTAAGAGATGAATACATTCACAAATCATCCGAATGTTGCTTCCCCTAACCAAGCTGAAACTACTGGAGATCCTATATTTCTTGGTGTTTCTTCTTTAGTTCCCCTATGGATTCACATCTATAATAGGCCACAACACCATCAAAGTTTCTACCCTCTTTCGATCGACTAAATTCTTCGACTTCGTAAGCTTTTCACTCACTTTTCCTACGATCAACTTTCCACGATCGAAATTCTTCAGCCTAAATTTATCAGACCTTTTGGACTCTCATCCTCTCGGATAAGTTTTGTAGTTCAATTTGTTAATTAATCCATACTCCACTACAGAGTACAAGATGGGAACACCATTCTAAACAAAGCATAGCTCGTTTTTTACCCATACAATCACTGAGTGATTAAATATGATAGACATTTGAACCTTCATCAAGCTAAAGTCACATTGGTAATGTAATATATGCCTAAATTGTGACTCCTTGTTGAAGTAATTTGACTCATCTTCTCTCAACATTCCTCTAAACTTATTTCCTATCTTGAGTGGATAACAGTTGGTGGAAATCTTGGGCATTTTGTTCGTGTGCTTGAATTCATATAGAAATTTTGGCTTTGGTGGCACTTGCAAAATTATAAATAAGAATATATTAGAATTCTATCGTTATATTGAGATCCATATGACCTTTTGTGATGCAAGCAACTCTTGCAATTCAAGCGAATCACTTAGACTCATGACCCTTTGCGATGCAAACGACCCTTGTGACTCAAGCAACTCACTGAGACTCATGACCGTCTTCGACTCAAGCGACTCAGTGAGACTCACATCCATTTGAAATCAAGAAACAATTTCGTTTCAAAAACCTAATCCCGAATGTACTACTCGTTATGTAAATCCCTAGAAACCAATCCAAATCAATCCAAAGTTAAATTCTTAAATCACTACAAAAAACAGGCATTTTCCATTGGAAAACACCTTAGATCCATTGCAAAAGGCGTTTCCCAACGGACGACAATGGATCCAAGCCTGTTGGGAATCGATCGTTGCAAATCGAGATCCATTGCAATTCGCACTGGAGTTGCAACAGATATTATCTGTTGCTAATTTGCAACGGAAAGGCCAACGGAAAATGCCGTTGACAATTTGTAACGGATGACCGTTGAAATTTATTGTAACAGATGCCCGTTATAAATTAGCAACGGAAGCCCGTTACAACATTGTAACGGATGCCCGTTAAAAAGGGCAACAATATCCGTTGAAAAGTGCTAACGGATGTCTATTGCCATCCAAGCGCTACCCAGATGGTCATACTTCGTGTAGACGATGCTTCACTTCTGTTCTATTGAGGATTATTGGATCGTATAAATTGGAAACTAAAGAGAAAGAGCTATGGATGGCCGTTACAAATTGGCGAGAAAGGGCAACGGACGTCCGTTGCCATTTGGCGGGAAAATGGACCAACGGATGCCCGTTAGAAGTTGCAACGGGCATTCGTTGGAATGCTGGTTAAAAAAATAAAAAAATAATAAAAATAATTTTTTAAATAAAAAGTTTTAAAATGAAATATTAAAATTGTTTACAAAAAACTTCAAAACTAAAACTAATCCTATTACATTTATTTAGGTCGGTTGGATCGACATCATCTCCCTGATCGCCACCACCTCTAGACGGCGTTACATCCGAATTGGGAGTCGGTTCTTGGCGCGGTGTTGATCCCCTCACCTGACCAGACAACAACTCAATGTCGTTCTTCATGTGCTGTACTTTGGCTTTAAATTCTCGAAGTTGATATTCGAGATCTTCGATCTTCCGTTATTGCGTGACACTCTCTTGGACCGCGAGAGGTACCGTCGTGGCGTCCTCAACGATATCTTTTTGAAGCACCCCGAGACCGTATAGACGCTCTATATACGGTCTCTACGACTACAAGACAAACAAAATTTGCTTTAGATTTTTACAAAATTTTTTATTTATAATCGAAAAACAAAAGAAAAAGGTTATTACCTCTAAGTAAATCTTGTCCTTTTGTAAAGGATTCAGCTCGTCGGAGGTCGAATCGCAAGCTTGTGATTGCTGTGTAATCTTCTCCGTCACAGCTCTCACAGTTATCTCCATTCGGGGATCGATGAGTTCGGGTTCGTCGACCTCTTCCCCGACGATCGGCTTCTTCTTGGCGTGGGTTTCCAATACCAGCTCAAGAAGAGTCGGTTCTCTTCCTATCCATTGCATCTATAACATAAAATAAATGTAATTAGATAAATATTTAAAAACGAAAAACTTAAGTAATAAAAAATTTTACCAATTCGTGTTTTCTCTTCGGAAATGATTTTGATTCCGAAGTATGGCGATGCGGAACATCTCCGGGAACCTTCTCGCCGTAACGACATTGTTTGGCCTTCTCGCTCTTGGCCTTGAAGTCTGGGAACTCCCAATGTTGAGTCATTTGATTGAAGACCGCGTTTGTTGCCCATGTCGGTCTCTCATTTCTGGAGTAGTAGTTGTGCTTCGCGTTGTTCATCATGAGGCACATCCGAATTTTCATGTCGCGCACCCATGCTGCGTAGATACGCGTTGTATCCTTTCTCCGTCATCTAAATGCGGGCTGAAAAATAATTTATAAATTGTTAGTTTCATTATATATATAACTAATAATTTTAAATGGAAGAGAATTTAAAAGTTACGATAAATGTGCGCCACCATCGCTGGCGCACGACTTCTGGCGTAACTTGCCACGAGTAATATAATTGGTCATGCAAGGACCCTTGGATGATGTTGTTATTTATGTGTCTGATCACATCATGCACGTCAAACCTGTAATATCAAATTAAAAAGTTAGATATTATTTTTAACTTACAATGATACAAATACAAAATAATAATTTTTTTACCATATCGTCCTGATAGAACGGTCGGGATCGATGATCGGAATGTCAGGACGCCATCAAAATCATCGATCAAGGCATCGATATCTACCATATCGTCCTCTTCATCAAATATCGGCGGTGCCGATATTGGTGAAGAAAGACGATATGGTGGTGGTGGAGGCGGGGAGGAGCTCCCGCAGAACCAGCCAACATTCCTCCGGATCCTATAAATCGTCTAGCTCTCATCCTGTTTTAGTGAAGGTGATTGTGTGTGAAATATAAAGGTTCAGAGGATTTTGAGTTTTGTTGAAACAAACTGTTCAAACGGTTTAGATATAGAACATTCCAGCGCGCATCCGTTGGAAATTCAAACGGATGACCGTTGGAAAGAACGTCATATCAACGGACGCAGTCTATTGCCACGACGTTCCAACGGATGCCCATTGGAAATGCGTGTTCTCGAGGCAACAGACGGTGTAATGGCGGCTTGTCTCCCTTTGTAATGGGCATCTGTTACAATTTCCAACGGTGAGAATCATGATATTTGCCACTAAAAAGTCCAGTATGTCCTCGAGGAGCAAGAAGTGAAAGAGACTCTGTTCCAAATCATGGAAGAGGCTGAGCATGGCACTTCGGTTCAAAACAGGAGATATCAAGAGACTTATATGGTTTGGAGAAGAAAGAACAACATCACTCGCATCACATTGTTGAGTTGTATGCAAGTTGATCTCATGTGTGAGTTTGAAGAGTATGCCATAGTTAAAGGGATGTGGGAGGCCATAAAAGAGAAATTTGGTGCCACATCGGCCATCAGACTTAGGAGTCTCAATCATAGGTTTAATGATTGTAAGAAGCACCCAAACCACACTATGAGGCAACATATTAAAATCATATCAACCCTGATTAGAGAGCTCAAGGCAGTGGGTCGGATTTTATTTGATGAACAACAAATCCAAGTTGTTATCCGTTTGTTACCTGATAGTTGGAACCACATGAAGATTCAGATGACACACAATGATAATGTCAAAACTTTTGGAGACATATCACGTCATCTTGAGTTAGAGGATGGGCGCCTAGAGGTGGCAAACCCTTAAAATGGAGCCAACATTGCTGAAACTAACTCGTACAAGGTTTCAAAGTGAAAGAGAGGTAACAAGGGGAATAAGGCTCCCAATCAGGCTAAGACTAACAAGGTGAGAAAGCATGCCAAACGTGGCAAATGCGGAGGCAAAAAGGACAAGACCAAAATGAAACGTTAGAATTGTGGTACACTGGGTCACTTTTCTTATTAATGCATTGAGGCAAATAAGGTATTGTCCTTAAGCACTACTCGTGATTATGCATGTGTTTCTAGTTGCGTAATGCTTGTTGAATCTCATCCTATGTGGATTGTAGACTCAGGAGCCACCGACCATGTAGCTAGAGACCGAGGAGCATTTGTAGAGTATCGTCGGATCCCTAAAGGTGCAAGATGTTTATATGTAGGAAAAAATTCCAAGGTTGCGGTACTGGGTATCGGCATTTACCAGTTACGTTTACGTGGTGGGAGGATTCTCACATTACATGACGTCTTGTATGCTCATGACATCCAGCGAGACTTGATCTTGGTAGTCGCTTTGCTCAAGTTAGGTTTTAGTTTGAACTTTCATGATATGTGTTTGGATATCTGTTTAGGGTCTGATTTCTATGGTTCTAGTTATGCTCGTGATGTTGTCATGGTACTTGATTGTATCTCTGACATATTTTCTAGTAATGTTAAGGATTTTTTTCATTTCTCACATCAAGTAATATTAATGGTAATATGAATACGTGGCATGATAGACTTGGTTACATTTTTGTTGATCACATGAAAAGATAGGCTAGAGAAGGCCTTAAAGGCTCACTCGCCAGAGCAGATCTAGACACTTGTGAAGTTTGTTTAGCTGTAAAAGCAACGAGAAAACCATTTGGCAAAGCAACTAGAGCAGAATTTCCATTGCAATTAGTTCGTTCAGACATCTGTGGTCTTTTGAATGTGAGTTTGAGACATGGTGACTCATACTTCATCACTTTTATAGATGATTTCATTCGATTCGGGTATGTGTACCTGATTTCTCATAAGTCTGATGCACTAGAGTGTTTTAGACGTTACATCACTATGATCGAGAATCAATTGGATATAAAGATCAAGTGTTTGAGAACAGATCGAGGTTGTGAATATCTATCTTACCAATTCAAGGAATTGTGTGATGAAGAGGATATTGTCAAGCAGTTGAGAATTCCAAACATACCGCAACAAAATGGTGAAAGGAGGAATAAAACCTTTCTTGAAATGGTTAAATTGATGATGACTCAAGCTAATCTCCCCATATCATTTTGGGGAGATGCATTGTTGACTGCAACCTATGTCCTTAGCCTAATACCCTCTAAGTCTATAACTTCCACACCTTATGAGCTATGAACATGCCGAAAACCTAACCCATCTCATCTTAGACCTTGGGGTCTGCTACTTATGTTCGTGATACTTCTTATCCTCGTGGGAAATTAGGTCCTAGAGGGAAGAAGTGTATCTTCATACGATATTCTAACCATTCAAAAGGTTATGTGCTTATCAGTGAACAAGCAGATGGAAGTGTAACTGAGATTGATTCACGCTATGTTACATTCTAAGAGAATGATTTTCCAAGACGGGGTGATATTGACCGAGAACTTCATCTTAAAGAGATAAAAGATCATGGTAATGCTCCAATAGCTAAACCAATTGCGTGAGGTTGATGAAAATTCTCGTGAATTATCTCAACATAGTGGGAGGACAAGATTGGTTAATGATTCTACGAGGATAGAGTCACAAGAACCAGAGTCTGAGATGCGTAGAAGTAACTAAGGAAATATACCTCGACGTCGTTCTGAGATCATATGGTTGCTCCACATGATGACTGAGAGCCTAGAACAGTGAATAAGGTTCTATCTTGTCCTAAACAAGCTGAATGGAAAGTTGCAATGGAAGATTTGGAATCGATGAAGGCAAATCAAGTCAGGGACTTGGTTGATCTTCTGTTTGGGCATAAAGAGATTCGAAATAATTGGATTTTCAAAATTAAACGTAAGGCGGATGGATCCGTTGAAAGTTATAAGACTCGCTTGGTAGCAAAAGGATATACTCAACAAGAGGGTATTGATTGTGAGTAAACGTTCTCACTTGTGGTAAGGTTTGCCTCAATTCGCGTTATCTTAGCCATAGTTGCAACACTAGATTTAGAATTACACCAGATGGACGTTAAGGCTGCATTTCTTAACGGTGAGTTGGAAGAAGAAATCTATATGGAACAACCAAAATGTTTCATTGTGGTAGGCCAGGAGCGCAAAGTTGATGTGTGTCAAGTTAACAAGTTAACCAAAGACTACCCGCAAGTGCACGACACGTGTGTAGTAGTTAAGGTGTCGATCCCACGAGGACTAATGTAACACAATCTATGAATCAAAAGTAGAACCAAAGCTTGATACAAAAGAATAAGGATATGAAATGCAAATATGATGATGATGCAATGGATAATTGAGTTCTAAACAAAGAGAAAAATGCCCTAGGAAACCGGTTTCATCGCATAGCTTCTGAAACCTATCTCTGATCTATCTAATCGTGCATTCCCTATCAAGATATCTAAGACGTACGATCCTAATTTAGAACCTACCCTCTCTCAAGGCATAGGAACTTGGCTAGAATGAGTCATCCCCTACTTTCGTGGCTGACACCCCAACTAAACCCCATTACGATTCATGATTCGCCCGATACAACCCTCAACCTTTACTACCCTAATTTCGTGACCTAGTCTTGGTTGTTCTAAGCCTAACTTTCTAGGACTAGAATTCACCTTTCAGTCATTCTTCTAATCCCTAACACATACATATACGTGGCCACCGTAAACACAAGACAATAAGTGCTTAGAAAAAGAATAGATAATACGAAACAAGGAAATGCATTATAAACGAATCAAAGAAGGTTCTGGAATAGTCATGGGCTAATCCCTTCTCCTAAAACAAATCTACTATTCAATCGTGTGTCTAAACATCATAAACGAAATAGTAAAGTAAGGAGCATAGAAATATCAAACGAGAGATGATCCCGAATCAATTCCCGACTCTTTGTTGCGTCTCCCATCAAAGATGGCTCTTGAATGGATTGATGGATGCTGTGTACCCTCCTAGGGTTCTCCTCTATGTTTTCTTTTCTTATGAACTCAATTTGAGGTCCCTTTTTATACAAATTCCCCGTTGGAGACATTCTAGGGAAGTTGTTATAGGCATGCCGCGCGCGGGCTAGAGAGGCACCCCGCGCGGGCTCCTCATTTTCTCCATCACCCACGCGTGCTAAGGGCTAGCACGACTCGGGCAACAAATTCTGGAACACCACCCCGCGCGGGCTAAGGAAGACACCCCGCGTGTGCTCTTCATGAACCTCAATCCGTGTCGCATTCCTTGCCCGTTTCTCGTCCTATTTGCTCCGTTATAATCTCTTAAGCTTGTACTTTGTCCCGTCTATGTTCTTTAGCTCCGAAATGAACCAAATATGTATGAAAACCAATAAGAACATGAAAACACGAAAACAAATAAAACGGATACAAAATCACACGTAAACATTGCAACTATCATCATAAGCATATCTAAAATCATGCGAGAATCGTGTACGGAAACGAGATGATCAAAATCCCCCAGACTTGAATGTTTGCTTGTCCCTAATCAAACGTAAACGT
>CM071861.1:10791923-10811374 GCA_036759665.1 Gynandropsis gynandra
CAGACTTGAATGTTTGCTTGTCCCTAATCAAACGTAAACGTGGAACACGTGGGAGATATAAAATGTGAGAATTCACTTTTCCCCTAGAAATACCGCTAAAGCAATCCTAATTGATCAACCAAATAAGTTAGAGCAAATTTTGGTCTAATAACTTTCAGTCTTCATCTTAGGTTCTCCATGGCAACCTATAAGAAAGTAAATCATAGGAGAGCTAAGTAAGAAAGCGCAACTCTCTCTGCCAAACGAGACTTCAAACAAATGCTAATCACGTAATCAAAGAGGATACTTGTTTTATTCTCGAGCTTCTTTATTCTTCCATTGCATTTTTTATTCTAATTTGGCGAACACACTAGACTTCTAGGACGTCGAATTTGAAGGGATTCAACTTCTACTTAGACCCAAGCTACCGATGACGATATACTCTTGCACCTCGTTGAAGAGTGCAGTAGAGTAGATGGCGCTTTTATGCTCCTTGCTCTTAGGACATAAAAAGATGATCGCCAACCCACCACTTAGACCCAAACCATCAAATGTATCAAGGTTGATGCACTCATATCGATTTTAGATCATGCTTTGAGGCATTACTTCTATCGATAGCGGAGTGTTAGTGTACACTCTTATTGTCTGCAAAACAAGCTCAACTCATGCGATCAAATCATCCTCGTGAAAAAGAAATAAAGCATCGTCAATATGAAGTATAGTCACTTGGATAGAGAGAATGAACAAGAAACTAACTTAGCAAACTCATCTAAACTTCCCATAAGTAACACTAGGATTCCTAAAGACTTACGACCCACTCGTTCCTCAACCATCTAATAAGCTCTAACATGCAAGATATCACGGAAAAGGCCAACTTATTAAGCATCCTAGGTTCAAGGTTCATCTCAAAACGTGGCACCGGACAAGTGCCTGGGACGACTCTAACTCAAAAAAAAAACTAACCTAAAAACTACAAAATAAATGAAAAATGAAACGAGATCACCTGACAAACGTGAGCTACTCCCCCAGACTTGAATTGAACAGCGTCCTCGACGTGTAGCTCGGATGGAGGATAACGAAGGTGAGATCACAGTTGTAGGTGTTCTTCTTTTTATGTTTTTTTATATGTTAATAAACCAAGTCTGAAATATGAAACAAAAGAAAAAAATGTTGGGTTGCCTCCTAGATCGCACTTGTTTAACTTCGTTGAGCTTGACGTCTCCATACTTCATGTGTGCGCGATGGGTGGATCGAATAGGGAGATGGAGTTTCCACTTTCGATCGATGGATTGGCTTGATATAGCTTTAAATGTTGCCCATTTGCCTTGAATATCCCGCTTGAATCGCTCCATAGTTCAACCTCTCCATTTGCGAAGACTTCTTTTACCTGAAATGGAACATCACAATGGGAATGTAATCTGCCCGTGAAAGAATTAAAACGAGAATCTCAAAGTAGAACAATATAACCTGGCCGAAAGTCATGAGGTAGGGTTTTTGTATCGGCCATCTTTCGGCTCGGTTGCCTTTCTCATTGTGCATTGCCTTCGATGCTCCTTTCTCTTCCAAATATTGGTGCAGCCTTCTTTGATCGTCGATGGACGTTTCGCGGTTGTCCTCCTTAGGTATCCAGTGCATACATGTTGTAGGGCTCACTCTCCTACGCTTCTTGAGAAGAATTGGTGTCTTTCACATCTTATGCGGAATAGAGGAAGGAAGAGGTTCAAACTAAAACTTAGACGCCTTTTCTACCGCAAAATCAGTCAGCGTTTCGTGCGGCATCTTCTCATATGGAGCGTCTTGAAGTGCCTTAATGGCACTTACGAATTTAGAATAGAACTTGGCTCCTTCGTTGGTAAGTCCTGCAGCATTGCAAACTTTCGTTAGCCCTCTCTCAAAAGGATCAGAAGTACGTACTCGATTAAACGTGTCATTCATCGACTTGTCCAGCACATCAACTCTATGGCATGACTCCTTGGGGCTAGACAAATGGAATTCAATTCTCTTGGCACCCAAACATAGAGAGAGTTTCCCTTGTTGTACATCAATCTTCGCACTTGCAGTAGCTAAGAATGGTCTTCCAATAATTATAGGCACGTTAGCATCTTCCTCGATATCAAGTACAACAAATCAGTGGCAATGCAAATACTACCTACCTTGGTGGGAATGTTTTCAATAATTTCCACCGAATACCTTACCGAACGATCAGCTAGCCGTAGACACATATTTGTAGGCTTGATATTTCCGAAGTTCACCCGCTTATAAACTAAGTTTGGTATTATGCTCACGCTTGCTCCCAAATCGCACAAAGCTTTGTCGATGTCAATGTCTCCTATGGTGCATGGGATGGAGAAGCTTCCGGGATCCTCAAACTTTGGTGGCAGCTTGTTTTGGAGAATGGCGCTGCATTCCTCGGTGAGTGCTACTATCTCACTCTCTTTGATGTGCTTCACCTTGTAAAGAACTTCTTTAAGGTAGTTTGCTAGATTAGGCATCTTTTGGAGCGCTTCCACGAATGGCATGTTGATGTCGAGCTGCTTGAGGTAATAGAAGAAGTTGGTCACGCTCTCTCGATTCTTGCTGCTCACCAAGCGTTCAGGAAATGGTACAGGGGGTTCGTATACCGGCGGAGCAACATATGGCTTCTCTAAATCAGGCTCATACCCTTCCATGATTGCAATTCTGCCCTCTCTTTTGTCTACCGAATGTCCAGCAACATTCTCTTACGCTTTTGAGGGTAGATTCTCGATTGGATCCTCGCTGCACAACGTGATGGCATTTTTTCATGCTCTCTCAGATTATGATCAGGCTTTCTGGGTAGCATTACGGGATTCCGAGCGGATGATACAGCCTGCTGCGCAATGGAGTTTTCTAGCATCTTCACATGTGTGCTCAAGGAGTTCATTTGATTTCGTAGCTCATTGATTGTTGCTCCCATATCCGCATTGAATTTTGCTTGAGTCAATTGATGCGTGTTGAAGGAGTCCATTTGAGTTTTAAGCTCGTTGGTCACAATCCCCATTTCCTCGTTGAATTTTGTTTGGATTGATTGTTGCTCATTGATGTTGTGTTGATATTGCCTTTGTTCTTTGATGAATTCGAGCATCACCTCCTCAAGGCTTGATGAAAGAGCTTGAGGAGGTTGAGGAGCTTGCTGGAGTGGCTGCGGTTGCTGATATGGTTGTTGCCTTTGCTGAAAACCCGAATATTTCACCGGTTGGTTCATGCGATAAGAGAGATTCGAGTGATTCCTCCAATTCGGGTTGTATGTGTTCCCAAATTGCGTATTGCCTTGATGTTGGGCGTAGCTCACTTGCTCCATGCCTTCTTGCATTGTGCATTGATAAGCCATATGATCAGTTTCTCCACAATTCACACAATAGATGGCATTTACCGCATTGCCTATTGCTCTTCCTTGATCCACTTCGTAAAGACCTAGTGTCTTGTTCGGCATATTTATTGGTTGAGACCACATGGTGTGGTTCATGACAAGATTATCGATAAGCTCGTATGCCTCTTCAACGCTTAAGTCCATGAATGATCCTCGAGCAGTGTTGTCTAATGTCGTTCTATGCTCATACATGATCCCATTGTAGAATGTTTGAATCACGTAGCACTGCTCTAGACCATGATGAGGACACATTTGCAAAAGGTCCTTGAATCTTCCCCATGCCTCAAATAACGTCTCTCCCTCTCGGCTTCTAAACATAGTGATTTCTCGTCGCATTTGAAGCGTCTTGCTCGGAGGGAAGAACCGTGATAGGAATGTCGTGCAAAGCTAGTCCCATGAAGTGATAGAACCAGCGGGAAGAAATTGTAGCCACGCCTTCGCTCGTCCCCCAATGGAGAAGGGCAAGAGAGCAACAAAACAGCATCCTCCGAGACTCCATGAATTTTGAATGTGCTTGATAGCTCTAGGAAGTCTCGTAGATGTTGATGAGGGTCTTCGTGATTGCCGCCCATAAACTGTTTTTAGTATAACATGTTGATCATCACGGGCTTGATCTCGAATTGCTCCCTCACAATAGTGGGCGTCCTTATTGTTGTTTGGACATTGCTCATGTTCGGCACCACGTAATCACGAAGACGACATGGTGGAGGAGCCTGTTATTGTTGTAATGCTGCCACATTACCATCGGGTAATTGCGGCTGTCCCTGAACATCCAATACATCGTTTTGATTGTTCATCGTTCGTGGATTGGTCGTATCTACCCTTTCTTCTTCGTTGCCCTTCTTTCGCTTATTAATCGTTCTCTCAATCTTAGGGTCAATTCGATGCGAATTCGAATTACCTTGAGATCGAGTCATACACCTACGAAAGACAAGTAAAAAGAATTACTAGAAAGAAACGAAAAGAAAAGAAAAACAAAAAAAAACTAAAACAAGTATGATTCTAAATCTGAATTCCTAAACGTGTTGACAATTAATCCCTGGCAACGGTGCCAAAAACTTGATGCGTGTCAAGTTAACAAGTTAACCTAAGACTACCCGCAAGTGCACGACACGTGTGTAGTAGTTAAGGTGTCGATCCCACGAGGACTAATCTAACACGATCTATGAATCAAAAGTAGAACCAAAGCTTGCTACGAAAGAATAAGGATATGAAATGCAAATATGATGATGCAATGGATAAGTGAGTTCTAAACAAAGAGACAAACACCCTAGGAAACAGGTTTCACCGCATAGCTTCTGAAACCTATCTCCGATATATCTAATCGTGCATTCCCTATCAAGATATCTATGGCGGACGATCCTAATGTAGAACCTACCCTCTCTCAAGGCATAGGAACGTGGCTAGATTGAGTCCTCCCTTACTTTCGTGGCTGACACCCCAACTAAACCCCATTACGATTCATGATTTGTCCGATACAACCCTCAATCGTTACTATCCTACTTTCGTGACCTAGTCTCGGTTGTTCTAAGCCTAACTTTCTAGGACTAGAATTCACATTTCAGTCCTTCTTCTAATCCCTAACACATGCATATATGTGGCAACCGTAAACACAAGACAGTAAGTGCTTAGACAAAGAATAGATAATATGAAACGGGAAAATGCATTCATAAACAAATCAAAGAAGGTTCCGGAATAGCCATGGGCTAATCCTTTCTCCTATAACAAATCTACTACTCAATCATGTGTCTAAACATCATAAACGAAATAGTAAATTAAGGAGCATAGAAATATCAAACGAGAGATGATCCCGAATCAATTCCCGACTCCTTGTTGTGTCTCCGTCAAAGATGGCTCTTGAATGGATTGATGGATGCTGTGTACCCTCCTAGGGTTCTGCTCTGTGTTTTTCTTTGATTATGAACTCAATTTGAGGTCCCTTTTTATACAAATTCCCCATTGGAGACATTCTAGGGAAGTTGTTATAGGCATGCCCCGCGCGGGCTAGATAGGCACCCCGCGCGGGCTCCTCATTTTATCCATGACCCGCGCGTGCTAAGGGCTAGCACGACTCGGGTAACAAATTCTGGAACACCATCCCGCGCGGGCTAAGGAAGCCTCCCCGCGTGGGGTCTTCATGAACCTCAATCCGTGTCACATTCCTTGCCCGTTTCTCGTCCCATTTGCTCCGTTATAATCTCTTAAGCTCGTACTTAGTCACGTCTATATTCTTTAGCTCCGAAATGAACCAAATATGCATAAAAACCTGTAAGACCATGAAAACACAAAAACAAGTAAAACGGATACAAAATCACACGTAAACATCGCAACTATCGTCATAAGCATATCTAAAATCATGCGAGAATCGTGTACAGAAACGAGATTATCAAAAGTTTGCAAGCTCCAACGTTTAATATATGGCTTGAAGCAGTCTTAGAGACAATGTTATTTAAGATTTGATCGAGCCATAACATCTTCTAGGTTTACGAAGATCTACAAAGATAACTATGTCTATGTCAAAAGGACAAAACATTTAAACATAGTTTGTAATTCTATCTCTATATGTTGTGATATTTTGTTGGCCAGGAGTGATATGGAGTTTATCTCAACTGTTAAAGAACGAGTATCATCTCATTTTGATGTGAAAGGTATGAGAGAAACTATTATGTACTTGGTGTTAAGATTCACCAAGACCGTTCGAGGAAGTTAATATCTCTTCACAAGAGTCGTACATTCGTACTATCCTTAGACGATTTAAGATGCATGATAGCAACCCTAGAGATACTCCTATCGCGAAAGGTGAAAGCCTCGGCCTTAAAATGTGCCCCACGACCCTAGAAAATAAGAAAGAAATGGAAAAAGTTCCATACGCTAGTGTTGTGGGTAGCTTGATGTGTGTTATGATGTGCACCCGCCCGGATATTTGTTATGTCGTTGGCTTAGTTAGTCGCTACCAGTCGAACCCCGGAAAAAAGCATTGGATGGCGGTTAAGAGGATTTTTTGATACTTGAAAGGCACCATGGACTATTCCTTGTGTTATTAAGGAAATGATTTACGCATAAGGGCTACACCGATGCAGATTGGGCTGGCGAGTAGATAAGCAAAGATCAGCAGTAGGATATGCTTCCTTGCTTAATAGTGGTGTAATCACTTGGAGTAGCAAGAAACAATCATGCACAGCGTTATCCATGATGGAGGTTGAGTTCATTGCATGTTCTTCTTCGGTAAAGGAAGCCATTTGGCTAAAGAGGTTCTTGTAGAGTTTAGAGGTTACTAAAGAGACCTCGAACCCCATGACTATTCATTGTGATAGTCAGGCCTGTATTGCCTTTGTGAGGGACCATAGGTATCCTGGAAGGACAAAATACATCGATATTCGACAACATTTTGTGAGAGATAATGTGACAAAGAAGGATGTATTCCTTAAGTACGTTCCTATGCATGTGATGGTGGCTGATCCTTTCACCAAGCCCATCCCTTGAGATGTTTATGAGGTGCATGTTCGGTCTCTAGGTTTCCGTAGAGTTTGATGTTTGTACTAGTGGATCTTCGATACTTGACGTAGTTATATTGTATTGATTGATATTTGAGTTATCTCATGCATTTGTTTTCATCTCTTTGCACAATTCCACACATTGTACGAGTATGTCACCAAGTTGAGATTGGTTCTCTCACATGAACAATCACATCAAATATCTGTGTGATAGTTTGAGATGAGATGTGATAAACTTGGCGCTAGTGGGAGCATGCCTACGATGGTTTATCAGTGTCGCCTTGACAAAGGTCAAGATGAGGTCTGATGTACTAGAAAAGTACAGACCGATCATGATTAGCCCACATAATCATGCATACTTGGTAGAGCCAGATTTTAAGTGATGATTAGGCGCTTCAAGAGCGAGCTAATTGGTTACTTAATATGTATGGTGGTGTTAGTTTTTTTGACATACGCTCTTGAGAAAAGAGATTGCCACTATAACATGTAAGTCATACTACATGTGTTTAGCGGCCGTAGAAAGTGAGGGACTAACTTTAAGAGATCTCTTATCCTTCAAATGTGAGCTCCTAGAAACCTACATGGGTTTCATATTTTTGTCCTTTGACGTTTATCTATGTTCTGATGGGATGGACTAATGCTGCTACTTTAGCATGATTCCGACGGCGATGGAATAATTAGCCTTATGGGTCATGTCTAGGAAAGCGGTTAGTTTAGAACGAAAGAGCATGAGTATGAAGGAAAAAACTATTTGTTTTACATTGACATATGTGTGTGTTCGTCGATCGCTATATCGCTTTAGTTGAGCTTGGACATAGTTGTGAACACATGATGAAGAAATGAGGTCTAACGTAGCTTTTTGGGATAAGATACATTGAGACATATGTAAAAATCCAATGTGTTTTGGGACAAGCGAGACTTGCTAAGTTTTTTTAAGGGTAGTCGCTATTGTATCTTTTACAGGTGCACAATTGAGCTCCGAGTGCAGGTGTACTCGCAAGGGTCACACAGTTCATTTGTCGTATGATTCTCAGATTTTGGTGTTTTGATGTTTGTCTCTTATCTCTTGTGTAGAGTATACCTCCCACCATGTGCGAGTGAGAGATGTTGGTTTATGGTCTGGTTAATGCACATGGTTCGCGATATATCGAATCGATAGTTATGGAATCAAAGAATTTCCATGAATTAATGCATTTCGTGTCCCTGTAATTTGAGTGATTAAATTCAGATTAATTGAAGAAGAAAGCAACATTTGGTCATTAAGAACCAAGATAAACTTCTAGAGAGAAAACCTCGTTCTAGAGAGAGAAAATCTAAAATACATTATGGAGAGGGACTTCGACGGTGGAAAGTGGGTGATTTCCGTTTGTGATCTCAATTCCGACTCTAGCTAACAAGTTCCGACGATCTCGTGGTTTTCTGGTGAGTTCCGACACTAAACTGGTAAAATTACGTGAAATTCGATTTACGGTTTCACACTCTTTGTTTATATATTTATACCGGAAACTATCTGTTTATTTATAGTACAGTAAATATAAGGTTTTTTTTCTAAAATTCAAGAAAACTTTAGTAACCTAAAAGCCAAAGAAGATTACACATATTACAATATAGAATTTGTTTTACAAAATTCTCACATTTTTATAACGGCAACAAAAACATGTCTATATATTTGATTAAATCGCACAAATTATTGGATAAGTCTAGTTTTAACGTAAAAACAAAAGTTTAAAGAGAAAAGGAGCAATTAAAAAAAAAGCACCAGCGGAAGTGGCGGCCCCACGGCAGCGTGAAGAAAAAACCCTTTTTTGTTGGCGGTTTGTAATTTCTCTGCTGCTGTTCTCTACAAAACCAACACTCTTCCTATATAAATGTTACCTTTTCACATTTCTCCTGTCTCCAGACTTCGTCTTCTCCTTATATCGCCTTTGCCATTGTCCCCCAAACACTCTCTCTCTCGTCGGCGATTCCAGGTCCCATCTTTCTCTGCCATGCCTCACGGTCCTAATTTCCGCGGCGGAGGCCACCGAGGCGGTGGAGGTCGCCGTGGAGGCCGTGGGGGAGGCGGTGGAGGCCGCGGTGGAGGAGGAGGTCGCGGAGAACAGCGGTGGTGGGATCCGGTGTGGAGAGCTGAGCGGTTGCGGCAGAAACAAGCTGAGGTTTATCGGATTTTTCGTTTTCGATTAGTTTCTCCGATTTCGTTTTCGATTTTTGTTGGAAGGATTGTTTGGTTGATCGTGAAATTGTTGGGAAATGTTAGAGAAACTAAAATTTGTAATCGTATTAGAAGCTTCGTTTTATTTTGGTTTGGTAGTTGCTTGAGCTTGGGTTTTGGAGTTTCTGCTCAGTGTGAAGTTTAAGCATCACTAACTACTAAGGTTTTGTACTGTGTTAATGAAATTTATTTCCCTCAAAGGCTTTGTTTTAGCTATCGTCCATTATGGGGAGCGAATGTATGCTTTCTAAAGAATGACAGAGGGAAAAAATTGAAGAGCTTAATGTTAGGCGTCAGGAGCTTCGTTTATTAAAGAGTAAAGGATTGGATAAAAGCCTAACGAGTCACTAATTTTATTTAGATGATGTTTTACTAGTTCTAATAACATGATGCGAAGAGCATAATTGGATTTGTTTGATTTTAGATGGAAGTTCTTGATGAGAATGAATGGTGGAATAAGATTGAGCAGATGAAAAGAGGAGGGGAGCAAGAGATGCTAATAAAGCATAATTTTAGTCGGATTGATCAGCAAAAGATATCTGATATGGCTAATCAGTTGGGACTTCACTTGTAAGTTCATCTATCTTCTCTGCAGGGTGTTTGTATCCAACCAAAGCTATAAATTTTATGCTTTTCTTTTGTTCAATTATGTTGCACCCTAAGATGGTTTCAGTGCATTATTAGGCTCTTGGATCATATCCCATATTTGAACTTTATCTCTGAGGACCTTGCAGTTGTACAGTACTTCTTCCATGCTTTGCATGTGATGTAATTATCTTATGATTTGGTTTCATGGTTTTAACTTTGTGGAAAGAAAGCCATGCATACAATAAAGGGAAGACTCTTGTGGTTAGCAAAGTTCCTTTGCCAGATTATAGAGCGGATCTTGATGAACGCCATGGATCTACTCAGAAAGAGGTACTAAAACAAAACTTGTAGAAATCTATGGTTAAACTTAGTTGGTAATATTGCTTTACCTCTTTTCTTCTAGATTCAAATGTCAAAAGAAACAGAGAGAAGACTTGGAAGTCTGTTGAACAAAACACAAGAAGCAAGGTCTTCAAATGATTCCCGTTCGACAGCTAATCAACAGAAATTGACATCATCACATGAATTGGAAGCACCCGATTCTTCTTCCACATTGCTAGATCATTCTGAGAAAGAAAAAATCAGTATTGCACTCAAGGAAAGGCAGGAAAAAATGAAGGTACACAAGGCTAATGAGAATTTTCTGATTGTAATATTTGAACATTTGCAGGCTTAAAAATACAATCCTATAGTTTGTAATTGGTGTTACTGTCAAACACAGGGAAGTGGAAATGTCAAAGTACTTCAGGCTTTCCGAGAAAAACTACCTGCTTTTAAAATGAAGGATGAGTTTCTTAAAGCTGTTACAGAGAATCAGGTAATATCTGCTTAGTGTTTCTATCCAAGGTCTATTTACAGGTTTCTTTTGTTCCTTTCAAAGAAGATTTGCATGATATTTCTTTGAAAGCTTTGATCTTGCAGTTGTTCTTATGTCGTTTCTTGTTTAGGTGTTGGTAGTTTCAGGAGAGACGGGTTGTGGTAAAACAACTCAACTGCCTCAATTTATATTGGAAGAAGAGATATCATCTTTAAGAGGTGCTGATTGCAACATAATTTGCACCCAACCTCGGCGTATATCTGCCATATCTGTTGCATCTCGTATATCTGCTGAAAGGGGAGAGTCCTTAGGTGAATCTGTGGGTTATCAGATTCGTCTTGAATCAAAGCGCTCTGATCAAACACGATTGCTATTTTGCACTACTGGTGTTTTACTCCGGCAGCTGGTAACCTATGATTGATCTATTACTCGCTGGCTCGTCACATTGGATCATATTGATTTATGATGTTTGTAACTTCTCAACTCTTGAAATGCTCTTCCTTTAAACCTATTGTTGAATTGCAGGTCCAGGATCCTAATCTAACCGGCATAAGTCATTTGCTTGTCGATGAAATTCATGAGAGAGGCATGAATGAAGATTTTCTGCTAATCATACTACGTGATCTCCTGCCTCGACGCCCAGATTTGCGTCTTATTTTGATGAGTGCAACCATTAATGCTGATTTGTTCTCGAAGTATTTTGGGAATGCTCCGACTATGCACATTCCAGTAAGACTTTACATACGTGGAACTTCTTGCTTCTTGTTGTTTGAGTTACGGATTCTATGACCCACATTTCTTTTCAACTTATTGTCAGGGTTTCACATTTCCCGTTTCTGAGTTCTTCTTAGAGGATGTACTGGAGAAAACTCGCTATAGTATCACGTCAGAATATGACAATTATCAAAGTAGTTCAAGAAGGAGAAGAAGAGACTCCGAGTCAAAGAAAGATGAACTGACTACTATGTTTGAGGTATGCGTATACCCTAGTTGTAGCTGTTTAGAAAATATATAAGGGCTCAAATTGTTAAACTTGGATGAAGAATATCTCAAACTTTGTAACCGAGAGTACTAAAGATGGTAGTCCTATAGAAATATGAGAACAATTATATTCATGGTTCTGCTCTCAAATTGCATCGACATGGGATTTAGGATCTATGTATACAGGGAGACTAAACTCCAAGACAACGATTCTGGTTCATTTAGTATTGGGTTTGCCCCAAACCTTGACTTCTATAGGTATTTATTTTGGCTCTGACAGATATGGGTTCATTTAATCCTTGGTTGACAATTGAAAGCCTCCTAACCTAAAAACACAGTTCCTTTGATTCTTTTTAATCTTTTAAAATCTTAGGGAAAACAAGAAAACATATTTCCAAAAAATCTGTAGTTTGGAAAACAGGTTTACTTGAGTTATTTAAAAAAACAATTGGCCATTGGACCTGGCTCTGATGCCAGTATCGCGAAACCTATATTAGTCAACATTAAAGCGACCATGACGATATAAACATAATAAAATGCTTTGATGGACATTGTAGAAGAATTATTTGTTAGTACTCTTACTTTAAAATCATTTTGCGTTAGTAGTCTTACTTTGATATCATTATGTGTTAGTAGTACTGTCACTTTGAAATCATTAGAGATGCATCCATGTTTGCTGTACCAGATCTTATCTTCTATTTGGATTTGAATCTGAAGAAAACCAAAATTGTCTTCTCAGAGAGCACTAAGATGGTAATAGTGGTATGAATTAACGAGATTTAGGGTTTGTTTTTCCCTTTTTTCACTCTGATAGAGATGATAGGCAACCATGTATATGGAAAGAGAAAACTGTATGCCAAAGCTTGAACTTCGTATTATCTTAACATTGTTCATCTTTTTACTTTGTTTATAGGTGCAATGGCTAATATAATGCTCACCCTATGTCAAAATTAATTTAGAAAAAAAATAAGGCAGAATGGTATTAAAGAACACAAAAATAGGGCTTTTGAATTGATTGTTCTCGGAAAATTTGATCTTAATTTTTTTCAAGTTGCGATGCATTCAGAATATGAATTGTTTAATCATAAAGCATGAGAATAATTTGACTTACAAGCGACTTCTTAATTTGTGCAGGATCTCGACATAAATTCTCACTACAAAAATTATAGCTCATCTACAAGACAATCCCTTGAAGCTTGGTCTGGTGCACAGATTGATCTGGGTCTGGTATGTAACCAAGACAATCTTACTACTCTCTTGCTTTCATCAATTGAAATGCAACTATTGTTCAGTCATACCATCTTTTCACCGCTAACTCTCATTATGAGGACAAACTTGAAAATTCTTCATAGGTGGAGGCAACTATTGAACATATTTGCCGTTATGAAGGTGATGGAGCAATTCTCGTCTTCCTCACTGGCTGGGATGAAATTTCTAAGCTTCTGGACAAAATTAAGGGCAACAGCTTTCTTGGAGATTCTGGCAAGTTTTTAGTTCTTCCTCTACATGGTTCGATGCCAACAGTCAACCAGCGTGAAATCTTTGACCGCCCACCTCCTAACAAGCGGTTAGTCCTTTACACTATTGTTATTCATTTTTCTTGGCCCTGATTCCTCTTTCTACCCACTGTTTCCATCTGAACTATCCACTTCTTCAGGAAAATAGTTTTGTCTACAAATATTGCTGAGAGTAGTATTACGATCGATGATGTTGTATATGTTATTGACTGCGGAAAAGCAAAGGAAACTAGCTATGATGCTTTAAACAAGGTCGCCTGTCTCTTACCATCATGGATTTCAAAGGCTTCGACGCACCAGGTAATCTGAAAAACATCACAAATCTCCAATCAACAATCAAATCCCTCACGCCCGTCAACCTAAATATAGTGAAGTTGATGTTGCTAGCCTCAAAATTTCTGTTTCTTAAACTCTGATGCACCTACAGAGACGGGGTCGTGCTGGACGTGTCCAACCCGGAGTTTGTTTTAAGTTGTATCCAAAAGTTATCCATGATGCACTGCCACAGTATCAGTTACCAGAAATTATTCGAACTCCCTTGCAAGAATTATGCCTCCATATCAAAAGCTTGCAAGTTGGCAACATTGGATCATTTTTGGCGAAGGCACTCCAGCCGCCTGATCCCCTTGCTGTTAAAAATGCTGTAGAGCTTCTGAAAACAATTGGGGCTTTAAACGACATGGAAGAGCTAACTCCACTTGGTCAGCAAAATTCCGTTGATCAAATGATTTTTAACATCTTTCATAATTATGCCAGGATTTTAATACATGATGTATTCTAAATTGTTACTTTATAGGTCGCCATCTTTGCACGCTACCTGTGGACCCGAATATTGGAAAAATGCTTCTTATCGGGGCTGTCTTCCGCTGCCTCAATCCCGCTTTGACGATTGCAGCCGCAATGGCATATCGCAGCCCGTTTGTCCTTCCATTGAGTAGGAAGGAAGAAGCTGATGAAGCCAAAAGATCTTTTGCGGGTGGTTCTTGCAGGTTTGGGCTTATCAACACACCTCAAATTTCACTTATTTCCATTCAATACAGTTACTAAAATTTATTGTTCTTACAGAAAAAAAATATAATTTCTCTTGTGCAGTGATCACATTGCGCTCCTTAAAGCGTTCGAGGGATACAGGGATGCTAAGCGTGATGGGTATGAACGGGACTATTGTTGGCAGAACTTTCTTTCACCAGTAACGTTGCGAATGATGGAGGACATGAGAAACCAGTTTCTCGATCTTCTATCAGACATAGGCTTCGTGGACAAATCACGCGGTCAAAATGTAAGCGTTGAGTATTAGTTGCAATATTCTGATGATATCTAACAACACTATCTGATTATTGTTACTAAGATCACATGCACATGCGCTTTGTTTAGGCTTACAACCAATACAGCCATGACTTGGAGATGATATGTGCGATTCTTTGCGCTGGGCTGTACCCAAACGTTGTGCAGTGCAAAAGAAGAGGGAAACGCACAGCTTTCTACACTAAAGAGTTAGGGAAAGTCGATATCCACCCAGGATCTGTCAACGCCCGCATCCATCTCTTCCCACTGCCTTATTTGGTGTACAGCGAGAAGGTCAAAAGTACAAACGTTTACATCCGAGACTCGACAAACATATCGGATTATGCTCTCCTTATGTTCGGTGGCAACCTTATCCCTAGCAAAACTGGGGAGGGTATAGAGATGTTAGGAGGTTATCTACATTTTTCCGCATCCAAGAGCGTCTTGGAACTAATTAGGGTAACTCCTCACCCGAGATATCTGATAATCAATTCCTTTCTTCTTACTCTCAAGTTATGCACGATACTCGAATGCCAACAAAAAATTACTAGTCTTTTAGACTCGACATCACATGTAGAATTTCTTTTTCTGAGAATTTTGTGACTCGGATTATTGATTTACGTTTTGTTGGCGCAGAAACTGCGGGGAGAGCTTGACAAACTATTGAACAGGAAGATAGAAGATCCGAGTTTAGACATATCGGCGGAGGGGAAAGGAGTGGTTTCCGCAGTTGTGGAATTGTTGCATAGCCAAAACGTTAGGCACTAAACGGAGCAAATTCGCTCTTTAGTTCTCACTTCTCTTTTTGAGAATGCCACAATTTTCTTATTTTATGTTTCTAAAATCGGGTATAACATTATTTTTAGTTTTTGCTATTTATTATGTATCCCTCGTTTGGATAAATCTTAATACTTTACCAAGATGACTCCATTATAAGATGGGAAAAACTTTGCATTTCTCAAATAACTGATTTTGGATCTTATACTTTTAATTTACCAATATAAACTTTAAAACTCGATGTTTTGTTAAGCGACAAAATCAAACCTAGCAATAGGGTAGAAATGGATCCGATGTATTGGAGCTTCTTCATTATTCATGTTTGTATCCGAATGCATACATATTTGATTTTATTATTGGTATTGGTATTCATATTAGAAAATGTATATATTCAAATATTTAGACATATGAAAAAGGTTGATATTTGCATACATTCGAATCTGAAATCAAAACAACGAATATATAAGGTTGGGAAGACAGAAAGCTTTTGGGGGCACAAGAGTTAAGAGCAAGAATTCGGTGAGAGTCGCCCTGGAATCGGCAGGGATAGAGGCGACATGAGATGTGGCTTCATTGCTTCATGAGTCCTAATCAGATTCAACATGCTTGTCGGTTCAAATTCAACGACCCGTCGGTGGCAGCTCAGCTACATGGAGGCTGCGACGCGTGGGGGATAAATCTTCATCGCATTGTTCGCGATGCGTGGGGGATCAATCTTCATGGCATTGTTCGCGTTTGCGGAGGGGAGGTTTATTAGCGGCACATGAAGGGGTTGGAGAAGAAGGTGGCAGTGCGTGGATGAAAAGGGAGGGAGCAGAAAGTGACTAGTAAAAATAGGTGAAAGTTTTTTTTTTTTGGTTTTCTAATTTTGATATTTTTGTTATTTCTTTTAACTTTTAATTATTAAATGTTTTAGTTATTTGTAATAATATATTTTTAAATATTTAACTATACTATTTCTATTAATATGTATATGATAAATATCTGAATTTTTTTATTTGAATATGAATAAAATATAAATATTTTGATTATTTTGTTCATGCCTACCAACAATAACATGTTTTTTTTTTTGCATTGCACGTGATTTGTCTTTTTAATTTGTGAAAAGTATAGAATATGACTTTCATTGATGAGCAAGGGTGTAAAATGAATTTTCGATTCACTTATCCACAAAAATACCCATATGGGTTCAAAATCAAGAATTTGATCGGATCCGGGAGAATTCGAATAATCTAGACAACTCAAAACTTAAACAAACAAAAAACCTCTAATTTTTATTTTTATTATTTAATTTACCAAAACTCGAATGGAAACCCGATAAATCCGGACCAAAAACATACGTTCCAATTCAGGTTCATTTTTTCATAACCCAAAGAATCCGAATCTGGATTGGACTTACGAAACCCGGATCAAAACCTTGATTATCCATCCCTAGCTCAGATCATATTTGAACAAGTCAAGCTGTATATTTTTCAATTCATTTTAAAAATAAACTAACGGTTGAGTCGAAAAACGAATTAGAATTTATACGAACTGGTTTGCGAGTTAAATACAAAATCGCATGCAAAGCAAATGTTTTCCTATTTCTACATGTTATACATATTCTTTCTTTGTATTTATTAAATACCTTTTAAAAAATATATATTATTTACATATTATATTATTATTATTCTATTTATACAAAATTAATTAATTTTTAATCATAAAATAAAGAATTTTTTTTAAAATATTATACAAAAATATTTTCATGTATTCAATGTTTTATTTGATATTCGACAAATTTGTTTTCTAATTAATATTTTAATATTTAATAAGTTTGTATTCAAAATAATATTTTATATTCGAAATATTTTATTTGTTTTGAGAATAATTAACATATAATAATAATAGATTATAATTCTTTTAAATTAAATATTCTAGTTCGCAAATCATCTCTTTTTTTTGCGAATTAAAAACGAGCAGAACTGAACTAAAATTTTTCAACTTGTTTTGAAAATGAAACGAACTGATTCAATTCGTTATTTAGCGAGTTGATAGAATTAAATCTAATCCACTCATTTTACTTCCTTACATATAATATTTAATTTTGATTACTATAAATATAAATTTTAAAAATATTAATTGAGGGGTATATATATATATATATATTCGAAGAGATACATTCTTAAAACTTTAAGTTGCACTTATATAATATAGTATTTATTAATAGAAATTAAATTTCCTTTGCTATTCATAACGTACTGGATTTTCATTTTTTGTGGTTCTCTCTTTGCGTCTCCTGCTCTACGTGTCATATTTACCGGACAAAAAATTAAATAGATTTAATTAAAATGATGATACAAAATCATAAATACATAGTGGAAGTAAACGAAGACATAGTCGAGATCTGTCCCACTTATTGAATTTGTGGGTTTGGGATTATAGCTTTTCAACCCATAATTAATAACACGGTCAAATGGGTTAAGTACGTTCGATCCTTCCGGATTAGTCAGCCGATGCAACGTGGTTCGCCAGACATTTTTGTTGAGCACGATGTTGAATTTAAAGGGGCGAAATGACATAAATACTCTTATAGGGTTAAACCGTTTCAAAAATACCATTTCCCAAAATGATTATTAAACGAAAAAAATTTGAAGAAAAGACAAATTTGCCTTTAATGTTCGAACGTGAAAAAACCAGTGTTCTAAAAATCCCGCCTAGGCGCCGCTTAGGCCCCGCCTAGGCGCTAGGCGTTCCCTTACCGCCCGATTAATTTCTAGGCGGTCCTTTTTTTTAAAAAAATTATATTATAATTACATTAAATAAAAATAAAATATATATATTCGCCTAGCCCGCCTAGACACCGCCTAAGTCCCGCCCAGGCGCTCTGGGCGCTAGGCGCTGGGTGTCCGCCCGCCTAGCGCCTAGCGCTTTCTTGAACCTTGGAAAAAACCCACGATCTGCAGTTTTTCGACGTGAAAAACTGTCAAAAGCGAGAAAGCCAAACAATTTTTCGACGTGAAACCTATTTAAAAGTTTATAGCAAGAAAGAATAAGTGATGTCGAACTTGAGAGGGATCGATTTGAAGTTGCCAAGAAGGAAAATGGCTAGAATCAGCAGCAACAGCAGTGAAGAAGAGAGCACGAGTCAATCTTCAATGGCGTCAATAAGTGTAAGTACATCGATTTCTAGGATTTTGCAAGCTTTCGAAAATGGTTTATTGATTTGAAATGGGTGAGTGAGTGAGTCGGTTGGGTCGCAAGGGTCGTAGGAGTTGCATGAACATCTTCGACTCAGTGAGTCGGTTGAGTCGCAAGGGTCGCAGGAGTTGCATGACCATCTTCGACTCAGTGAGTCGGTTGTCTCAATGAGTGGGATGGGTCACAATGGTCGTTTGAGGGGCGTGGGTCGGTTGAGTCTCAGTGAGTCGGTTGAGTGTCGCAGAGTGTGGGTCGGTTGAGTCTCCGTGAGTCGGTTGAGTGTCGCAGAGTGTCTGAGGGTCGTTTGAGTCGCATGGGTCGCAGGGGTTGGTTGAGTCGCATGGGTCGCAAGGGTCGGTTGAGTCGCATGGGTCGCACGGGTCGGTTGAGTCGCATAGGTCGCTTAAATCGGTAGAAGTATAATGTATTCGTAATTGGTCATTTTGCAGGTGACGCCAAAGCCGAAGTTTGTGTATGAATTCAAACACATGGACAAAATGCCAAAGATCACCACCAAGTGTTATCCTCACGAGGCAATAACGGCGCTGAGAGGGCTCTTAGATGAACACGAGTTGTATTGCTTCGAGAAGGAGTCACAATTTAGGCATTTATTCCATTTACAATGTGACTCCACATTGACGAAAGTTCAAATGTCTATCCTACTAAATCACTCCGTGATTATACGGGACAAGACGGAGTTGTGGTTCGTCATAAACGCCATTCCCATCCGGTACTCTATAGTGGAGCACGCACTAATTTCCGGATTGAAATGCGAACCATATCCCATAGGATGGGAGTCCATGATGGGTGTCACATTCAGGCTAAAGAATTTCGGCCGTGGAAAGGTGACCCTCGAACAAGTCAGTGAAAAGCTTATGAAGGCAAAGAATTCCGACGACCAAAAGAGGTTGGCAACTTTGATGTGTTGGCGCAAGTTATAGCTCACAACTCTATCAGCCATGATCTCATTGACATGGTTGATGACTTGGAATTTTGTGAAGGCTTTCCATGGGGTCGTTACACATTCGAGAAGATTGTGGATACTTGTCGCAAGCACGTTAGCGGGGAATCACCGAAACCAAAATGGTATTGTGGCGGTTTCATGATCCCACTAATGGTAAGTTGTATATATTATTCGAATAACTTGAATGTTTTCGTACTTTTTGCATTCTTATCATTTTGTTTTAATGTTTCAGTTACTTCCATTTGAAACCATCCTTAGTTTGGGCGAAAA
>CM071861.1:10823594-10843373 GCA_036759665.1 Gynandropsis gynandra
AAGACGTGGGACCTTGTCTCTCATCAAACCGCAAGCAACGTTGTTGGCTGCAAATGGGTTTTCCGTATCAAACGAAAACCCGATGGTTCCATTGATCGCTACAAGGCTCGCTTGGTTGCTAAAGGCTTTCATCAACGTCCGGGAGTGGATTTTCACGAGACTTTCAGTCCTGTGGTCAAGCCCGCAACCATCCGCACCGTGCTTAGTCAACAACGCCTTCCTTCAAGGCACACTCACCGAAGATGTATACATGGAGCAACCACCTGGTTTTGTTGACAAGGACCACCCACTTCACGTGTGCAAACTCCGGAAAGCTATCTATGGTCTCAAACAAGCTCCCCGTGCGTGGTACTCTGAGTTACAGTCGTTTTTGCTTCACATTGGCTTCAAGAACTCTCTCGCGGACGCCTCACTCTTTGTGCTCAATACGTCAACTACGAAGCTCTATGTTCTCATCTAAGTCGATGATATGATCATCATGGGCTCTTCTTCCACTCAAATTCAGACCTTCATCAAGTTTTTGGCGTCTCGGTTCTCCATTAAAGATCTCGGTGCTCTAACCTTCTTCCTCGGAATTGAAGCCACGCAGACACCACGGGGTCTCCACTTGTCGCAGCGGAAGTATATCACGGATCTTCTCATTCAGACCAACATGAATGAGGCAAAGCCTGTCTCGACACCATTGCCATCGACCTCACGGCTCACCATTTCCTCGGGCTCACCTCTGTCCGACCCCACTGAATTTCATCAACTCATTGGCAGTCTACAATATCTTTCCCTCACGCGTCCAGATGTTAGCTATGCCGTCAACAAGTTGTCTCAATTCATGCATCAACCCACGGATGAGCATTGGCTTTGCGCCAAACGTGTGCTTCGTTATCTTGCTGGTTCTCGTGCCCAAGGTATCTTTCTTGCAGCTCACAACGCTTTGTCCTTATCTCAGCGCCAATCCGGTTTTCCACTCCCGTATGAAGCACCTTGCCCTTGATTACTTCTTTGTTCGTGGTCAAATTGAAGCTGGTACACTTCGTGTTTCTCACGTGCACTCCAAGGACCAACTCGCCGACCTCCTCACAAACCTCTTCCGCGGTTACAATTTCACGAGTTATGTTCCAAGATTGGAATCACCTCAGGTGATTCATCTTGCGGGGGCGTATGAAGGATATTATGATATTATTGTATTAATGGTATTATTGTAATTTACTATTCCCTAATTAGGTCAAATCATTAACCTCTTGTATATATAGCCGTTTATGGCTTTTCAGTAATCAATAATTCAGATTACCTTTCACACTTGACACCACTTAAAAAGATAAAATTTTATTTACAAGTAAAGTTTTGTTATTTTTCATTGAATTTAAAAAATATAATTATCTAATATTACGCTTTTAAAATAATATTGTTTTCTTGGAGTCAGTTTTCCCATAAAAACGCTGATGATATGGCTTTGGCTCTTTCAAAAAAGACATTATAGATGATGGCATGGCCATTCTCCATCAATTTAAGAAATAATTATAAGAACGATGCATCAAGCGTCTTGAGGTGACACTTGAGGATTATACTATGAAGATGTGTCACATGGAGAGCATTATAGAAATCATAGTCGACCGACCATACTAGTATTCGCCATCACTGCCACCACTGCCTGTTGACTTTTCTCCCGAAATTATCAATTGGTATTTGTTGAAAGTGTAAAATTTCAATTAAATTTTCAATGGTCATCCATTGAAAGTTTTAAATTCATCACATCTTTGTTTATGTGTATTAATTTATAATTTCAAAATTCTCGCCAATATATCAACAGACTATCAACAACGCCCGTTGATAATTTTTCAGTGTTTCAATTACTCGATCCGTTAAAACTATCAACATACGTAGTGTGGTAAATTTTGGGTTGCATGCCTCGAGGTTTATTGTTCACTCTCGGTATACGGTGTTCTACTTGGATCATCATCATGGAATACTAAGAACGGACTATGATTTCTCGATCATCGGCCACTGAGCACTTGTTTATAATGTTTGTTGTTGCGAGATAAAATGGCTTCGGAAAGTCCTACTTAACCTCATTGTTTTCTTCGTTACGAAGTAGCTTGCTATTTTTTTGACCAAGGTTGTTCCTCAGGGCACATTTGATTATCTTCTTTGCATTTGACTATCAGACAAATTATATGTTTTTAATACCCCATCAACATGTGTTCTTGGTTCTTTAAGATATTAGTTTACCTATATTTAGTAGTTTTTCCTAAACCTAGTAATACCATATGACTAATGCACTTGGAGTTAAGGAATCGAAGAGACTCGCACATTAAGCGTGTTGTCCTGTGGAACTTATTTCGCACACATGATATGATCAAACACCAAATAGATATTGATCAACACAGAATTTGGTCTAATGATTTTGACCATTTTAATATAAAATTTGATTTCACATCCAATATATATGGTATATTTTATTTATTATCTTGAATTTGAATAGAGAGCATTGTTCTTGTGATCCTTTTCATGTATATAAAGATGGACCCAACCATTAAACGACCTAACTCAATCCAAATTTAAACCGTTCTTAGGACTGTTCATATTGAAAATTTTCTAATCCACTAATTTTGTTGGTCGGTCGATTAGTCTATACGAGTCTCATAATCACGTTTTATAATATGTAATTTACACAAACAAATATGGCCTAAAAATTTGCTTCAACAAACATACTTCTCTTAATATAATTCAATTTCAACCCTCTTTATGCATGAATTTATTCAACAAATTGCAAGTAATATTTATGAAAACTAAAATTTATATCATACATGTGTAGAAAAACATGAAAAACTAATATATGTATATTTTATAAGCAAAAAATAGAAGAATAAAATATAATCTTATTTCAACATACTAATCAAGTGATCTACCGTGTTTCTAAACATTAAATATGCCAAAGATACATATTACTCATATTTACAATAAATATAATTTAATTTATTGTAAAAATGAAAATGTAAGCGAGCAAAAGAACGAATTTTGATTAATTGTTACTTTAGGATGGTCAATCCGGGTTCTAGTTCGGATTTTTCGGGTTTCGGTTTGGGTTCGGTTCTTCGGGTTTTGAAAAAATGGATCCGAATTGAACCCGAATGTTTTAGATCCGAGTTCGATTCGAGTTCATGTTGTTCGAGTTCAAAAGCATTGGACCCGAAATAATCCAAATTACATTTGGATATTTGGGTAGTTTGGGTTATTTGGGTTGTTCGGGTTATTCGGATTCGGTTTTTGGGTATTGTACAAAATTTGGGATTATTCAGTTTTAGAATTCTTTAGATAATTTGTTTGTAATATAAAACAAAATAAAAATATCAAATATAACATAAAAATACATATACGAAAATATACTAGTATTTTTTAGTGTTTGTTAACTTTTAAAAAATTTAAGTTATATTTTTTTATTTTTATTTTTAAAATTGGGTTGTTTGGGTTTCTCGGATTCAATCCGAACCCGAATCGGACCGACCCGAACCCGAACGGGCTCTGAAATTTGAACAGATATGGGTTCTTAAAGTAACTTGTATTCCAAACGATTCGGGTTGTTCGAATCGGTCCGATTCGGGTCGGTCCGGATAACCCTGATTAGCCACCCCTCTTAAATACCCATTTTACCGTCACAAAATCACATACTAAGTAAGAATTTCTTATGATGTTTCACTCCACATTGGTCAGAAGATGGATCCATAAATTTAAGCATATAATTTAAGATAGTCATGAATTCTTAAATTAGGTTTTAGATTAAGTTAGACTAAAACCTTTTTATCATCATATCAGGTTTCGGCTCGTCTTAATTTTAAATATTTTGATGTTGGATCTATTTTTTTTATGTACACGTTCGAGAACCGATCCTCAACGTGAAGGTGTATTATATTGTATTATGTCAAATAAATTAAAACGTGAATATATTGATTAACATATGTGATATTGGACAATTAAAAAACTTTGAACTAGTTTTTTATCCAAATTTATTTGTTAAAAGATAATTATATTGTTCGTGTCTTTAATGCAATCCCAATAAATTTTAATTATTTTTACTAGAAGTTACATAAAATAACAATCAACACATAGATCACAATTAAATCCGTTTTCACTTGAATATCAATACATTTATTTTTATAATTATTTCAAAATTTTCTTTTTATTTTCTTTTTACTTCCTTCTATTTTTAAAATGTTACTTTTCTTTTAGTTTTCTTACTCTCTTCCTCTAATTACACAAATCCTTTGCTAGTCCAAATACTCCGACCCATTCAGAGGATCTTGATCAAGACCATTCAGAGGATCTTGATCAACACAAAAAATCGAAGACTGGATTTCACATGGAGGGTTTCAATGGAGGAAACACACGGTTCCAAACGGAGATTTTCCGTTATCACAAGCACTCAAGGAGTCGTCTTCAACCTCCTGTGCATTCTCTCTCCTCTAATGGAGCAGTAACAGAATCCATTTTGAAAAATAACAAATACTCGATCTTGAGTTCTTTAGCTAGCTAAGACGTTGTACATAGTCTCCTATAAATAGATGATGTACTAAATTTTGTAAAATATGAAAATACAGTTCTTTGAAATTCAATTATTCTTCTTCAATTCATCCTTCTCTTTGCTCATTCTCAACAATTCACATGGTATTAGAGCTTGAAGATATAGAGTAAATCTTACTCTTGGCCATGGCAATAAATCAAACGGTGAAAGTCAAACACAATTTCCATTTCCAGTTTATATCAATATATCAAACTTTGTTACTATACTACAAGAAAAATAAGATTTAGGGACTGCAAAATTCGTCCCTAATCCATCCCTAAACATGTTTAGGGACGACCAAGAGGCATCCGCAAACGACCGTCACAAAATGATATTCGTTCCTAATTCGTCCGTAAATAAATACGAAAATTTCAGTCTGCAAACCGTCCGTAATTGCAGACCACCAAGCCGTTCGCAAATCGACGGGAAAAATCAGAGAAATTTAAAAAAAAATTACGGACGGGCGGCCGATCTGGATTCGCGGACGCCCCTCTCCGTCCCCAAATTTGCGGACAACCCATTCGTCCGTCTACAAATGTAGACAGAGACGACTGTCCGTAATTTAAAAATAAAAAATAAAATTGAAATTTAATTTAATTTTAAATATTTTTATACATAATAGTAGTTAATTAGAAATCATATGTGAGTAACATTTGAAATTTGGAATCGTCGTTATCGGAACTCAGAACGGCCACCAGAACTCGGGAGGGGCGGTAGAACTCGGGACGACCGTCGAAACTCGGGACGGCCGTCGGAACTCGTGACAGGCGGTGGAACTGGGGACAAATGGCGGAACTCGAGACGAAAATTGGAACTCGGGGAAATCATAAGAGAAAGGAATGGAGAGAAAGATTGAATGAAATGAACAATGGGGGTGGGATGAAATTTATAGATTTTTTTTTCGGACGGTGGAGAAAAACCGTCTGTAAACCGTCCACAATTACGGAGAGAAAGAAAACAGCAGTCTGCAACTATGGACGGAAAGGAAACATTTATCCGTAATTACGAACGGAAGAAAACGGTAGTCCACAATTACGGACGGAAAGAAAACGGTCGGCCGCAATTGCGAACAACCCGTGGCCGTCCGAAAATTTACGGACAGACAACTCGACCGTCCGCAAATTTGAGGACCAATAGCTCGATCATCTGCAATTTCCCCGCACCCCCCAACGTGGAAATCACATAAACTCGATATGATTTGCGGACCAATAGCGGGACCTCCGTATGCTAGTGGCTGTTAAATCCCTAAGATGGTATCTATCGATTCTCGGTTAATCGGAATACAATGCAAATATCCATCATCATAAATAATGGGATCTAACAGGAATAGTCGAGCATCATTGAGAATAATCGATATCAATGTTGCATGAAGACTAGTATGTGTAAATTGATATGAGATATCTATTTAACACATAGCTACATGTTACAGAACAATGTACATGATCGATCCTAATGAGATTGATATATGGATTTTTATATGACTATCATAACAATTCTCATAGTGATTATGGTATATATATAATCCTATGACTTGAGATCGCCAGAGATCTTAACATAAGTAATTGCATGCTTTGACACTATCAAACGTCACTCGTAAATGGGTGGACAAACAAGATAGTGATTGGGTATGCAATTTATAGTATGTTGTTTGATCGAGATAAATATTTTTCCCTCCTATATAACAAGATTGATGTCACGAGCTCACATATTGAACTAGATAAGTATGATATGTTTCATGACTCATGTTCAATCTAGACATCAAGGACAAAGGGATTAATTTACATAAATCACAAGATTTGAAATGTCGAGTCATAAACAATCTCATTGTATATTTCATTCATAAACATATAGACATTTTGAGTCTTTCACCTTGCAATCAAGCGTTCTTTAATAAAATTGATAAGGAAATCGAGCCAAGGACATACAAAGAAGTGCAAGGAAGCTATGAATGCCGATAAGCCGTCCCGAAGCCATTCTCAAGAGGATATGTGGACGTTCCAGATTAGGGACTGCGACCCAGGGGCGTCTGCAAATTGCGGACGGCACTCGGTTCACCGTCCTTAATCCGGGATGCCCTCGGTGTCCGTTTCTAATCCGTCCGCAATTGCAGACCGCTTAGGGACTGCTTGTCCATCCGAAAATTTAGGGACATATTAGGGACCGATTTAGGGACCGCTTAGGGACTGCTTGTCCATCCACAACCTTTCTCTTCTGAAACGCTCAATTCGAGTCACTTCTGCAGAGTCAGAAACATCTTGGGTTCATTGATGGTTCAATACAAGAACCACCCTAAACAGTTCAAGAAATCAAAGATGATGTAGCAACATACATTCAGAATCCAACTCATGATTCCTTGTTACAAACGGATTAGCTTATCATGTCTTGGATCATTGGTACACTATCTGAAGACGTTTTCAGCCATGTTGTTGGTAAAAATTCTACAATGGAGGTATGGTCTTGCCTTAAAAATCATTATATTCAAAGATCAGTTGCCAGGAAATTCGATTTGCTAGCTTCTTTACAACTTCTAACTAAAGAAGGTAAAACATTAGTTGAATATTTGAGTCAATTCAAAGCTATATGTGATAAGTTGGAATCAATTGGTAAACCAGTTCAAGAACCTATGAAGATCTTTACATTACTTCATGGGTTAGGCAAGGAGTATGAAGCCTTTGCAACTGTAATCTGGACATCAATGCACAAGCCTCCAATTCAAACGTATGAAGATGTTGTATCTCAACTAAACAGACTGATACTTGGCAGCTCTTCAATCCAGTTTACTAATGTCTCTCATCATATAGCCTTTCCTGCCAAAGCTGGATATAATTCACAGAATCAAGGATATGGAAGAAGGAACTTCAACAACAGAGGAGGCAAACCAACATTCAGAGGTAACAGAAACTATACAACAAGAGGAAAAGGATTCTCACAGCAGGTCTATTCACCTTATTTTTAGAACTTACAAAATTCAAATGACAATTTGCCTAACAATAATAATTCACAACATTCATCTACAAGATTGTTATGTCAGATTTTTTGTAAGACAGGACATGATGCCTTACGGTGTTGGCATCGTTTTGATCATGTATTTCAAAGTAATGATATACCACAAGCCGTCACAGCTGTTCAGTTGACTCAACATTCTTAAACATATTGGTTTCCAGATTCTGAAGCATCAGTTCATATTACAATTTCTACTCATCATCTACAAAATTCAACTCCATATGTTGGACCAGAAAGTGTGATGATTGGTGATGGTTCATACCTTCCAATTTCACATGTTGGATCTACTGCAGTTTCAATTTCAGAAGGTATTTTACCAATTAATCATGTTCTGGTAGTTCCTTCAATTATCAAATCATTATTATCAGTTTTAAAGCTTACTCAAGATTATCCTTGTGAGGTTACTTTTTATGCTAATGGTGTTTGCATTAAGGATTTAATATCGCAGAAGGTTCTAGCTAAAGGAAACAAACATGAAGGAATCTACATGTTGCAAAACATCAGATTTTAAGGCCTTCTATTCTACTAGACAATGTTCAACAACTCATGATATTTGGCATTATCGTTTAGGTCATGCTAACTTCAACATTATGCAAGAACTCATTAAAATGATTCTTTTAAGATCAATAAACCATCTTCGAATCTATGTGAATTCTATCAGCTTGCTAAAATTAGTAGATTACCATTTTTTTTATTCTGATTATCATGCTAAAGAACCATTAGAAAGGATTCACTGTGATTTATGGGTTCCTGCATCTACATCTTCACTACAAGGTTTCAGGTTTTTATGTCATTTTTATTGATAATTTCTCTAGATTTTTTTGGTTATATCCTCTAACATATAAATCGGATTTTGACAATATTTTTGTATCATTCCAAAAGATGGTGGAGAATCAATTTTCTTGCAAAATTAAGTAGTTTCAAAGTGATGGAGGAGGTGAGTTTAACAGCATTTTCTTTCAGAAACATCTTCTGCAGCATGGTATTAAACATCTTGTGTCATGTCCTCATATATTTGAACAAAATGGGTTAGCTGAAAGGAAGCATCATCATCTCACTAAATTAGGATTAGCTATGATGTTTCATGCTAAAATACCTCTCAAATACTGGGTGGACACATTTTACACAGCAAACTACATTAGTAATTTGTTACCATCTTCCTCATTGTCCAAGAGAATACCATATACAATCTTGTTTAAAAGACCAGTAGATTACTCTGCTCTTAGAGTCTTTGGTTGCTACTGCTATCCCTGTCTTTGGTCTTATACACAGAATAAATTTGATCCAAGGTCCTTAAATTGTGTGTTCTTGGGATACAGTGAGAAATACAAAGGATACATATGTCTTTATCCTTTAACAGGTAAGGTATACATTACTATACATGCATTGTTTGATGAACAAAATTTTCCTTTTCAGGATTGTTACCAGCATTTAGTTCCATAAGCTGATACATCAATGTCAAAAGCATGGCAATTGGGTTTCATAACACAATCTCAGTTCACTCAAAACCAGTTTATTCTACCAAGGTATCAATGTTCTTATTCTGTTTTGGAAATGTTTTCTAATAAACCAACAACAGACTCTCCATTATCCACTTCATAAGGATCAAATAATGTCTCTGAAGCCTCTCCATTATCAACAGAAGGTTTAAATTATTTTTTCCCTTGTAATGAGATTATATCTACTGATTTAACAAATTCAAATAGTTGAATAAGCAAATCAACATCCTATGATTACTAGAAGCAAGTCTGGAATCTATAAACCAAATCCTAAATATATTTTGTTTGCTAGTATGGACATTCCACAAGAACCAAAATCAGTTAAATCTGTTTTAAAACATATGGGATTGTATCAAGCAATGATGACTGAAATGGATGCATTACAAATCAACAATACTTGGACTTTAGTTCCATTCTCTGCAGATATGAATATTTTAGAATGCAAATGGATTTTCAAAACTATGCTTAATGCTGATGGATCTTTAAACATGTTAAAAGCTAGATTAGAGGCTAAAGGCTTTCATCAAGAAGAAGGTATTGATTATTTGGAAACATTTAGTCCAGTAGTTAAAACTGCAACTATCATAACTGTGTTGTCTATTGCAGTGGTTAATAATTGGTCAATCTCACAATTTGATGTTACGAATGCCTTTTTACATGGAGATTTAATTGAGGATATTTATATGCAACAACCTCCTGGTTTTGAAGATCTCAATCATCCTACTCATGTATGCAAATTACATAAATCTCTTTATGGTTTAAAACAGGCTCCTCGAGCTTGGTTTAATAAATATAACTGCTTTTTGCTAGAATTTTGTTTTCATTGCAGTATTTCAGATCCTTCTTTATTTGTTTATCAACAAGACTCAGATAATGTTTATCTTCTACTGTATGTTGATGATATGATCTTAACTCGAAATTGTGAAAAATTGTTAAAGAAACTTATTGCAGCTTTGACTATCAGATTTGCTATGAAGGATCTTGGTCAGTTGCATTACTTTCTTGGGGTTCAAAGTGTGTTTTATTCATCGGGGTTGTTTCTTCATAAAGAAAAATAAGCATTCGATCTTCTTACAAAAGCTGGTATGGTAAATTGTAAGCATGTAGCTACTCCCTTGCATTTGAAATTGAACAATTTAGACTCAAGTTCAGATAAGTTTCCTGATGCAACTTACTTTCGTCAATTGGCTGATGGGTTACAATATCCCATTCTACCTCGTCCTGATATTAACTTTGCTGTGAATTTTATTTGTCAAAGGATGTATGAACCTACAATATCTGATTTTTCTTTACTAAAAAGAATTCTTCGTTATGTTAAAGGTACCATCACTCTTGGTTTACACATTCATAAAAATAGTATATTAACTTAGTTGCATTCAGTGATAGTGATTGGGTGAGGTGTTTATCTACTAGACGTTCAACAGCTAGTTTCTGTACATTTCTTGGTTCAAATATACTCTCATGGTCAGCTAAAAGGCAACCAACAGTTTCAAGATCATCTACCGAGGCAGAATATAGAGCTTTAGCATCAACCACAGCTGAGCTCACTTGGCTGAGTTTTATTCTTCGTGATCTTGGTATTTCACAACCGGGACCTTCAGTGCTGAATTGTGATAATCTTTCAGCTACCTTTCTTGCAACCAATCCTAAATTCTATGGTCGATCGAAACATATCGAAATTGATTACCATTTTGTGCGGAAAAAGGTAGCTCTTGGGTCTGTTATTATCAAACATATTTCTAACACATTGCAGGTTGCAAATATTTTTACGAAATCTTTATCACGAGATCATTTTATTCATCTTCGAAGCAAACTGAATGTCGACTTCCCGTCGGACATCAGTTTGAAGGGGAGTATCAGTCTAAACACTCCGACCCATTCAGAGGATCTTGATCAAGACCATTCAGAGGATCTTGATCAAGACAAACAAACGAAGACTACTGGGTTTTACACGGAGGGTTTCCGTTATCACAAGCACTCAAGGAGTCGTCTTCAACCTCCGGTGCATTCTCTTTCCTCTAACGGATCAGTAATAGAATCCGTTTTGAAGAATAACAAATACTCAATCTTGAGTTCTTTAGCTAGCTAAGGCGTTGTACATAGTTTCCTATAAATAGACGTACTCAATTTTGTAAAATTTGAAAATACAGTTCTTTGAAATTCAATTTTTCTTATTCGATTCATCTTTCACTTTGTTTATTCTCAACAATTCACATCTTTTACATTTGTCTAACGAAAAGACAAACAATGCATTTTTTACAGAACTAAACCCTAATTACGTCCTTTGTATATTTTAACCATTTGGGAAAAAAATCAACAATAATTAGTGCAAAATAAAAACTATAATCTCTTTTAGTTATTAAATTATATCTCTTTTAGTTATTAAATTATATCATAATTTTTTTTCAATTCTGTTAGCTACAACTATATATATATATATACACTAAAAGAGAATGTCAAATTAAAAGTGATTTGGCATTCTCTATCCGTTGGATTTACTATAATTCTGATTTGAAGTATTTATGGTCGTTGGATTCACTTTACTGCATTTTGATACATGTCCCAAAAATTTATGTTCATATAATTATTCGAAATTTAGCTGTTATGGGCTTCTAAGCCCATTTTTTGCGGCTGTGATATTCTTCTTAATCATGTGACACTATACATATCGTATGATATGTCTCTCTTTTATTTTTGAAATTTTTTATATTATTAAATAAAAAATTATAAGAAAATCAGAAATATATTATTTTCCAAAACTTTTAATTTTTTCGATTTTTCTTAACTAATAAGATGGTTTTGATAATAATAACAATAATAAGTAATTCAAATTAAATTTAAAATCAATTCAATCATACGATATAGAAACATATTTATAATTTAAACAGTTTATAATTCGAAAAAAAATTGAAAATATCAAACTAATGAAAAATATTATAAAATCTTAATAATTTTATATGATATTATATATTTTTTTAAAATATTTTTAAGAAATTTCGCATGAAGAGCGCGGATGTTAAACTAATTAATATATATATATATATATATATTATGAATCTATTTTAAAATATTATATCGGTATATAAACTATTTTTCCAGTACATGAATTTCATTTCTAACAATATAAAAACTATGATAATTACATATTGTCAAATTAGTCAGTAAATATATATCGTATTAATATACACATCAGTGGTCATTCATTTTCAATCCGGTAGAGTGCTTTCGTCGTTTATGTTATACTGTTCTTTTGAAATTTTCTATTTGTTTTATATAACAAACAAAGGCAATCAATTTATTCATACCTTAAACAATTTTAAAAAGTGATAGACAAATTCGCTTATACCAGAAAAAAAAAATACCTCGAAGCGAACGTAAGTTCAGTAAAGAGTACAAAACGTAACTCATTCGAATCTTGGAAATCCAATAACACATGATCCGAGGAGCTCGTGATCCCAGAGGGATTGCCTCCCAAAAAGTTTTAATAGTAATAATAATAATAATAATAATAATAATAATAATATAACTAAATAAATAAACCGTATATTAATTGGTGATATTCTGTTTAATTTAAAATTTTTGAATTAATTTTTGAATTTAATATATTTAACATAATATAAAAATATAAATTCGTCTCAATTTCAATATTTTAAATTTATATTTTTCATTGTGATAAATACTATAATGAAAAAGTTGGAATTGGATATGAAAATTGATATTATATTGTATTGTCTTACTATATACACTTTTAATATATATATATATATATATAATATGTTGGAAATTTTTAAATTCTTAGAGTTTAAATCAATTTTTAAATTTAATAAGGTCAAATATCATATTAATTATATATAAATAAATAAAAACCAATTGAAAGGCAAGAAAATAGACATTACTTGCTCTATAAAACGTCAACCACGTGTGACATATTTGACGATATCAGGGGTGACACCATTTCCTCTCTTTGCGTTACCCTTTGAATCCAAAACCTCAAACTTTACCTCAAAATAGTATATGATATTTCCAAATACCATTTTTTTCCTATTTTGGTATTTAAACAAACCTACGCCACTCTTAGATTTTATTACTGTGACGCAAAATAATATATACTTGGGTATATATTCTTCATATAAAATCCCATGAAAGATATGGTTACATTGCCCAAAAACATTTCTCGTAAAAGTTACCGTTAAAATACGTGTCATACTCATATTCTGTATAAAATGTGGTATTTGCGGATGTGGTCGACATTACATATCATCAAAGTTATAGTAAATAATAATGCATTACCATCTTAATTGTATATTAGAAAATGTTATTTGAATATTTCGTATTTCGTATTTAGTTTGAGTTTCCTTTCATTAATTTTGTCAATGAAGAAAAAACGAATCACATATCTCATGAGTAATGAATATCACATTTCTAATTTCCCCCAAGAGGCCAATGGGTTCTTGTGCACTATACATATCCAAGATTATATTAATTAAAAGGGGTAAACTCAAAAAAAACCTTCAAAAATAACTTTTAATAAAAAAACCCTATACTTTTAACTCATCAAAAAAACCCTTCAAAAATAATTTTTAATAAAAAAAACCCTACACTTTTAACTCATAAAAAAAATCTTCAAAAATAACTTTTAACAAAAAAAACCATGCACTTTTAACTCATATAAAAACCCTAAAATATTTTTTAAACCCTAATAACTCATAAAATAAAAACCCTAATAACTCATAAAATAAAAAAGAAAATGAAAAAAAATTGAAATATTAATCCTAAAATTCTAATAACTATTTCTTGAAATTAAAATAAAAGGGGTATATTTGTTGTTTTCAAGAAAATTAATCTTCAAAATTTTAGTTTAAAAAATATATAGTTTTATTTTTAATTTCAAGACATAGTTACTAGAATTTTAGGATTAATATTTCAATTTTTTTCATTTTCCTTTTTATTTTATGAGTTATTAGTGTTTTTATTTCATGAGTTATTAGAGTTTAAAAAATATATTAGAGTTTTTTTATGAGTTAAAAGTGTAGGGTTTTTTTTTATTAAAAGTTATTTTTGAAGGTTTTTTTTGTGAATTAAAAGTGTAGGGTTTTTTTTATTAAAAGCTATTTTTAAAGATTTTTTTGAGTTTATCCCTAATTAAAAAACATTAATTTGTTATCGCACTAAATTTAATTTAATTACTTAAATTAACTAATTAATTATCCCCGGTCTCCTCTCCGAAGCAACACTAAGTTCACCTCTTCGAGGCATTTGTTCACCTTCAACCCCTCGTCCATACACCTTCCGCCACGTGTCACACTCTCCCCACATGCACCCACTTGTGCGCATATTTTTCACATATAAAATATGCATATATACATACATATAAATGCTATTTGTTTTCTTCTCAAGGTTATTCAATGGTGGAGTCATGGAGAGAGGAACTTCTTCGTCGTCTTCGATCTGGCGGCCTAACGTCGAGATTTCTCCGAGCTGTCCACGTTGTGGTTCGTCGAATACAAAGTTTTGTTATTACAACAATTATAGTCTCACTCAACCTCGTTACTTCTGCAAAGGCTGCCGGCGGTATTGGACCAAAGGCGGCTCCCTCCGCAACGTACCTGTCGGGGGTGGCTGCCGGAAAACTCGGCGACCGAAATCCTCCTCCGCGTCGTCTGGTAAGAACCCTTCGGGTGGGTGTTATAATAATCATAACAATGGTAAGGAGGAGTCTTGCGGCTCTGCCTCCGCCAGACCAAACATTGATCTCGCCGCTGTTTACGCCAATTTCTTGAACCCGAATCCAGGCAGCAAATCCAAGAACGAGCCGCATAATGGTTTCGATCTTGATTCGTGTGGATCACCGCTCATAAATTCTGTTGAAAACCCTAAAGATCATGCCTCCTTAGGTCTCACGTGGAGTTCGGAAATTAATGACCATCATCATGGTTATCATCATCTTCGTCATCATCCAATGTTGTACGCGGGTCAAGAACCTAATAGTGTTCAAGAATGCAATTTTGGATTGCCTCCATTGCCCGGTGAAGAGTTGGTCGCTACAGATCATGGAGTTTGGTCGGATACTTTGTTGATCGGTAACCAAACCGGTACTTTACCAGTTCAGGAAAATGAACCGGTTGTTCATTTCGGAGAGGAACCTGACGATCCCACGAACTTATTGTTCGGCAGTTGGAGCCCTTTTGATTTCTCGGCCGATGGATGATATAACATATATACATACATATATATATATAGTTGTGTGTGTTTGTGTGTATTAGCATTATACTTTGATTCTGATACTATATATGGTAAAACTTAGAGCTCTATGTGTTGTAATTCTACACATCTGTATAGTTCGAACAATCAATACACAACGATACAAGTTTGGCTCATATTATAGCCTAAGAAATAAGCTATATGACATGAAACTTAGTATATATTTTCATATCATACACGTTTTTTAATAGCTTTATCACTCGACTTCCTCAAATAAATTGTTCATCTCTTCTCTCATTCGTTTATCAGACCATCCGGATCCTAGATATAATACGACACATTCCATAGTTCTGATTTTTTTACCAATAACACCTATATATCTTCTTACGGAATTACGTTTTGCGAAGACTATAGTGTATAAAATTCTAGTTTCTACAATATTTAGATCGTTCCGTAATTCAAAATAAAAGAAATATATTTTGGTCATAATACAGAAGATTTTGCTTTTTTGAAAATAAAAATAAAAATGAGTCTTGCACACGTGTGGAAGTTCAATGTTCATATAAAATGGTTTCGTATCTTCCACATGTGAAGATCCTTCTTCGAAACGGAGTGTCAGAAAAAGGGAACATTTGTTTCTACTTTTGTTTAACTCTTATATGTACCTTTATCAACATTAATATATCAGACTACGCTATATATATATATATATATTATTTATGTTAAATTGATAGTTTTCTTCGTCCTAATTTAAATCGATTCTCTTTCCACTATTAAAAAGTAACAAATTTAGTGCAATTTAGTATTGACGAAACCAAAATTACCGTTTGAAATACGGCTTTCCAATGTAAAATTAACATAAAATAGTTCTTATGTTATTCCGACTATTGTGGACGGAGAATCGGTCCTTAAACCGCCGTAGAATCTATAAAAAAAATTGGGACGGTTGAAAAACCGGTTCTACATATTAAAAAAATACAATTATGTAATTTTATATTAAAGTTGTGCTAAACGTGTGTGTATATATATATATACATTCAATCATTATGAATTAATACATAATTACAATCTCATTATGATATTAGAACCAAAGTCATAAGAAAAACACTAACTTTCTTTTCTTCGCTGATCTTCTCAACCACCCTTCCTCCAGCAGACCGACGACCAGCCTCTATCTTCCTCCTTGTGCACGACCGTCGGTCACTCTCCCTCCTACAGACCGACCGCCCGCCAGACTCACCTTCTTCGACGCTGTTCCACTTAGATCTGCAGCCGTCCCGACAGATCTGCAGTCGTTCCAGCCAGATCTACAACTGTCCCGACAGTTCTACAGCCGTCCCGACAGTTTTGCACCGCCGGACCACCAGACCGCTCCAGCTGCACCGTCTAGATCTCCAGCTGAAGCTCCAATGGTGCCGTCCTAGCCGACTAGATCTCAACTTGACGAGATCTACACCACCAAGTCCGAACCTCGCCATCACTAGCCTAAACCCGATCGTCGTCTAGATCTCCAACCACCGTCCAGATCTCCAACCACCGCTTCTCTCTTCTTCCTGCAGATTGTCTCATTAGACGTCAACTCGTGAAACCATGGTCACCGAACACAACCCCTCCTCGTCTGCTCACACAGAGACCACCGCTAACTTCAATGTCTCCGAACTGCAGAAAACTTTTCTCATTATTAATGTGGAGAACGTCACCAAATTATCAGTCACAAACTACTTCACTTGGAGTGTCTAAGTGAGAGCACTCCTCAAGGGACATCAACTCGATTATTTCATCGCTGAAAACCCACGTGCGCCACCTGCCACAATTCTCATTGACGGCTTGATACAAGCTAACCCGACCTTTGAGCCATGAAAACAACAAGATCGATTACTTTTCGGTGCAATTCTTAGTGCCCTCTCTATTTCTCCACAACCTTTGATTTCCCGATGCTCCTCAACACGCGAAGCGTGGCTTAAGTTAGCTACAATGTATGTCAGACGGAGTGTAAAAGGAGCACAACCGATTGATGAGTACTTACGGTTCATCACAACCAAAGTTGGTGAGTTAGCATTGCTCGACAAACCACTTGATCATGAAGATCTACTTGACGCCGTCTTCTCTGGCCTCCCCGAAGAATTTAAGAGAGTCATCAATGTAATTCAAACAAAAGATACATAAATTTCAACCGAAGAGCTTTATGAAAACTCATAAACCATGAAACCAAGCTCCTTGTTGAATCACCTTACTCCGTCCCATTCTCCTTCCCTACGACCGCTCATTATGCCCACCCAGACTCTCCATCATCATCATCATCATCATCATCATCATCTCGTTGACGAGGTCGTGATACATCTCACGGTGGACATGATTCATACAACAATAGTAGGTCCCAACTATATCAACCTAGAGGATATAAAGAAAAGTGCCAAGCATGTGAGGTCTTCAAGCACATCGCAAAATGATGTCCATAATATTCTCTCGTCATGGCATTCAGTGGAGCTGGTGATCCAAACTCGGCACTCTAACACAATCATGACAACATACTCTTCAACCGTGGTAACCACAGGCACACAATGCTCTCACATCTTCTAATGATGCAGGTCAATGGCTTCTTAATAATGGTGCATTGCATCACATCACATTGGATCTCAAAAATCATGTCCTACACAACCCATATCGAGGCGGTGAAGATGTTATTGTTGGAGATGGCTCGACGTTGCCGATAACTCATACGTGTTCCATTTCAATACCTTTCTCTAATCGCTCCTTGTCTTTACATAATGTTCTATGTGTGCCATCTATTATAAGAATCTTATCTCGGTGAATCAGGTTTGTCACACTAATGATGTCTCAATAGAATTCTTTCACATCATTTTCAGGTGAAGGATCTCAGCACGGAAACACCAATTCTGTTAAGCAAAAGTAGAGATGGTGTCAATGAGTGACCACGTCTCATCCCTTTTCCACCGAGCATTGTTGCTCTTAGTAGTGTCAACTCCATTTGTTCGAGGGGTAATCACATCCAGGTNAAGTTTCATTTGTAGTTGTCTCGGGATTCTTCTATCTTATTTTGTAACTCCTTCTCACGAAATAAAACTCACAAGTTACCTTTTAGTCATTCCACGGTTTCATCATCCAAAGGTATTAAAATTATCTTTTCCGATGTATAGACCTCACCAACCATCTCTATTGGTGGTTCAAATATTATGTCTTATTTGTTGATAACTACACCCGTAATTCATGGTTATACACACTCAAGCGAAAATCCCAAATTCTAGAAATCTTCCTAACGTTCAAAGCTTTGATCGAAAACAAGTTCAACAAAAAAATTCCAAACACTTTACACTGTCAACGGAGGCGAATACATCACATTAGCATCCTTCCTTTCATCTCATAGGATATCTCACTTCAAAACTCTGCCTCATGCTCCCGAAAACAACGACATTTCGGAACGTCATCATCGACACATTGTCGAAACCCGACTCTCTCTCCTCATGCACGCTTCCTACCTCTCTCGTTTTGGTCCTAGATTCTCACAATCGGGGTTTATTTAATTAACCGTAGCCCACTCCAAATCTGTTCATGTCGTCCGCTTCACAAACCTCTTCAGGGTAGAACCGAATTATGAAAAACTTAGGGTGTTTGGATGCTTATCGTATCTGTGGTTGCGATCCTATTCCCTCTATATGTTGTCTCCTCGCTCCACTTCGTGAATTTTTTAGATTATTCCTCCACACAAAGTGCATACCTTTGTCTTGATCCTAGCAATTCTCGTGTCTATGTATCTCATCATGTAGAATTTCATGAGAAAATCCTCCCTTATGCTGAGTACACTCGCTTCTTTCCAACCAACGCTGTTGCCTCTCTCTCGTCCTATTCCATGCATGTACTTGGGTCCATATGTGTCTCTTGTTCCACAGCTCATTCCATCATCCCCGGATCTACCCCCTAGCTCAGATCCTTTGCCACAGAGATGTGATGCAACTTTGTCTTCACCATAACAAAAGTCACATGAGCAGAACATCCAAACTTCACCATTGGCCGAGACTACCTCTTAATGTCTCATTCAACATGATGTCGATATTAGCACGACACAAGCATCACACAATGTACACCCCATGATGACAAGGTCTAAGAATAACATTGTGAAGCCACACAAGAAGATCTCTCTCTTGGCCACAAAAATCGAAGCCGAAATCGAGTCCACATCTGTCGGTCAAGCACTAAAGAGTTCCAATTGGCGGTAGGCTATGAGCGATGAATTTTGATGCTCTCATTCATAATGGAACATGGAATCTTGTACCATCATCGAAAGCTGCAAATATTATGGGATGCAAGTGGGTGTTTCAGATCAAACGCAAAGCGAATGGCTCCATTAAACGGTATAAAGCATGACTTGTTGCTAAAGGTTTTCATCAACATCCTGGGATTGACTTTCATGAGACCTTCAGTCAGGTTGTTAAACCAACCACTATATGCCTCATCTTGAGCATGACGGTTACACATGGTTGGTGTCTCCGTCAATCTTGTAGGGAA
>CM071861.1:10848829-10866265 GCA_036759665.1 Gynandropsis gynandra
AATATTATAAAATAATAATATTATGTGAATGTCTTTTGAGTTTTCCAACTCTTCATATTCTCTATTTACTCTCCCACTTTATTTCTATTTAATTCTATGAATTATGACTACCTTATCTCTTAATCTATTTGTTTGTCTCTTCATCTATCCTTGTAAGCCTATAAATAGAGGCAATTTCATTTGTAAATGTACATTTGAGAAATCTTCTTGAATAAAGAATTATCTTGCTCTACCTCTTACTCTCTCATCTTACATATTGTTCAAGTTTATTTTGCAACAAATATAAAATCTTCATAAAATTTTTAATTTTTTTCTAGGACGTTCAAAATGATTATAATTTAATTGCATGGCGTGAGAATGACGACTTATGGTAAATTCTAATTTTTTGAATATATTTATGTAATATTATTACAATTTTATTTTGTGTAAATGGTATTCATGTTGATAAAGTAACGTAAGATGGATCGTCACTTTCACTTTTTATGATTGTGGATTAGCAAGGGTCTCGTGTCTTACCATATTAGACGCCTATAGTAGTAGAGTTTTCATGTTAAAATTCATTTATTATTTTTTTACTGTTTTTAATGATGATTTTATTAATGTAATTTACGTATAGCGTATTTGTAGATAGCAGCACATGTGATTTATTAAAACTATAATTAGTATACTCGTTACTCATGTTCACGCACATACATAACACTCAATTCTATGCGTGTATCTTCAATTTGCTCTAATGCGACGGAGCAAGAAATGGAAATGAAGAAAAACACTAAATTAAGATAAAAAATTTCTAAGATAATTTGTTCTCAAAATTCGTGTGTCTACATACCTAATTCTTCTTTCCGATTACCATGGTATAGTGAGCAAGTCGTTAAGAGGTTGGGATGAAAAAGGTTATTATCAAGATATACCAACCCGATGAGTTCAATCTTAATACAATAAAAGTGAGATGTTGTCCTTGTTAGATGACTAGCTTGCGCATGACTTCAGACCAAATGGTAATCAAAGATAAAATCCTTCATGCACGAGTGATACGTGACTTTGATACTGGCGAGATAGATTAAGAGTTCCTTTAATAAAGTGATGTCGAGCTCAGTGAGGAGATTAAGGACCCATTGAAGTTTAGTTGATGTTCTTGCAATTAATCTGAACAAAGTTTATGTTGATGATCTTGCATCAAGTTCCTTTTATTTTTTTTTATGATCAATAGATGAGATGTTTGCAAATATTACTATATATACTTCGTGGATGAGAAACCATCCCTGTCACCGTCCCAATCTATATACATCATAAAATGCCTCAAGATATATTGGATTGATAGATATATAGAGCACCCTATTTTTCGTGTCTTAGAGTGGTAGTGTAATACTCACTTTGCGACTTGTCAAAGGATCATTGTTGGTGCATATGTGAGGCCGAAGCCCATATATATATAATTAGGTTTATTTAAGAATGATAAGAATGACCACCGGCCAGAGAAGTAGAAAAAAAAAAGAGAAGAAGAAAAGAAAAATTGGAGGAAAATTCACCAATTTCTCGTGGGTGAGTTCTCATCGAGATTATGAGAAATTTCTAAACATATTTTCTGATTATTTTTTTAATTTGAAGATTTATATTATGAAGATTGATAAATTGAATGGATCTGTAATATTAGAAAATTGATTCGTGATGTTCTTAGTGATATTGTCAAGAATCGTCAAGTCATCGTGGAATATTAAGGTGATGATCTTTCTTAATCCCAATTTCAGTTTTGTTATTGAATTGTGGAGAAGTTTCTACATTTAAAACGAGGCATGATCAATATAAGTTTCTAGTATCATAATGTGGAAATTGAGACGTTATATGTGAAGAATGAACCCAAACCTAGAATCGTCGAATGATGATTGATGTACATATATATATAAATTGTTTTTGTGAAACTAAAGTGGTTAAAGATGATCTGGAAAATTGAAGCTCGACCAAGTATCGAGGTTAAAGAACATGGATATTCTGGTTTGGTGATAGAATTGAGTGAAAATATTTTCTAGTGTGCTCGATCGAGTGATTTCACACTCGAACCTTCGGAACAAGGCGTGTGCGAGTGTATCGGTGAAAGTTATCACATGAAAATGATCGGGTTGAAGATTTTAGTATTGCGACACTTGGATCAGGGCAAGCATTGTATAGTACTAGGGTTGTGGTAACCTTTAAAGTGACAAAGCGTTGTAGTTAGTCAGATTAATGAATTCACCAGCGTCGTACCATGCTGCGGTGTTGGTAACCTTTTGAGCGACAAAGTGTTATAGTTAGTCAGATCAGTGGATCTACCAGCGTTGTACCGTGTTAGGGTTTTGGTAACCTTTTAAGCAACAGAGCGCTATATTTTACTGATCGTTGGGTACATTGTAACCTTACAAGATCTTCAGTGTTCAAGGGCCCTTTGGACTTTGCGAGCGTATGCCCGAGCTAGAGTCTTGTGGACTTTGTGAGTTACGATCTGGTGTGGTACTAGTTTTAAACTTTGGATACTCAGTCGGGTTGGATAGAGTTTTTAATGTGTCTGTAGTGTGACGAATGTTTATTTTATGTTACACATTCGAGAGTGGAAGAATACATGTACGAAGTGTGTGTATGTATTGATCTCACTGAGTACGTCTCCGTACTCACCCCTTTGTGGACTTGTCGCAGTGTTGATCCCCGCACCTGACCGGATGGCAAGCCAATGACGTTCTCCATGTGCTGCACTTGTGATCGCATTGCTTGCAGTTGGGCTTGAGATTCTAGAAGTTGTGCTTCGAGATCCTCGATCCGTCGTTGATGCGTGTAGCTCTCTTAGACCAAGGGAGGTACCGTCGTGGCTTCCTCGACCATATCTTTCTGAAGGGCTCCGAGGCCGTATAAACGCCCCTTATACGGTCTAACAGACTACAAACAAATAAAATTAGAGTTAGAATTTTTTACAAATTTTTATTTATAATCGAACGATAAAATACTAACTTTTTACCTCCAAATAAATTTTATCCTTTTGTAGAGGACTGAGGTCGTCGGGAGTTGAACCACAAGCTTGTGATTGCTGTGTAATCTTCTCTGTCACAGCTTTCACGGTTCATTCCGCTCGAGGGACGATGAGTTTGGGTTCATCACTCTCTTCCCGACGACAAACTTCTTCTTGACGTGGGTTTCCACTACCAGCTCAAGAAGAGTCGATTCTCTTCCTATCCGTTCTATCTGTGATATAAAATAAATATAATTAGATAAATATAGTAAAAAACAAAAATTTAAATAATAATAAATTTACCAATTCTCGCTTTCTCTTCGGGAATGATTTTGATCCCAAAGTATGGCGATACAGACCATCTCCGGGAACCTTCTCGCAGTGCCGACATTGTTTGGCCTTCTCGCTCTTGGTCTTGAAGTCTTTAGACTTCCAATGTTGAATAAGTTGATTGAAGACCTCGTCCTTTGCCTAAGTCGAACTGCAATTCTTTGTGTAGTAGTTGTGCTTGGCGTTGTTCATCATCAAGTGCATCCGAGCCTGCATATCGCGCATCCATGCCATATAGATGCGCGTCGTATCCTTCTTCCGCCATCTGTATGCGAGTTGCAAAATAGTTTATAATATGTTTGTTTATAACATATATAAATAATCATTTTAAATAACATTTTAATTTGAAATATACTTATGATAAAGGTGCACCACCATCGGCGGCGTATGACTTTTGGCGTAACTTACCATGAATAATAAAGTTGGTCCTGTAAGGACCCTTGGATGATGTTGTTGTTCGTATGCTTTAGAACATTATCCACGTCAAACCTACACATGAAAATTAAATAATTAGATACCATTTATAAAGTAAAACAATAAAAAAGTCTGAAATATTAAAGTTACCATAGCGTCCCGAGGGGACTTTCAAGATCAATAATTTGAAGGGTGGGACGCCCGTCGAAATTATCGATTAAGGAATCGACATCCACCATATCTTCCTCTTCGTGAAATATCGACGGTGACGATATTGGTGAAGGAGGACGATATGAGGGCGGGGGAGGGGCTCCCACGAAACTAGCCAACATGCCTCCTGCACCTATAAATCGTCTTGACCTCATTTTTGTATTTAGTGTTTAAAGGTGTGATTTGTGTGTGTGAAGAAGTGTTAAAGAGGATTTTGAAGTTCTGAATTGTGTTGAAAATAAAACTGTTCAATGGTTTATATGCAGAAATTTCCAACGGATGCCCGTTGGAAATTACGTCAACTCAAAGGATGCAGTTAATAGATGCGATGTTCCGTTTCTCCAACGGATGCCCGTTGGAAATGCATGTTCTCGAGGCAACGGACGACAAAACGATGGTTCGTCTCCAGTTGCAATGAGCATCTGTTTCAATTTCTAATGGATGCCCGTTGGAAGTTTCTACAGCCTAGAGTAGGCATCATTACACTTGCAACATGCATCCGTTGCAAATTGTAACAGATGCCCGTTAAAAATTGAAACAGTCATCCGTTACCCGTTCTTAAGGGATGCCTGTTAGGAAAATTGTAACAGACATCCGTTGCAAATTTCCAAAGGATGCCCATTACAATTGAGGAAAAATTAGAAATTTTTTCTAAGTGTCAGAGACGAGATCATCCGTTAAGAATTGCAACAGATGCCCGTTCGTATTAGATCATATGTAGAATTTTCGATTGAACATCGTTTATATATGCTCATTCCAACGGTTAAGAATTGAACATCCTTTATATATGCTTTGACTGTATTTACATTTCGATTTTCGATTACACATCATCTACATTACATTACTCATCCAAAAACATTGAACGTCATTTACGTTACACATTATTGTATTTACATTTCTTCTTCAGTAGATTCATCGATTGGCAAGTCTTTCTTCGATTGTTCATTGAATCCATCGTCATTTTTATCTTCAACATCTTCCGGTTCAACGTCTTCATAATCGCGTATGAATTCTCTGTCTATGTCAGTTCTTGCAAGAGTCTCCTCTCGATTGTCTGTATCAATTAAACGAATCGGCTGTGGATGATCGGGTTGCGACAGATCTTCTTTATCATCTGAGCTTATGATCCCTCGTGACTTAACCTTTACTACGACCCACCACTCCTCTCTTCGACGTTTCAATGTTGTTGGATATTGCACATAACATACTTGATCTATTTGATCTATTATGATGAATGGATCATACTTACCATATTGTCGTGCCGGATTGATTTCAATTCCTCCCCATCATTTTTTCGTATTCCACATCCTACGGTTGGGTCGAACAATTGACATTTAAAAAGCATCACCATCAACCCAACAAGACCGGGATATTCCACTTGTAGGATTTGGTGCAAAATGCTGTAAAAATTATCACCCACTATTTCACTATTAACGCAAACACCATGATTGTATGTGCTTCTCTGTTTTCCGTGTTCGTACGTGTGAAACGTATAGCCACGAGTAAAAAAAAAGATTAGCCAACACAAACATTTCGTGCAGGACCATTAGCCAATCTTTTAACAACATTAAAAGTCTTTCATCAGAACATTTCACATGTACATATAACATAAAAACGAATGAATACTTTATAATAAATGCAATTAATTTTAATAGATGTGTACACGAGTACTTACGTAATCTCTCAACCATGAGTCATAATGTTGAACTTTCATATCTGTGATATCATTTGCGTTTAGATGAGGATATGTACCAAGTACTTCTTTATTAAATATCCTGTATAATGAAAATACGTTAATATTGTATATATATATACATATATATATTTAAAAGATTGAATAATATTGTTTTGTACCTTTCGAACGGTAATAACTCTTGACAATTTTGTAATATATATGTGTGGACGTGATTATACTACTCTGGTGTTAACCAATATTCCTCGAATTTAACTCATGTATATCCAATCGCTGTAAACATCAAAGGAATTGTGCCAAACTGCCGATTATATATTGATACCGATAGTTTGTGTGATCATCCGTTGCACGTCGTTCTTTCGTCTGAATATGCGACTCAAAATAAAATGTGCTGAAATATGTGATTTCTTCTAGCAAGTATTGTTTGACAATAGATCCTTCGACCACTGCTTTGTTTTTTGCTTTTTTCTTTAATTGAAAGAAAAACCTTTCGAAATGATACATCCATCTGAATTGAACTGGTCCGCCGAGTATTGCCTCATCTGGTAAATGTATTGACAAATGCTCCATGACATCGAAGAATGAAGACGGAAAAACTTTTTCCAAATGCAATTGCCACATAGCACATCATGAACATTCATTGGTAAGAGCTCAACAAATGCAATTGGAATGAGTCGTTGCATGAAAACGTGAAAATCGTGCCGATCAGCCTCGAACCAACAATATCCACACACCGAGCAATGTTCGATACATATCCATCTGGAAACATAACGTCTTTTTTAACCACTTTAATAATGCCGTTTTCGCCGAACCAGACAAATATGAATATTGGGACAGGTGACCTTCCATCTCTTAATTCCAACTCAGGTCGTCGGCATATTGTCTTCAAATCTTTTCTTGATTGTATATTATCCTTAGTTTTACCCGCCGCATTCAAAACAATATTGATGATGTTATCAAATTTTTTTTCGATATGCATACATCTAAATTATGACGTAATATCAATGATTTCCAGTATGGTAGTTCCCAAAGGATACTACATTTATACCAGTAATGCCATTCACCTTGGCCTTTTGGTTTACGATGCCCATGATCTCCACCGTATTCTACCGATTCTTGTAAATCGTCCATTGTGTTCAATCTTTCGTAAAGGATTTCTGTTTCGGTTTGCATGCACAGTTCCTCTTCTTTTTGTACCATGTTCTTTCGAAAATGTTTTTTATCTTTCCGGAAAGCATGTCCACGAGGAAGAAATCTTCTATGACAATCAAACCAACATAGTTTCTTACCATTTACTAGTCGAAATGAATATGTATCCTCCATACAATATGGACATGTCAACCTTCTGTGCGTGCTCCATCCAGATAACTTCCATAGGCAGGAAAGTTGCTAATTGTCCATAATAAGACTGCTTTCAATGTGAAATTTTGCTTCGTACTGACGTCATAAGCAAGAATTCCTTCGTTCCCAAAAGTCTTAATTCATGAATTAAGGGCTGCAAAAATACATCGAAACTTTTCTCCAGATGTTCTGGTCCTGGAATCAGCAACGTCAAAAACATTACCTTTCTTTTCCAACACATCTCGCGAGGCAAATTATATGGAGACAAAATCACCGACCACATAGAATATTGACTTCCAGATTGTCCATATTGACTAAAACCATCATTGCACAGGCAAAGATAAACATTTCTCGTTTCATACGCGAATACGGGAAAAATTTCATTGAAATCTTTCCAAGCTTTACCATCCGATGGATGTTGCATTATACCTTCTGTCGTCGAGTGTTCTGTGTGCCATCTCCTTGCCGCAATGGTTTTTTCGATTCAAATAACATTCTCAACCTATTTGCTACAGGCATATAGACCATTTTCTTGTATGGTACATATTTACGTAAAGATGGTTCTTTAGGCCGAAATCTGCTTGCATCGTAAAAATTGCATTCCAACAAGTGTTTATGATTTCTCCAAAATAACATGCAACTTTTTCTACAAACATCATTTTTCTCATGTGGCATTCTCATATCTTTTAACACATTCTTTGTTTCGTCGTATGTCTCGGGAGCTTGATTATTTTCCGATAAATATTCACGCATGGTTTTGCAAAATGAATCCATGCAATTTTCAACAACATTGTAGTCTGTTTTTTTTACTCATCAATCTTGAAGATAAAGATAAACAAGACTGGCCTTCAGAACAACCTTCATATATAGGCTGTTTCGCCGAATCCAATAGGTTAATGAATCAGCGTGCAAAGATGTTCGGCATCTCTTCACGTGTTTGTTCATTAACAACTCCAAGAAAAGCATCTGACATCATTTCCACATATGGATTGGTTGTTGATGCTTCATAAATAACTTCTTTATTTCTTTTTACTTGTGATTCTTGCACAATATCTCTAACACCGCAATTTTTGCCGTGAAAAAACCAAATTTCATAATTCTCAACGAAACCCACCTTATAAAGATGTTTGCAAACAATTTCTTGACTTTGATACTTCATGTTTTTGCATCTTTTGCATGGAAATAACATTGTCCCGCGTTCTTGACACAAAGGTTGCATCGATGCAAAACTCATGAATTGCTCCAATCCGTGTAAGAATTCTTACGTAATCTCTTCGGTTATAGGATCTTTTCTTCTATACATCCACTCTCTCGATCTATATATATCTCGATTTGAAGAAGACATCATTTTGTTGAAAATATATTTCTTGTTGATGGTTCGATGCTAAAACCTTGATTGTTATTATTAAATAGTTTAAATTGCAACGAACATCCATTGGAAACCTCAACGAATGATCGTTGCAAGCTCATGTGAATTTATTTCCACCGGCAAACCTCAAAATTCACAATTTCAATGGCTATCCATTGCAATTGCCAACGAGCATCCATTACAATTCTCAATGGATGTCCATTGGAATATTTTTCCGGTTTTCTAACGGGCTTCCAACGGAGAACGCCAACGGAAGATATCCATTAACATACCGTTAAAAGTTGCAACAGATTGCAACAGAAATGGCAATGGACGATATCTGTTACAATTCCGTTAAGTTTGTAACGGATTGCAATGGATATGTGCTCGTTGCAAGATCTCCTAAATCGGTTGCAATCCGTTGCAAATAATCATCAACGGATGGATCTGTTGCACCGTCTGTTGGAAATGTGCTGTTTTTTTTTGTAGTGAACACAGCCCGACCGAGCACATAACTCATCACGACCGAGCATGCAACAAAGGACACAACCCGACCGAGCATGAGCAAGAGCACGACCGAGCACTCTTCCAAACACCATGTGCACCACCGAGCATAACACTGAGCACGATAGGGATCTTTTACAGCAAATATCCCCGAGAGTTATGCACGGTCTGGGCACACATCGAGTACGGTCGGGCAACCTTCTTGATGTAAAGCACGATCAAGAATGTTGGAGTGCACGGTCGGGCTCTTATCATGATGTTACCCAAAGACTTATGCATGGACTGGGCATGCACATAGCACAGTCGGGCACATATGAAGCCGTTCTAAATTTAGGAAAAAAAATGCATGCTTGACTAGGCAACATACCATGCACGGTCGGGCGTGACTTGATAAACCATCCTATGTCCATTTTGAGTGGAAATGAGACGACAACAATTTAAATGTTGAATAACAAGACATCAAGAGTAGAGGACATAACATATTCATCCATTATTCATCCAGTATCCACTCATTCATTCACCATTCACCATAGGAGAAAGTCCTCTTGACGGGAGACACACAAAGAGACGGAATATCGAATGGAGACAACGCCTCGTTTGATTTCTATGCTCCTTAGAAATTCTATTCTGTTTATGTTGTTTGGTTTCATACTTGTGACTGAGTAGTTTTCTTGTTCTAGGAGAAAGGATTAGCCCATGGCTATCCCGGAACCTCTTTCGATTTATTCATGAATGTATTTTCTCGTTTTGTTAATCTATTCTTTGTCCGAATGTTAAATGTCTTGTATTTATGAAGGCCAAGTACATGCATGTGTTAGAGAATAGGAGAAGGACCAAAAGGAGAATTGTAGTCCTAGATAATCAGGCTTAGAACAACCGAGACTAGGTTACGAAAGTAGAGTAGTAACGATTGAGGTTTAATAGGATGAATCATAGATCATATGGGTTTAGTCTGGGGTATCAGCGACGAAAGTAGGGAATAAATCAATTGAATCACGTTGCTATGCTTTGAGGAGAGGGAAGGAATTACATTAGGATCGTCCGCCTTAGATATCTTGATTGGGAACACATGATTAGATAGATCAATAGTTGGTTTCAGAAGCTATGCGGTGAAACCGTATCCTAGAACGTTTATCTCATTTGTTCAGAACTCATTAGTTTAATGCATTTTCATTATTGCATCTCACAACCAATATTTCATCGTAGCAAGTTTGATTCTAGTTTTAGTTTAGTCCGTGTTGCATAGTCACTACGGGATCGACACCTAGAGAACTACACACGTGTCGTGCACTTGTGAGTAGTTTAGGTCAATTTAGTTTAACTTGAATCGCATCAAGTTTTTGGCGTGTTTCCGAAGACTATTTGTCAACACGTCTTAGATTCGGATTTAGAGTCATTCTGGTTTTTCTTTTCTTTTTTTCTTTCTACTAATTCCTTTTGCTTGTCCTTCGTTGGTGTATGATCAGATCTCGCAAAAAGGGCAAGGAAGAAGAAAGAGTAGACCCGACCGATCCACGAGCGATGGATAACCGAAACGATATATTGGATAGTAATGGATAGCCCCAATTACTCGTCGGTAATATGAGAAAATTACAGCAACAGCCACTCGCGCTTCAACCGCGAGAACCACAAGCTCCTTCACCACGTCGGCTTTGGGATTACGTGGTGCCGAACATGAGTAACGTCCTAACTACTATAAGCACGCCTGGTGTTGCTATGGAGCAATTCGAGATTAAGCATGTGATGATCAACATGCTTTATCAAAATCAATTCATGGGTGGAAATCACGAAGACCCCCATCAGCACCATAGAGACTTCCTAGAGCTTTCAAGCACATTCAAGATACATGGACTCTCGGAGGATGCGATTTTTGTTGCGCCTCTTCCCTTTCTCAATTGGGGGACTAGCAAAGACATGGAAAGTTGATTGGAAGTCAGTGGATAAAGGTAAGGGCAACATAGTGATCATGGAAGGAGTTGAGCCAAATTTGGAAAAGCCGCATGTTTCTTTTGAAATCAATTCTCTTTCAGAAGTTGTTTTTCGGTCAAACCTTTTTAATCTCTCTTTGTTTTTTTTATTTTCTTTGGTTTACTCGGATCTCTAGTCATGGACTCGACCAAAAGCATCTCAATCTCGTTCCATGGAAACAATTATTCCATTTGGACGAAGATTGCTAAGGCCAATCTTGGCATGCGAGGTCTTTACGGTTTCGTGATAGGATCAGATGTGAAACCGGTAGATTCAAGTGCCGGATCAGAAAAATCGGAACAAAATAAACTCATTTCCTTGGTTGTTTTACAAAATTCCTTTGAATCTCATATACTTCAAACATATGGGCACATAGAGTCTCCTAAGGAGCTTTGGGACGAGCTTAAACAAGTTTTTGGTAGTGAATCCAATCTTATAAGTGTGTATGAAGTAAAGAAAGGCCTTAATAATCTAAGGCAAGATGGAAATCCTTTTAACTAGGCTTTGGGTGATTTTAAAGAATTATGGTCAGAACTCGATACTCTAAGGCCTCATACTGCGGATCCTGTGGAAATAGCTCGGAGAGCAAACCGGGATCAGGTCTTTTGCCTTTTTATTCTCCCTCGATGACAAATGGAACGACCTTATTCATCATATACTTTTCCAAAACGAGTTTCCCTTGTTTAACGAAGTTTGTATGATGATTAAAAAGGAGGAAGGGAGAAACCGTCTCTTTAAAGGAATGACCGAGGAAGCTAATGTCTCAAAAAGCACCTCTGGGCAAGCCACTACGACCAAACCTTTAAAAAAGAAGTTCTTTTGTGAGTTTGCGAAAAGAAAGGTCATAAAAAAATCATTGTTGGATTCTTCGCCCCCATTTGAAGAATAGAAGCCATGACGGTCAAGGTAAGGATAATATGGCCTTTGAGTCTTTGTCTCCACTCGAGGGGGGGGGGGGTTAAATGATTCTGTTAGGGAATCAAACAAACAAAGCTGATGAAGAAGGAGGTAATGTTGTCTCTGCTTTCTCTGTTTTTCGAAACCATATTATAATAGATTCTAGAGCTACAAATCATATGATTAAAAATCATGACTTGCTTAAAGATATAAAACCTCATAGTGACTTTGTTTCTATTGTGAATGGAGAGAGTATTCCAATTAAAGGAACAGGGAAGCTTAAGCTTCTCGGTCATGATACAAGGGCTCTCTTCGTTCCAAACTTTTCTAATAATCTTATCTCTGTAACAAAAGCTTGCAAAAAACCTTAATTGTTATGTTTGTTTCCATTCTAACTTGTTTTGGATACAAGATATTGAAAGCAAACAAGTAATCAACAAAGGAAAGCTCCTGAATGGTCTTTATGTTCTCGAGTCTATGTATTGTGATCAAGAGTTCGTGTTTCTATCAAACTCAAATTTTAATAAAGTTTCTATGTGGCATGCGAGACTTGGACACCCTCATAGTAAAGTTCTAAGTATCATTTTTCGTGATTTTAAAGATAAACATGAAACGTGTGAAGCTTGTTTCTTAGGAAAGCACGTAAAACAAGTTTTTCAAAACTCTATTTTGGTTTATAAAACTTTTTTGAGCTGATCCATTCAGATGTTTGGACAACTCCATGTGTTTCTCGTGATCAAAAGAAATATTTTGTAACCTTCATCAATGAAAATTCAAAGTTTATATGGCGTTATACTCTCTCGTCTAAAAGTAGTGTTTATGATGATTTGTGAAGTTTCATAAGCATGTTTTAACACAACATGATGCTAAAATAAAATATCTAAGGAATGACAATGGTGGAGAGTATACTAGTCTTCAGTTTCGCAGGTACCTTGAAGAACAAGGCATTACACACCAAATCTTGTGTCCCTATACTCCGCAACAAAACAGAGTGGCCAAGAGAAAGAAAAAAAGACCTAATGGAAGTCTCAAGAACTGTCGTGTTCGATCGAGATGTTCTTAAAAGGTTTTGATCCAATGCGGTCATGACCGTATGTCACATCATTAATAGAATTCCAACAAAGGTTCTAAAGGACAAATCACCTTATGAGGTATTAAACTCTACAAATCCTAATTTTGAGTATTTTAGAACTTTTGGTTGTATGTGTTTCGTTCTTGTTCTTGACTCACAGCGAAACAAGTTGGATCCAAGGAGCACTAAAGCCATGTTCATCGATTACTCAGTTAATTAAAAAGGCTACAAGTGTTTCGATCTAAAATATGAACATGTAATAGTGTCTCGAGATGTTATGTTTCTCGAAGACAAGAGCTTTCATGATAAAATCAGCTGGAAAGTGATTAAAGGAATCTTGAAACCAAATGATAAAGGTTTGTCCCTTAAAAACTTAGCAAATTCAATTTCAAAAACTAACAATGAAATAGGTCCTCTACCAAATGTACCTGAACGTCATGAAGACCAAAATAATCAAGAAAACTCAGAAAATAAAGAACAAAAAATTCATGATGAGATCACATCTTTTGAGCAAAATCATGAGGAGAAAAGTTGAGCCTCAAATCATGAGAATGAAGATCAAAGCCATGATCATAACCAAAATGAGGATCATGAAGTCGATGAAGTTGAAGGAAGGATTTTAAAGGAGATAGTGCCTCGGAAAAGCTCTAGAATCAGGCGACCAATCTCGGAATGGATTCACAATCCTACTCAATGGCTAGCAACCATACACCCCATTTCAATGGCGTGGCAAACAAACATCCTATTAAAAAATTTTGCTCTTTGGCATTTATCTCTATTGATAATAAAGCTTTTCTTAGTAAAATTGACAGGGATGTCGAGCCACAAACCTATAGAGAAGCCGAAGGGAAACCAGAATGGGAGGAAGCAATGACTGAGGAGCTAGCAGCCTTAGAAAAGAATAAAACATGGGATCTTGTACCTCTTACTAAAGAAAAGAAGCCCATTGGAAGCAAATGGGTATACAAAATCAAATATAAGAGTAATGGTGAGGTAGAATGTTACAAGACTCACCTTGTAGAGCAAGGATATAATCAGAAGTATGGGGAAGATTATACTGAGACTTTTGCTCCTGTAGCTAAACTTCATTCAGCTTTCATTATCTTTTCTATTGTTATTAACCTTAATTGGAGTTTGTGGCAGATAAATGTTAAAAACGCTTTCCTTCAAGGGGAAATAAAGGAACATATCTATATGAAACCTCCCCCGGGCCTCCAAACCGAAAAAGGAATCGTATGCAAACTAAAGGGAGCTCTCTATGGACTTAAACAATTCCCACGAGATTAGTACACTAGGCTCTATGATGCTGCTCGAAAGTATGGTTTTAAGAGGAGTAAGGCTGATCATTCCATGTTCATCATTCGAACCAATTCCGGTATCATTGTTCTCTTAATTTATGTTGATGATATCATTAAAATAGGTGATGATAATAAAGGAATATAAAGTGTTAAAACGTTTTCTAAAAGAAACTTTTGATATAAACGATTTAGAACTTAAGTACTTTCTTGGAATTGAAGTAACTAAATCTAATGATAATTTTTTTCTTTCTCAACAAAAATATGCTTTAGATATTTTGAATGAAATAGGTAAACTCGGATCTAAGCCGGCCTAGACCCCCATCGAAGAAAAATACAAAGACTTGCGTGAGGGAGAACCATTTCATGATATAGAACAATACAGACGCATTGTCAGTAAGCTAATATACCTTACGATAACAAGACCCAATTTTTGTTATGTTGTGAACCAAGTCAGCAAGCGTATGCATGTTCCGAAGGAACAACATTGGAAAATGGTGGACCGAATCCTCTGATACATCAACAACCCTCCAGGAAAAGGTATACTTATGAGTAAAAACCACACTAGTCTATTCGGGTACTGTGATGCAGATTGGGCCGATGACCGCAAAGAAAATCAACAACAGAGTACCTTTGTGCATGCCATGGTGCTTCATTGCGACAATCAGACGGCAATTCACATTGCCTCCAACTCGGTGTTCCAAAAAATAACAAAACATATTGATGTTGACTGTCATTTTGTTCGAGAAACTCGAAGATGGCGTCATTGAATTAAATACACAAGAAGCTCAGATAAGTTGGCCGATATCTTCACCAAAGCCACAAGTCAATAAGTTTGCAAAGATCTCCATTATCGGATTGGCCTCATTGATATCTTTAGTCCCAAGGCATCGCATTCAAGCTTAGCCGATTGTCCCTCGAGCTCATAAGTTGTTGTACTCTTTTTCCTTTGTCGGGTTTTTTTTTGTCCCTATTGGGTTTTCTCCGGAAAGGTTTTAATGAGACTTTACGTGTGTTGATTTTGAACGCCTAAGCTTGAGGTGAATGTTAAGAAGAAAGGCCACTTCCCGCTCTTCATTACCCGCGTCCCGCTCCATTCTTTGCATCCTGCTCCCTTCTCTGCATCATGCTCTTCGTGACCCGCATCCCGCGACCTGCTCAACCACGTCCTGCATGATCTGGCCCGTATCTCGCGATCTGCTTCCTTAGTCAAACCAATTTATGGCTCCATGGTTTCCTATGTCTCATTGACCGCTCCAGCCCATGCATGTTACATCTGAACTTGTGCTTTGCAATTGTACTTGTACTTTTCTTGTTTTTCTCCTTTGTAGTTATTAGGATTTGTTGTATAAATAGGTGTAAAAGTTTACAAGAAGAGAACAATTATTCTTATTCTCTCTAATTCTCTCGATCTTTCGTTCACTCTTAATCTTTCTATCTTGCTTCCGCTAATTTATCTTTGTTTTACAAAATCTACACCCACGATGATAACCCCCCACGGTCTAGGAGACATACGCGAAAGAATAATGCATCGAGTAACCAGAGGCTACACTTCGAGATACAATGGTGAATATGCGTCATATAGATAGCATCATAGAATTGATGATCGATCAACTATATAAGTCCACCTACCAAGGAAACACCATCCAGACAAGAACCGACCATCGACTTCGATGCGACCCTTTTTCGAGGTAAATGAGAAGATAAAGACGAAGATGACAGTGGGAATTTAGATGATATTTAACCTAGCTCGTTTCTTTTGTATTTTATTTAGTTTTAAAATTGTATAAAAATTTCAATAATTTTAAAAAATATATTAATTTTATTTTTTAATTTTTTAAAAATTCGTTGATTTATAATGGATCTACGGTGATAATACAACAACATTAACAACGGGTATCCATTGAAACTTTTTAAATATTTCCGTAAAAAACAAACGGGCATCCGGTTGTAAGTCCCGAGAAAATTTCCAACATATCCCCATTGGTTCCCGAACCATTTTCCAACAGATAGTCGTTGGTCATCCCAATGAGCATCCGTTGGACTTTGCAACTAGTATTCGTTACTAATTTCAATAGGCATCTATCGCAAACTGTAACAATCATCCCTTACTAATTACAAGTACAACATACTTATGAAAAGTCAAAGACAAAGAAGAAGAAGTGATGCCAGGTAAAATTCAACTTAAAGAAACAACAAGAAATTTAAAGATGTTGACTAGCGAAACAAAACTGTTGGACTATCTCCTCACAATAGAAAAGAAAGAACCAAATAATTTTTGTCTTGCTTACGAAGGTGGAATATCAAGCACACTGAGAAATTTTGCTCCGGTGGATTGCTCACTAACGAAGGCCAACTTGACAAAGAGTAACTCGTAAAGAAGACAAAGAAGCGGCTATTACTTTGTAAAGAATGCATATATCAAGTCCTGATGCCAATACCTCAAGAGAAGACAAAAACGAGACAACTATTCTCCTTAGATAGCACGAAGAACTTATAGTGAGTATAGGTATTGGTCACCAAGAAGAAAGTGGGAAGAAAATCGTTATTAGACATTGCAACAATTCAAGGAAAATATTATTTTTGGTAATCTCCTAGTTTTAAGCAAATTTGGATTAAAAAATCTGATATATTCAGTGATGTTGCGCTCACTTCTATTCAAGATGAACAAGATTATTTGTGGTATATTGATAGTTGTTGTTGAAGACGTATTACAAGAATTTGTAGCTTACTTTCGGACTTTCAAACAAATGTCAAAGAAGGATGATTAACTTTTGAAGATAGACGTAAAGGAATGACACAATGTTAAAATAATTGGCTACTTCAATTGACTATCGTATATTTTGTGCAAGGACTTCGATAAAACCTAATAAGCATTAGTCAATTATATGTTCAAGGATTGCATATTTAATTTTCACATTATAATTGTGTAGTCGCTAATGCAAATGGAAAGTGTATTCTAATAGGGACACGAGTGATAACACTGAAAGTGTATCAATTTTAGGATAGATTTTAGTGCCATTTTCGCATATATCTTACATATAGATTTACATATCCGATATGATTTTGAGTTTCACACACCCGTTTTGTTTGTTTTCAGGTTTTTAGGCGACAAGGCCTAAATGAGCTTTAAAAGACGGATTCCTGAACAAAACCACGTGATTTGAAGATATATCTACTCAGAGTCAAGATCGAGCCTTAGAACCTAAAGGAACACCCGAGCAACGACCGGAAAAGAGAAATTTCAAGGAGACAAGGGTGCCCGGTCGGGCACCATAGACCACCCGCTCGGGTAAAACCTACGGGGTTTAATCCGCACACCCTGGACGACCCGGGCACGAAGGCAACGAGATCGGGTAGCCTTACCCGATCGGGCGCAAGACGTATACC
>CM071861.1:10870649-10882561 GCA_036759665.1 Gynandropsis gynandra
ATTAAGTTTGGCTAATGAGAATCTGACCGGTCGGTTAGTCATCTTAGGGATAATGATTGCGTTCGTAAAGCTGCCATGGTACGGGTTAATCACTGTTGGAAGGTAGGGTTGCACGTACTCATGGTTAGGAGGTTTAGGCTCGGAAGAATCACTCCTCACTTTAGGGCATGAATTTCCCGTTGTCAAGATAAATTGATAGATCTATGATCCTTAGTTGCTTCATCCATGCGATTCCCGGTATCCCGGACACCCGTAGTGTTTGTCATATTCGAGTTCATCCCTAACCTAGTACTGTTGTCACCATTTAGATTAGTTTTAGATATTTAGGACCACATCTTATTCTATCTTTATCTCTCTTAGTTTAGTTTTATTCTTAGTTTTTGGCTGCCTTAGTCCCCAGAGATCGACCCTGGTATTACACGATCCGTATACTTGCGGTGAAGTGGTCTAGGATAATTTATAACTCGTGTTTCCACACATCAACGAGCTTCAAATAATTGTTACATATGTACTCAAGAGTTCAAATGTTATAGAGTCACAAAAGTTCCACTTCACTTGTGGTATCAATAGTCGGGATCTAGTTCATGGTATACCTAGGTTGTCACGGAGGATGTAGTATTTGAACCGTGTCAACTGAGAAAGCAAACATAATTCATCACAATATAATGTCAGGATCAAAACTGATTGTGTGTTGGAAATACTTAATATGGACTTGATGGGACTAATTCAAAGTAAGAGTATTTGAGGAAAACAATATATATTTGTATGTGTTGATGACTTGTCAAGATTCACATGGGTGAGATTTTTAAATAAAAAAAAGGTAAGACAATTTATGCATTTCATTACTTGAAATTGATAAATATGAAAGGAAAAGCTTTAAGGATTATGAGTGATAATGGACATGAGTTTGAACAAAGTTTGTTCCTAAATTTCTGCAAAACCCAACAATAAAATTATATTGTGAAAAGAAAGAATATAACGTACTTGAAAAATATAGCAATGCTTTTGAAACTTTTTCTCATGCTTTTGTAGATGCCACACTGCCTTCGAAAACACCTTTCGAATAGTAAGGTGTACCTGATGAGCATGTGGAAACGCTGGACAAATTTTTTGTCAGAATGCTCAATTGATGAGTGTGATTCTGAAGAGGAATGTGACATTGTTCGTGTATACAAGAATAATTCCATTGCCGAAGTCATTAGGAGTATTTATGATATAAAAAAAAATATGAAACAAAATGTGCATAAACTACAATGACCTAGTCAAATTTTCTTTTATTTTACATCTCAATTTGAGTCTAAAAATGTAAATGAGGCTTTGAATGATGAATTTTGGGTGAAGCCAATGCATGAGAAATTGGAACAATTTGTGTGTAATGAATATGGTATCTTGTTCTTTGACCTACCAATAATAATGTAATTGGGACACCAAATGAATATTCAAGCACAAAACCAATGAAGATGGTGAAATAACCGAAATATAGCAGGTATTGTAGCTCAAGGACAAGTAGAGGTGATTGAATTTGATGAACATTTTGCACTTGTTGCTATATTATAGTATGCTTGGTTGTTGGTTGGTATTCCGTGTATTTATGGTTTTAAATTATATCAAATGGATGTCAAAAACACATGTCTCAATGGAATCATCTAAGAAGAAGTTTATATAGAACAACCTTGAGGATTTGAAGACCCTAGACATCCTTATCATGTGTATCGGCTTCAAAATGAACTTTATGTACTAAAACAAGCTCCACTTGCATGGAATGAAAGGCTAATAACTGTTTTCATCAACAAGGATACAAAAGAGAGAGATCAAATCAAACCTTTTTATTTATAAAGTTGATAACAATCTTCTTGGTTTTAATTCTATTAGATGATATTTTCTTTGTTTCACCGACCTCTATAAAGAAGGTATAGTTTGGCAAAAAAATGAAGTGAATTTTGAGGTTAGTATGTTCGGTGAAGTAAAATTTTTTCTTGGACTATAGGTGAAAAAAATGGATGATGAATCTTTATATCTCATAGCAAATATACTCGTGACCTTATTAAGAAATTTAAAATGGACACATGTAAATCGACTCAATACTTTAATGTCCTCCATGAAAAAACTAATGAAAGAGTTAGATAAAGAAGATATCGATCAAAAAGTGTATGATAGGCAGACTATTCTATCGACTTCAAATTGACTCGATCTTATAATTAGTTTTGGAATCTGTGCAAGATATCAAATTAAACCTTAATGTTTCTCTTTACAAGCCGAAAATAATCATTCTATGTTAACCTATGAATTTTGGTGTATACTAAACAAAAGACACTAATTGTGAGTTAGTTGATTGTTGTGACATAAATTGAGAAGGCAACACATATGATCGTAAGCGATCTTCCGGAGGATCTGCTTCCTAGGAAATAACTTGATATATTGGAAAAACAAGAAATGAAACTTGACATCACTTTTCACAGCTGAAGCGGAGTACATTGTGCTAGAAAATTGTTGTACGTAACTCATTTTGATGAATCAAATGTTAAATGATTACTGGTGGAAATCCGTCAACCTCGACATTCTAGAAGGCCAGAGGGTTGTTCACAAAAGAACAAAAATGACGAAAGTGTTGTAAACAAGTACAAAAACTATTAAGCTTCATGTGGTTATTCTAAATTTCCAAGTATATTTTGGATGACGATATATCTGCATTGTGTTTAAATCCAAATACCTTACATTAAATATTAATTTGTTGAGGAATTTTTTTAAAATGGAAATTTTATTAAGAAAATAAGTGAAATTATGTGATTGATTTTAATATTTATTAGTTATATTCATTGAATTGAAAGAAAAAGATTATTTATGATCACATGTTCATTCATTAAGTTTGTGCATGATCTTTAGAAAAATCTAATGTTATTGCTAAGAAGTGTTACAATATGAGTACCCTAACGAGAGCTACCATTAGCAAGAAGATGATCAACCATGTTCCATTGTAATTAAGATGATTTATCATGTTTTTGGTCTTCTACTCACACAAACAAGAAGAGAAGGTATCACTGGTGGTAATCCGAGTACACTTGAGTGGCAAATCCTTTATGGTTTGAATATGTTTTTTTATTTTTCTTTTGCTTAGATGGTATAATCTTTTGAATGATTCATCGATCTAAAACTTTCAAAGTTTCTATGGGTGAAAGATCAAAACAGGGGACATTGGTGCATGAAATATCCATTTGATTGAGCTTTTCATGATTTTGTGATTTATGCATATTTGCCATTGTTATTGAGATTTATATTATGATATTTTCGTAATGCATATTTTTCATTATTATTAATATGTTAATTGTGTTAGATCTTTGTAGATTTAAGAATATTCACAAGATATTTGGAAATATTTAAAAAAAAATCAAGCAACTTAACAATTATATGGAAATTAAATCTTTGAGGAATTTGAAAAGGAGCTTAAAATTTAAAAGGAAGACGTGCTTGTACATTCAAACCACCCTCTCTATTATATTGGTATATCGAAAATCCAAAAGAAAAAGTGGGGAGTGAATAAAACGTTTTTGTGAGCATTTGAGAGCATTCGAGACGAATGTAATATAAGTATTAAACTATAAAAGTTTGCGGGTGAGTGATTTAAGAGATTATTATTTCGAAAACCTAGGATTATTGTGAGAATATTTTTAGGCGGTTCATACAAGATGTTGTGTGACCTTTTTTTAGATTTCGGATTCAAGACGAATGGTGTACCCATGGAGAGTGTCTAAATCATGTAGTCTATACATACTCATAGAAAAATCGAATTATACAGGTTAAATGTTTGAAATCTGAATAAAGAGTTTGGTGTTGCGAGAACACCACGAAAAATCGTTGTGTCTACTTTTAAAATTTTCAATATTCATAATTCTTCCATAACTTAAATCCATATTTTTTTGTCTAAATTTAGGAATGAATTCAAAATCCATATTTAGATTTGAATATGTTTTTGGGATGAATTTTAATGTTAGTTCCAAAACATTTGAAAATTTTATCCTAAATTGATGAATAATAATTTTGATAAAGACGAGTCATCAATTCTTAAAACTATTAAAAGGTTTTACCCATGATTCAAAAATGGTGTAATTCTTACAAAATATCCAATAAAATTACAGCAATTAATAAATATTACTTATCAACCAATACAACTTAATTAAAATATTTAATTTTGAAAAATTTTGCATGTTCACATCTTAGACCTCATGACCCATGTGAGTAGGGCTTGGTTTTATAGTTCGGGCCAAATGGCCGCCATGTTAATGGCCTTAGGCTTGTCCTTTTGTTCCCGCCATGTCATGGTTTAAAAATATTTTATAATATATATTGTTTAAAAAAATTATATAAAAAGTTCATAAAACAATTTTACCTTTTATTCATATTATTAGTAAAATTTTATATAAAACGTCATAGCTCATTATTATGTGAAAGTAATTTAAAACTATTTTTTAACTTATTTTTTATCATTATAAAAATTATCATTTTATTCATTAAATTATTTTACCATTTATTCATATTATTTATAAAATTATTATGAGATTTTTTATTTTATTATGTTAGGTGTATCATTTTAACTACGGTAATAAAAAAATCAAAAATAAAATCACACTATTCTAGTGGGAAATGTGTCTAGTGTATTTTTGGAACAAATATCTATTACCTATAACTATAATGCAGAACATTAAAAATTAATTATATTCAAAGGAAAATCTTATAGAAAAAAGATATAAATGTATTCTAAACTTCTGGAATTATATTTTCCATTTTATATGAATGAATATTACTTTCACATAATACTGAGATATGACATTTACTCTCAAATCAACTAAATAATATAAATCATATTAGTCTACACGTCACTTACCACATTATATTAATAGATTAATTGGAAAATTATAATCATATTTCATTTATTATTTTAGAAGTAAAATGATAACTTATGTGTACATATATATATAACAACTTTATTTAATATAAAGTTTTGATAAGGTTATGCATTTCATGAGATTTTTCAAATAATTAAGTATACCATTTTGATTTTGATTTTAAAAAATTGATTGTGTTCTTTTAAAATTTGTTTGAATCTCCAGATTATTGGACTAAAGAATCTAAAATGGAAATATGATCGCCTTTTAACAAAGTTCAAGAAAAACCGGAAATTGATTGCGGAATATCCGATATATTCTCTTAGGGTTAAAGTGCTTCAAAAATATCCTCGTGAAAATAATTATTAAATAGGAAAAAACAGAAGAAAAGACAAATTTACCCTTAATTTTCGAACGTGAAAAACACACGTTCTGCAGTTTTTCACGTGAAAAACTGTCAAACCGTGTCTAAAACAAGAAGGACGAACAATTTTTCGACGTGAAAACCTGTTTCAAGGTTTAGACCAAGAAAAACGAAGTGATTTCGAACTTGAGAGGGATCAATTTGAAGTTGGCAAGAAGGAAATGGTTAGAATCAGCAGCAGTGAAGAAGAGAGCACGAGTAAATCTTCAATGGCGTCAATAAGTGTAAGTAAATCGATTTCTAGGATTTTGCAGGCCGTCGAGTCGCAAAAATGGTTTATTGATTTGAAATGGACGGAGTGTTGGTGAGTCGATTGAGTCTCAATGAGTCAGCTTGGGTTGCAATGGTCGTTTGAGCGTCGCAAGGGGTCCAAGGGTCGTTTGAGTCGGTTGTCTCAGTGAGTCGGTTGTCTCATTGAGTCAGCTTGGGTCGCAATGGTCGCTTGAGCGTTGCAAAGGTCGTTTGAGTCGCATGGGTCGTTGATATTATGGCCCGTGTGTCGCTTGAGTCACATGGGTTAATTGAGTCGCATGGGTTGCTTGAGTCTCAGTAAGTCGGTTGAGTGTCGCAGAGGGTCCGAGGGTAGTTTGAGTCGCATGGGTCGCTTGAGTCGGTAGAAGTATAATGTATTCTTAATTAATTGCTCATTTTGTAGGTGGTGCCAAAACCGAAGTTTGTGTATGAATTTAAGCACATGGAAAGAATGCCAAAGATCACCACCAAGTGTTATCCTCACGAGACAATAACGACGCTGAGAGGAATCTTAGATGAATACGAGTTGCATTACTTCGAGAAGGAGTCACAATTTAGGCATTTATTCCATTTCCAATGTAACTCCACATTGACGAAGGTTCAAATGTCTATCCTACTAAATCACTCCGTGATTGTACGACACAAGAAGGAGTTGTAGTTCGTCTTAAACGGTGTTCCCACCCAGTACTCTATAGTGGAGCACGCACTAAATTCCGGATTGAAATGCAGACCATATCCCAAAGGATGAGAGTCCAAAAAGGGTGATACATTTAGGCGGAAGAATTTTGGCCATGGAAAGGTGACCCCCACACAAATCATTGAAAAGCTTGTGAATGCGAAGAATTCCGACGACCGGAAAAGGTTGGCAACTTTGATGTTGTTAGCGCAAGTTAAGGCTCATAAGCCTTCATCAGACAACTCTATCAGCCATGATCTCATTGACATGGTTGATGACTTGGAATTTTGTGAAGGCTTTCCATGGGGGCGTTACACGTTTGAGAAGATTGTGGATACTTGCCGCAAGCACGTTAGCAGGGAATCACCGAAACCAAAATGGTATTATGGCGGTTTCATGATGCCACTAATGGTAAGTTGTATATGTTATTCGAATAACTAGAATGTTTTCGTACTTTTTGCATTCTTATAATTTTGTTTTAATGTTTCAGTTACTTCCATCCGAAACCATCCTTAGTTTAGGTGGAAAGAGATGGTATGTTGATATTATGGATGCAGATCCATCATGCCCAAGAATGTGCAAGAAGATGGTTAAATACAGTATTAACCTAAAGTATGTAGATGTGATAAGGTTTATCGAAGATTCTAAGGTAACAATTACACAAGGGTCACAAGGGTAATAATTACACAGAGGGTAATAATGGTTACTTTTTGTTCTTCAGGATATTCGAAGTATTCTTCTTTCTGAAGACGAATAGGAAGCTTTACTTTTTGATCTGGACGATTATGAGGGATGCCACGATCCCGATGTTCAGATATGGATGGAACATCTTTATAGAAATCCGGAGGTATTTGTTGGGAGGACATCCGTAAGCAAGAACTGCTGGCGCGAAAAGCAAGTCTTGGTGATCAAAAGAAGTCCCTTTGACACTGGAGCAGAAATTAATGAAGGAAATAAAGAAGTCTGAAAAAAGAATCATCAACCCCGTAAGAAATCTTCTTAGGGATGTTGGGTTTCATTTGTCTAATCCAAAAGCAAAGGCGGCAAATCCCAGAGGTGCTGAAAAAGCAAAATCAAAATATGCCGAGAAAGATGCGAGCACCGCAAACCAATCTTCCGACACTGTTAGAGATGATGATTTTGAATTCCTTCGACATCCATATACAGTGTCAAGAAAAGAGTCGGTTGAGTCAGAGGCTGAAAATGACTCTAGAGATGGCTCAGAAGAGGATTAGGCAAACATTTCGAGATTAATTGAAAATATCACATCTACCGCCACCATTACTCTAACTGAATACATTTCCGGAGAGGTTACTGCAGTCGTTGCTCCTGATAAAGTTCCACAAAGTAAGTAATATTTAGTGAAAAAGTTCATTTGAGTCAATTTCCATCGAGAATTGGCATGGGTCGCAAGGGTCGCATATGTCGCAAGAGACGCATAAGTCGCACGGTCGTATAAGTCACACGATCGTATAAGTCGCAGGGTCGCCTAAGTCGATGGATCAGTAGAGTCGCATGGGTCGCATATGTCCCATGGGTCGCAAGGGTCGCATCAAGTAACGAACGAGGATTCTAATGAATGAAGTAATTTTATGCAGATGCTCCCGTGGTTACTTTTGATGAAGTCGCCGATGAGGAGGTTCCTGATAGGGACCCCGCTAAGGACGTTCCTGCGGAGTTACTCCAACGGATCCTATCCACGTCCCCGAGGAAAAGGTTCTTGCCGAGGAAACTATAGTGGGTCATGTACCAGCAAGTAAGTACAGTCTTTTAAGTCACAAAGTTCGCATTGGTCGTATGGATCGAATGGGTCACAAAAGGTTGCATAGGTCATAGGTCGTAGGTCGCATGGGTCACAAAAGGTCGCATATCTGTATAGGTCGCATGGCTCGCATATATCCCATTGGTCGCAAGGGTCGCATCAAGTAATGAACGATGAGTCTAATGAATGAAGTAATTTTATGTAGATGCTCCAGTGGGTACTGTCGATGAAGTTGCCGACGAGGAGGTTCCTGATGAGGACTCCTCTAAGGACGTTCCTACGGAGTATACTCCAGTGTATCCTGTCCAATATGTCCCCGACAAAAAGGTTCATGTCGAGGAAACTATAGTGGGTCCTGTACCACTAAGTAAATACGGTTTTTTGAGTCACAAAGGTCGCATTGGTCGTATAGGTCGCATTGGTCACATGGTCACAAAAGGTCGCATGTCCGCATAGGTCGCATGGTCGCATTGGTCACCATATGTTTAATGAAGTAAATTTTATGCAGGTGTTGGACCTTTATCGAAGGAGTCTGCGCCATATGTTGAACCTCATCCGATATTTAAACGAGTTTTAAGACCACAGAAAGCATATGTTGAACCTCCGCCGGCAAAAAGAGCACGAGCAGTGCGAGGGAGAGGGTGAGGGAAAGATGTTGGTGGAGAACCTATAGAAAATGTAGTTCAAGAACCCGTAAAGAAGGTGGTTCAAGAACCCGAAAAAAGGTGGTCCAAGAACCTTTGTTCTGGTGGGAGCCAAAGGGATTAGGAAAGGGCGGGATAACCCCGAGAACCTTCGTTCGTTGACTCTAACATTGAAAAGTTGACTGCTCTATATATATTCCTATTGACACTTGGACATAAGAGTTGGTGGAAATCTGATCTAGATATTCTCAGGAGGCCAAAGTTTTGAGAGACCATATTAAAACCCAACGAATGTGTTGAAGATGATGAAAGTTTTTTTAAACCCGAAGTCACAGAGGCCGTTTAGTGTCATATGTATTCATGTGTGTTAATTGTTTTTCTTGCAGCGATTGGATGAGGCGTTGTTGGTGTAGTATTATCGCATGAAGACATTCCCCATGATATTTAAGAAACTTTACGTTTGTTTTGTTGCTTTCATGCAGACGCTCTCGCTGTGGATGTACGAGGATATGGACACTTTGCTGAAAAATCTTAGTGATTGTTTGAATGGCAAGTATCCATTCAGAAGTACGAAACGATGAGTAATTTCGAAGGTTTTGTCTCGGTTCTAAATATTCCATCGCTCAAAAGTCGATATGTAGGATGTAAATGGGTAGCCATCAAAGCGGATTTCAAAACTCGATCCATCACAGTATAAGACTGTCAGCGCAGGATCAAGGAAACACGTATCGATCTAGTGATTAAGAAGCTAAGAAAAGTTGTTCCCAAGATGCTCATTTTTGAAGGGTTTCCTTATTTGGCTTTTGGAGAAGATGAATGGAAATATGATTATTATGAAGGTCTGACAGAGAACAAAAGCGGAAATGACTGTGGTGTTTATGCCTAGAAATTTGTAGAAGCCTCGGTAATGAAAGCACGTAATGTTTTGCACTACATTTACGACGAAAATGTTCCTTCCATGCGTGAAAAGATTGCGGCTGAGATATTTAGTAATGGAAAATGTATCCCTCCACCCCGAGATTAACTTGATATTTGGTACATTGTTATGTTTTTTTAATGAAAGATGTGAATATTTGGTATATTGTTATTTTTTAAATATTTGGTACATTGTTATTTTGTAAAATAACAATGTACCAAATACAAGGGTCGTAGAGATACAAGGCTCGAGAAGTACAAGGGTCGCAGAGATAAAAGGGTCGCAGAGATACAAGGGTCGCAGAGGTACAAGGGTCGCAGAGGTACAAGGGTCGCATGGGTACAAGGTTCGTAGAGATACAAGGTTCGCAGAGATACAAGAGTCGCAGAGGTACAAGGATTGCATAGGTACAAGGGTCGCAAAGATACAAGGGTCGTAGAGGTACAAGGGTCGCATAGGTACAAGGGTCACAGAGATACAAGGGTTGCAGAGGTACAAGGGTCGTATACATACAAGGGTCGCAGAGGTACAAGGGTCGCAGAGATACAAGGGTCGCAGAGGTACAAGGGTAGTTCGACGATCCTTTTACCCGTTCGACCCTTGACCCTGAGACCCTTTTACCCGTTCGACCCTTTTATCTCTGCGACCGGTTCTGCTTGTTGTGATACGAAACAAATTTTAAAAATAATAATTTATTATTTAATATTTACAAATACAATTATTATTTATAAATAATATGAATAATTTATTATTTATTATTTATTATTTACAAATACAATTATTTACAAATAATTGACTCAATCCTTAACCAAGTCACGACATCACCCAAGTCCGTATTGAGCTCACTTACCAATGCCTCTATAGCCAGATTTGAACGAGTGACTGATACCACCGTGAAAATCCTCTGAGCACGAGTGGCGAAAATGACGTGAAAGACCATGTCACCTTTGTGACGGAAAAGTAAGTAATCCCCAATACGTAAATTTAGATCGTTGGAGAAATCTTTCCACCTATCATGAATCTGGAGCCATCCAACTTGACTTCCCATGTTTTGTTAAAAGCATTCGATTTAAGCATCGCCGTGTTGTTGTCTCTCGTTTTCCCGTAAATATACTCATCGAAAAAGATCTTCGAGATGTCCTGTGACGTGTGGAAACACGAATTATAAATTATCCTAGACCACTTCACCGCAAGTATACGGATCGTGTAATACCAGGGTCGATCTCTGGGGACTAAAGCAGCCAAAAACTAAGAATGAAACTAAACTAAGACGAATAAAGATAGAAGGGGATGTGATCCTAAATACCTAAAACTAACCTAAATGGTGACAACGATACTAGGTTGGGGAAGAACTCGGATATGACGAACACTACGAGTGTCGGGATACCGGGAATCGTATGAATGAAACAACTAAGGATCATAGATCTATCAATTCATCTTGAAAACGGGAAATTCATGTCCTAAGGTGAGGAGTGATTCTTCCGAGCCTAAACCTCCTAACCATGAGTACGTGCAACCTTACCTTCCAGCAGTGATTAACCCGTACCTTGGCAGCTTTACGACCGCAATCACTATTCCTAAGATGACTAACCGACCAGTCAGATTCTCATTAGCCGAACTTAATCTACAACTTAACAGGTCCGAATTCAATCTTTAACCTTCCAGCAAAGTCCGAAATCCTATGTTGCTGAGCGGGCAGCACTAGCGTAAGAGTGATAATGCTAACCGTAGAACCGATAATCAAGAATAAATCAATAAATCTAAGCATTAACGCAAATCATTGTTCATCCATTACAATCCGATATCCCTACCTGTAGTTAGGACTCTACTCACTCATGGAGAAAACAAAAGACGAAGATAACATAACCCTATACATGATAGACTCTAGGAAATTCGATGCCTCGACCTTCCCTATCGTGTTACCGGTGCAAGGATTGATGCTTCTCTTCTTCTCCAACGTCTCCCGAGCCTTTCCAGATGTTTTCCCATCCTTTCCTTGCCCTGTACGTCGTGCCCCTTGCTCTAGATCTGTTATGTTCCTTGAATTCGGTCGTTTGAATGCAAGATCTAAGTTGTTGCGAAATACACGGCCCGCTCGGGCATCATTGTTGCCTGGTCGTGCATAGGCGCGCCCGGTCGTGTTCCTTCATAATGCCCGATCGGGTATCCAACACCCAATCGCGTGGTTAAGCGGCCCGAGTCGTGCAAACTCTCGGGGCAATTGGGATGAATAAACGCCCGAGCGGGTATACGTCTTGCACCCGATCGGGTATGGCTACCCGATCACGTTGCCTTCGTGCCCGTGTCGTGCAGGGTATGCGGATAAAACCCCGTAGGTTTTACCCGAGGGGTGGTTTA